>VXBC01002413.1:27570-79852 GCA_013399945.1 Ploceus nigricollis | reverse complement strand
TTGTACTTGCTGTGAGTGAGTAGGTGTTCCTGGTGATAAGAGGTTACCAGGTAAGGGGGCACTTGTATCCCAATTAGAAGGAGGTAGGGGAATAGCAGTAGGAGGGGGAAGTGACTGTGATAGTAAAGGGATGGCAGCCGGGGGAGCTAGAGGGGGCTGTAAAGGGATGGCAGTCGGGAGAGGGACCGGGTCTGCCACTGGAGGGACCAAAGGGAGAGGCGGATGAATTGGAGGAGCAACAGGAGGTAAGTAGTCCAGGGGATCCCACTTTTTGCTAATCTCTTTTATTCTCTCATCTCCTTCTTCATTCCCTTCTTTCTTCCTCTGCACTTTACATATTCACACCTCTCTATCCCTGATGACACTCTTCAGCCAACAGCCTGCATATAATAATTGCTCAGGGTCGGAATCCTCTCAGGCTCTCAAATACTGATTCAACTGTTCACACATCCATTGGTCCTTGGTTCCACACCACGGCCACTCTCCTTGTACGTCCAGCTTTGGCCAGACCTCCAAACAATAATGAATCATTCTGATTTTATCTAACCCTTCTGTGGCCTCCAAGGAATTCCATCTTTCTAATAATTCACCTAGGGGGCTATTAGGGGGAATATTCTTAATCCTCTTTCCTTTCCCCTTAATCTTGGAGGAACCTGCCCTTTTGCTATTGCACATTCCCATCTTTTCAGGCCTTACCTAAAAAAATCTCAAAAGTGCCTTTACTCTAAAGAAAATCTACAGACGGGCAACACAAGCTCACAAACAACTAAAAATGTCTTCAGCCCTTTTCACTTCTTGATCCCTCTCACACTTCCACTTTCACACTAGAGAATATAGGGGGGAAAGGATAGGATTCACTTACACTCTCTCTTACCTGGGTAATCACACTACACTCANGACCCTCGTGGGCGCTTGGTGGCGGCAGTGCCTGGGGGCACCCCGTGATGGGAATGACCCACCCTATGCCTAGGCACTCCATATGCCCAGAACTACCTAGATCGCAACGGTCTTACCAAGGGAGACCTAGCCCTGATGCATGCCACTCACTCCTGGCTATCCCCCGCACGCCCAGAGTGGGGGCCCCTCTTTACCCCCTCGGAGACGCCTCACTCACCAGTTCCACTCGCTTCCCCCCAATCCCAGCCGGCTTCCTCGCGGGAGTCCAAAATCGCAGTACTAGGGGTCCTCACTTGCTCCGAGGGTCCAAGCTGCCGCCCTCGTCTCATTCACACACCACTCACTCGCCTCCTACTCCTGCCACCAGACTTTCTCACCCATCCGTCCGGTGCTCCTCTGCATCGCAGGTCCCAGGCTGATCTTCTCCGGTCCAGACAGCCAGCTGTCCTGGGGGTCCAGGGTGGGCAGCCATCGCAGTCCTGGTGTCCTCTTCAGGCGTGGCTATCCCAGAGAGCCCCCAACTGAAATGAATGGGCAAGGAGACCTGCTTGGTTTTAATGCCTTTATTAAGAAATCAGCTCTGGGTGGGGGCCCAAGGGGTCGCGCACACCACCACTGCTCCCTTCGACTATGCAGAGAAGGAGGTGAACAGCTGTGCTTCACAGCAGAGCTGGTCCTTCCATCCTCATGGGCATGTCTAGGAAGACATTTGTTGGCTTGTTGTCTGGGGTCCTCACTCTGGTCTAGTTCTGGTTAGATCACGGTGATCTCCAAAAATCACTGATGGAGGAGGAGGGCTCTCTGCCGGGATGACTAGTTGCTCAGTTCTTTAAATTTGAGGTTGGCTTGTCTTTTCTGGGGTCTTTTGTTGGATAATCCCGCATGTCCCTTAATTTGCGTATTTCCCAGGAGTGTTACTCAGCACCATTTTGGGGAGCAGCGGAGGCCAGACCCAGCGAAGGGGGATTCTTAACTATTAACAGCAGGTAATCAACAACAGACCATTAAACAACAACAGGTAATTAGGGAATAAACTGTTAACAATGAGTTTAACTTACTAACTTTATAACTTTTAAAAATGGACAACTTGTTTTATCCCTAACAATGTGGACTACTTAGATAAGGAAGCAAGAGAATCATTAACCAAAAGAAATAGAGTACTAATTAATAAGAGAATTAGGTAACTTGTGGCCAATGAACTGTGATTTGTTTGCTAAAATCTATATTTTAGTGTAAAGTTTTCAGAATTGATGTGCTTGATTTGTGAAAAGCTTTTACCTTGCACCCTCTGCACAGAATAAACATCTCCTTTCTGAACTAGGCCTTGTGTCTCTGTTTAGAGAGCCCCTAAATCAGCAACAATGCCACCTGTGCTTCGCACCTTGATACAAACTTCCCCATGGCCTTATCCTGGGCAAATTCCCTTCTCTGGACACCACAGCCTTGAGGCCAACAGAGCTGGTGAATGCTGGGACATCGCTGCCAGTGCAGACCTTGCCTTTTACTTGCATACTCAATAGTTCCACACACAGAATATGCTGAGTTGGAAGACAGCCACAAAGATCATTGAGTTCAACTCCTGGCCATGCACAGAACCATCCCCAAGAGTCACATCCTGTGCCTGAGAGTATTGTCAAAACTCTTCTTGAATTCTGTCAGGTTTGGTGCTGTGACCACTGCCCTGGAGAGCCTGTTCCATTGCTCTACCACCTAATGGGTGAAAAGCCCTTTCCTGTATCCAACCTAAACCTCCCCTGACACAACTTCAGCCTGTTCCCTCAGGTCCTGTCACTGATCACCACAGAGGATCACTGCCTGCCCCTCCACTTCCCCTCACAAGGAAGTTGTAACTGTGATGAGTCTCTCCTCAGTCTCCTCTTCTCCCGATGAACAGACCAAGTGCCCTCAGCTGCTTCTCATAGGGCTTCCCCTCAATGCCCTTCCCCATCCTTGTTGCCCTCCTTTGGACACTCTGTAATAGGTTAATATCTTTTTTACATTGTGGTTATGAAACCTGCACACAATACTTGAGATGAGGCTGACCCAGTGCAGAGCAGTGTGGGACAATCCCCTCCCTAGCCTGGCCGGTGATGCTGTGCCTGATGCCCCCCCAGACATGGATGTTCCTCCTGGCTCCCAGGACATTGCTGACTCATGTTCAACTTCCCATTGACCAGGGCCCCCAGGACCCTTTCCACAGCACTGCTTTCCAGCATCTCATTCGCCAGTCAGTCTGCACATCCAGGGTTGCCTCATCCCAGGTGCAGAATCCGGCACTTGCCCTTATTGAACTTTATACAGTTGGTGATAGCCCAGCCCTCTGATTTGTCAAGTTCTCTCTGCAGGGCCTCCCTGGCTTTAATTCAGTCTGTGAACTTGCTCAGTATCCCTTCCAGCCCTGCATCCAAGCCATTTATGAGGATGCTGAAGAGCACAGGGCTGAAGATGGAGCCTGCAGAACCCCATTAGTGACAGGTCTGATGTAGAAGTGTGGGTTCAGCTAAGAAGTAAACAAGAAGCCCTTTGTCTCCCTGAAAAGGAAAGAGGCTCAGAAGTTTCTCTCCTTAATGGGTTTAAAAGACATCTTATAGGACCAAAGGGACATCACACAAATTTGGGGACAGCTAATTGGACAAAGGCGAAAAGATCCCGCCTAAGCAATTCCCTAGAAAAGGGGAACACAAAAGGAGTAAATCGCTTTTGTGAGGTGTTTTTAGCAGGGCAAGGAGCTTTCCTACCCTGGCTCGCTTTTTCTCTGTTAAGAGATTTGTTATTTTGCTCTTTATTAAAACATTTAAGTTTCTAACATCCTCACAGAAGTCCTCCTGCTGTTTTTTAAGCCATCTAAAGATAGCTGGGCTATCAGGGAGTTGCTACAAATCTCTGGACCCGAAGAGACACATGTAGCAGTCTGATGCCACCCCAGTCACTGTCACCCTTTGCACCCAAACTGTGATCCAATTGGTCACACATCCCATGACGTGTTTATCCAGTTAAATGCTGGACATTTTGTCCAGAAAGAAACTGTGAGAGACAGTATCAAAAGCTTTACTGAAATCTAAAAAAATTACATCAACTGGCTTCCCTTGATCAAGCGGGTGGGCTACCAAGTCATAAAAGGAAATCAGGTTTGACAAGCAGGACTTTTCCTTCAAGAAGCTGTGCTGGCCTTGACTAATGACCACATTGTCTTTCAGGTGTTTTTCAACATTTCCCAGAATAATCTTCTCCATAACTTTACCCAGCACTGAAGTGAGACTCACAGGCCTGTCATTTCCAAGGTCCTCTTTCTTGCCCTTCTTGAAAACTGAGACAATGTTAACCAGCTTCCAGTCAGCTGGGATCTCTCCAGGTTCCAAGACTGATGAAAAATCATTGAGAGACATTTTGGAATGACATCTGTCAGCTCTTTGAGGACAGCAGGTTAATTAAAATAGCAAGCAAAACCAGCAACGGAAGTCTATAATTTGACTGGGGACTGCAAAAAGGTCTTCAGTTTGCATCCTTCCAGAGTGGAGAAAAAAGAAAAAATCCATGCTGTTGCAAACATTTAGTGTTTTAATAATTCTGCCTTCCAAGCTTCCAATAAGATTAGCGGTCTTGATTCAATGAAGTCAACCCTGATTTATACCACTACAGGCTTTGTGTTTAACGGTGCCTGCATCTGCACCTGTGTGCCTCTGCCCAGGAGTTGCTTCGGGGATACCCCGGATAGGATACCCCAAGGTAATGGAAGTAAATTTACTCTTTGCTTTCTAGCTCCAAGTTTGTGGTTGTCCTGGGTGCCTGCCTGTGTCAACTCATGCGGCTCTGCATAGCAGCAGGGAACTTAAGGAAGCACCTTTTAGCTAGGAAGAAATCCTATCACCAACACTCCTTTTTCTTTCACCTATTCATGGTATGAACTCATCAGGAACGAAAAGAGACCACGGTGATTAACTGGCAAACGATCTGTGATTGAGAGCACCTTCGTAACAGATTTTCAAATAAAAAGACATTTGGGTTCGAACTTCAACAGATGCTGCCTCCATAAGGACACTAAAGTAAAGCAAGGACAGAGATAGTGAAGTCTCAGATTTCCACCAGCAAATTATTACATAAAAAGATTCAAAAAGACCTCTCACAGTAGGGTAGAAAGATTTACTGTTTTTTTAAATTAGATTTCCTCTTTGTTTATTTTCAGTTGTTCCGGACAATCCCTGGTATCAATCCAGGCTGGGGCATGAATAGACAGACAGCAGCCCTGCTGAGGAGGACTTGAGCGGGCCAGTGAATGACAAGCTGGACACGAGCTAGCAATGTGTGCCGGCACTCAGAAACCAACAGCATCCTGCCACCACCACCATCAGGCAAGAAGGGAGATTCTTTGCTGACATCGGTGAGTCTAAGGCATTTCTGCTTCACAGGAGGACAGGACAAAAAGGGAGCTCCAGTCCTTCCAGGAGAGGACAAACACATACCCTCTCCTCTGTAGGCAGTGATAAAAATCACAGCTTATGTGAAAGGGAAGACACATTCAGTCTTAATTGAACAAGTTCAAATAAAGCTGACAAGACTTTAGCTTCTTCCTTAAAATTATGCAGTAACATGCCATGTGGCCACAAAACAAATTGTCTACCATCAGGTTTTACTAAACTGTATAGAGTGCATACATTATGAAAACACAGCCTACTGCCCTAGCCCAGAATAGGGGACAATTTGTTTCCAAAATTAAGTTTGCTAGCTAATAATGGCTGGCAGCAACTGCTGCTGCTGCTGCTGTCATAATGATAGCACTTTATTATTTTTATGCCTCTCTTCCCTGCAACAATCTAGATGCCTCACTGTGCACTAATGCTGCCTTCTAATAAAACATTAAAAAAGGCTTTAAGTACAGCACCATGCCAAAAGCTACTGCAACTACAAGCAGAAGTGTCTAAATGACCTGTTTAAGTGCCTGGAGCATAGTAAGGAAAATGTGTTTCTTGCTTACATCACCATTTTTTCCTCCCTGAACACTTGGATTGGTGAGGTCAGGAGGAGGTCCCCAATATGTAGGGACACACACAAAATTTGAATTTTCATTCCAGGACAAATGGCATGGGTCTGCTCTAGGCACACATACTTCCCATGATCCCTACATGCAGCAGAAAGGTACAAGCCTTTTTACTGCTGTGCTGTACTCCCAGAGCAGATGAAGAAGCAGCTCTTCCATACTGCTGCTGCAAATTATCATTTGGGTCTATGCACTCTGATTTACATACAACTGAAAGAGCAGAGACATGCAGAGATATGAGGGTAACTGTAATCCTTTAGGATAGAAGATCAGTTTCTGTGCCTCGAACATTGACAAAGGAGATGTTGCTTTAGAAAAGCGTGGATGTATCAATTAAGCCACATGCAGAGCTCACTTTGCACTGCCCATCCTCTGAGCAAGGGTAGTCCAGGTCGGTCACTGTGTAGCCAAACCAGAACAATTAGTTGCTGCATTATTAGGCCACAGCAGATGAACATTTCTACTGATATGCATCCTTTCCACACTCCCATGTCTATGTAACAGTCACTGAAGAATGAGTTTTTGCATTCCTCAGGATGTTAAAGCTTTTGGGAAAAATGCACGTACCCCAAGAGACTACTGATGTTAAAATACTGTTTAACACTGATGAATGTTAAAAAAATCCACAGCACTACTCAACCTGCCCCTGACATCCCTGTGACAGCCCCCAGTGAGGAGTCAGGCTCACCCACACAGGAGATTACCCAGCATTCAGTGATTTATTCATCCTCAGGGTGAACCTTCCCTGACTCAGCCAGACTAGCCTAAGAATTGGGAATGGCTCATCTACAATTCTCAAGTCACACACCGCTCTGGAACATGAAAGGCAAGGCCGGTGCCATCACTGTTTCACACAACTAATTGCATGACTGTGCTGGATAATTCCTGCTGCCATCTGCCCAATGGCCGCGGCCAGCAAAACCTTCCCAGTCTTAGACTGACAGTCTAGCATTGTCCTAAAAGAGCACAGTGTTGCACTCACCTGCCAAGGCCTTCCTGAGGTATGTGAAAAGAGAATTATATTGTTTAGCACACAAAGAGGTCACACTGTGCTGATAATAACCCAGGGGTTACTGACCAGGAGCTTCACTGATTCTCTAAGCATGAAGCATAAACTCTTTCAGCCTCTGAAAATATAATTTTTTTCCTATCCACTCTTAGTCCAAGGAGAAAGTACAGCTTCTTGTAAAGTCAGCTGTTGATAAAACAACCTTTTGAAAAGTTCTTTTAGCTTTGTGCAGATCAAGCAGTGAGAAGCTGGGATATGGGAAGTGAGTTCTTAACTATAATCTTGACTCACTGCAGTTGTGATTTTCTCCAAGCCCAGAGTAGATATATGGACATCAAATGCATGTAACAGCAGAGTTAAGCCAAACAGAATGTAGTAAGAGTGATTTTTTTGTTTATTTTACTTACTTGTTCTAGTCCTCTCCATAGATTAACCTCCCTGCAGATTCGTTAAAATAAGTAAATAAAAATAATGGTAGCTGACAAAATAAAGCCATTCTTACTTCCAAAAGCACAGCCAGAGTCTCATCTTTATTGGAGTGTGTTCTCTGCTGCTGGTGACTGCCAGCACCCAGGAAGGATTCACACTGACATTTTATGGAATAACACTCATTATTAATATAAAATTGTGACAAGTTAAGGTTTGAAGATTGTCAATGATAGTGTCCGACTACAAAAATATGCTTGAAGGAATATACAGACAAGCTCTAATACCAAATAAAAAGTTCAACAAGCATAAAGTTCTTACCCAACAGGTGTCTCTATGGGAGAGACGACAGCTTCAGCCCCTTGACTGATCCCAGCAGTATTCCTTAACTTTTCCCCTATTCTTGTATGATTTTTATATTATTTCTTTGTGTTTAGGTGGAGCTTCAATTGACTTGAGTCAGACAGACACACCTTTTTTACTGATGGGTGTAAAATTCTCTTGCTTTTACAGATACAGTCAAAAAGAACACAGAGCACGTGCCCAGTGAGGGGTGGTTGTACCTTGGGGGCAGGAAACTTAGGGATGGAGGGGTGCATTCATATTATTATTAGGCTTTAATGAAGCAAATTCATCTAAGGAGAGGGATTTCACCACAGTTGTTGGCTCAGTGGTAGGATATATTCCCTTATCTTCCCTGGTATTAGGTTTACCAGCTGCAAAGTACCATCAAGTTCCCTTCCCTGCAAGGATTCCCACAGAGCCTGACCAGGGTGTCTCTGCTCTGCCCTACCCTACATTCCATCCCCCTCAGGAGATGTGTGTGGATGGGGAATCATCCTGGAATAGGTTTCAAGTCATGCCAACTGCATTCCATCCAGGGAGCAACAAATGTGATTTACCCTATAATTTCTGTACTGCTATAACTCCTGTTAAGATGCTAATATAACTCTTCAGTTTTCTCTAATTGTATTCCATTACATGTCCACAGGGTCCCCAGTTGTTTTCTCACATTCGGCTATGCCACATCCAAGAAATTTTTTTTCCTGGAACTACTAGCTTCTCCAAAGAACATAACTTAGGTTTTCTAAAATCACATTTAAGTTGGAATACCCCATTGAGCATTAAGAGCAACCTGAAAAGATATGTCAAGAAGATGGAGGTACCTCACCCTGACTTAGTTCTATTTTGCACCAATACCTGCATTCACAGCACCAGCCTGGGAAAAGAAATTCTTGAGTGTCAGTCCCTGTTCCGACAAAGACTGACTTCTTCATACAGAAGCACATTCAGTAACTAAGAACATACAGAGAACACAGCCTCCCATCTGCCTGTTTAACAAACTTTGCCTCTTGGCTTTTCTAAAAGATATGAGAGGAGAATTCAGACACGCAGAAGCATTGCTCATGGCACTTGGATCTTTCCACCCCATAAAATGTATGCTGTTAAATCCCTTAAATATTTGGCAATCTCCCTTTCCAAATGGTTCACTTTATTGCTATCATTTGTTCTATACAAGTCCACAGTAAAAACTTCTATGCTGAAACAAAGGGAGATTTCATTTTAAAAGAAGAAATTTCTTTCCAGCATTATATTTGGCAGATAAAATACAAAAATTACATGTTTACTCCAGTCAAAAAATTTTTCTCCACTTGACAACCCTAGGTACAGCTGTGAAACTGAAAAAGCCTTTTCATAGCCCTAATCATGGCATCTCCAAAATCACTGTGGAGTTGGGACCAAAACCAGAAACATGTCTGGGAATTAGCACAGTGTGGTAATCACATATCCTCCAAACAGAGAGATACATAGCTTTCCCAGGATTTTCCTGGGAAGCTGTGAGAAGCTGTGAGAAAGCTCAGAGCAAAGAATGAGAAACAATTCTTATCTTCACTTGTTGCACCTGCTATTGTGCACGTGTGGAATGTGTTATGGAGATTTGTTTACCAAAGGGTGATTTCTTAATTGGACACTGGTGATGGTGTTTGGATTTTCAAGGAATGTATCAGACTGTCCGTAAGGGTGAAGTGTGCTTCTGAGTAGTGTAGTATAATATAGTATAGTACAATAAAGTGATTGATCAGCCTTCTGCAATCATGAAGTCAATGCTAATTATTAGCCAGCTGGGGACCCACTGATACAGTAGCACATTGAGGAACAATCACAGAAATAATTTTGTTTGCCTAAATCCTGTTTCTCCATATGAGCTCAGTAATTTTGGTAACCCACAAGCTTGATGCAATATCTTTTTTTCTCATTTAGGGTGATTCATGTGTTTCTGAGAAACAGTAAAATAAGACACAGGGAGGTTGGAAATTTGGCTTAAGCACCCTTCAGCAACGTTTGGAACAGACACTTCAGTTAGAAAAGATACCAGAATAAGAAGGAAAAGCTTGACTTTGCCTTTTTTCTTCATTCCACCCACTCCTTAAACTGACATTTCCCTTGTACTATTTCCTTGAGTCATTAGTTTTACAAACCAGGCTTTCTCTTAAGCTGCAAACTATCAAGTTCAAAATCAAGTACCCACTTGCTTCAGGAGTTAAAAGAAGAAGAAGAAGCCACAAGCCTAAAATCTGTTCTTGTTTTGCTCTCTGTAAAGGTGCAGATTCTAAGTGATGACTGCATGGCTGCCCGCATGGACAAAGCCACAGGGCACGTCTGTGGCAGGGATTCCATGCAGAAGTGTCTACAGTATTTCTCCCTCTTTCCAAGGGCACACAAAATTCTGCACGCATTTTTAAGATATGAATGATACCCTTGACTCATATATGTATATTAGCACTGCAGGTAAACCATGCCTGACTTGCTTAACTTTTCCTTAGCAGGCAGTCCTTGCTAGATGCAGATGAAACCTGGACACCTCATGCCAAGACAGCACTCTGAAATCCCCACTTAATCCCAATTCCCTTAGTCCCTGGGAACCACAAAGAGAAAACTAAACACACTTACTTTCTAGTTTTTAAAGTACAGGACTGCTCATCTGGGCATTTCTTCTGCCCCCATTGCCAAGCTGTCTTCATGCTCGGTCCTTTTTCATGCAGTCCTTTTTCACCAGCCACTGCAAGAAACATCAGGAAGAACAAAGCAGCTGGCAGTATCTTAGTCCTGCACTGTTAAGGTTTTCGAAGGACCTGTATGCAGATGAATGTGTCACTTGGTGCCAGGAAAAAGGACACAGCAAACAAAATTTCTTATTGCTGTTATTTCTGTTTTATTCAGATATATGATCCAATTGTGAAGATCAGATCAAAAACAACCACCAGGACAAGTTCAAATTCCCCTAGAAGTTCTACATCCTGTCCTGTGACTTTGAATGCTGGGTCCACAGCTGATACATTACAAGAATGAATAAAAAACTATATTTGTCTCGATACAAAACAAAACAACAACAACAACAACAAAAAACTCACACAAACAAACAAAAAAGCTCTCTTATGATAAAGGGGATGAGGAAGGTCTGTTATGGATAGTTCCTGATAATAGCAAGGACTGCTGCCTGGAGCATCTTAAACCAGCTGAAACTGGCTTTGTGGTCTGGAGAAATGTCAAGGGTCCAAGGAGCATGGGTGAGAACAGAGGTGAAAATTTCAGCGCAAAGAAGAGGAGCTTACTTCATCCTAAGCCCCCAGCCCACGACCACCAGAAGGCACTACACAGGCGCAACCAGGAGGAGCCAAAGGTGGGGACTATGGAAATTATTTCCCAGAACTCATTATAATAAAACCTGCCTTTTTGGGGAAAGGTTTCAAGTGTGTATAGGCTCTTTCACAATTATCTTGAATCTGTAACATCTTTATGTATAAAGACCAGGTAAATCACCACAGCAGGTGCACACGCATGTGGTGGAGCGATCCCGTGTGCGCCCAGTGCTGAATAAACATATCTACTTAACAACCTTGCTGGTTGTGGAGTCTCTACTCTGTGTGTCACTTAGTCCTATGCAATGAATACACTTTCTGATAGAGTGGGTACACTTAATTTGATCTCAAATTAGATAAAACTTTGGATCAAGAGAAAAAATTCTAAATGAAGGCAAATCAGTATTTTGTTTTACAAACAGGAGAAAACTCCTTTGTGCACAGGGTAGCATCTGCCACTGCTCTCGAAACAGCAGCCAATAGAATTGATTGTGGGATCTGCATCCTTGCTGCTGCCCCAAGGAATGATGAGGAGATGAGACAAAGCACAACAAATGACCTGCGGCTGGGGAATCTGTGGGAACTACAGTGTTCCTCAGGAAAACCTGCCACTGCAAAATTGCCTGAACTGCAGACACACAGCATCACTTGACAGCTGCATCCCTTCCAGTCTCACTCACACAGGCTCCTCCAGCTACTGTGCCTTGACTGTTAGAAGATGGGAACTGCCAGTACCATATTTGGATCACAAGCTATTTTTGTCTTACAGGCTTTAACTAAACGTTAAAAAAAGCTGTAGTGATGAAAAGCCGAAAGTCTTGTGTGACCTGACAGAAGAGAGCAAAGCTAACTGATCCCTCACTGTCTCTGCTCTCAGTTAACTAAAGTCTTATCACCAAAGGAATCCTAGAACAGAATTTTCTCAGCATACAAGTTATAAGAATCAGTATTAAGACATGACTGTTTTCAGCTCCTACTTCCCCTGATTTCCAGGGCAGCATGATGAAACTTGTCAGACTTCACAAGTTTTGCTAGTCTGAATAAAGAACAAATGTAACATTTGGAAAAGCATAAAACACAAAGAAAGTGCTAGGGTTTGCAGAACTGTTTCTATATGGCATCTGGCTCTCTTTGCAAAATGTTTGACATGAAGTCTGCAGCAGAATAAAATTTCAGTTTATTGTTCTATGCAAAGCCTCACATGAAGTTATTTTAAAAGAAGGCAATTATTAATTAGTCCTAATGAGGATACAATTTGCTTTCAGCAGATTTGTTTTATTGAAAACAGCAGAAACAACTGAGCTGAACAACAAAACAAGCTGCAATTACAAGCTGAATGTCCACTGGCCCTATAGCAACATATGTAGCTGACAGCTAATGACAAATTAATCTACATTTCCCATATTAAATTTTGATCATAATGTAGAGCATGGAAGAGAAGTGGTATGTATTCTACCAGACTTGAACTTCTCAACTGAAAACTGATAGGGAAAAAATGCTCAGAGCTACTTTTATTCCTTGACAACTCTATTAAGAGTCAAAACACATCTAGGAACTGCAGCAGATCTGGGAGGGATTCACAAGACTGTTACCTCTCTGATGATCTGGGAAGTCAAAAGCATTGAAAGGGTGAACTCAGTGCTACATTTTGAGAGAATTTGGATTAATGGACCACTGTTATAGACACAAATGCTAATTCCTGAACTGTTGAACACTACTGTCACCAAAAATCAGGGAGAAAATAAAACCCTCTAGCACTATATTTGAAATGATAGAGAACCAGGCATTAGTTTATTTTCTGGCCAGGATGTGCCAAGGAAAATATTTCAAGCACACATGTTTTTGCAGGATTTTCCCCCAAACTTTATACAGCCAAAACCCATAGAGATGCACTGTTTCAAAGTTCATTGGTCCAGAGTTGAGCAACCCCCAATATTCAGTTTCCCATTGGATCCGAATCTCCTCACCTTCGATGTTAATTAGATCTTCATTCTTCGATTTTCTTATCAGTCTTTTCCAGACCAGATGTCTTCCAGACCAACTCTTCCAGAGGCGGCATCTGTGAGTAGATATTTGCAGATAGCCTCTGATGTTCCGTTGATGTTCCATTTATGGCCTTTTATCTTTCTAGGTATCTATGGGCTACTCCCAGTCTGTTGGTGTATTAAGCCCATCTCCTTAGAGTGATTCTACATCTCTTGAAAAAACTAAAGAAAATTCCCTTCCCTAAGGCAAAGTCAAATCAAGCCTAACTGGAGAAAGAAAATAAAAACTTAAAAGTTATATTGTTTCCAACAATACATATTACACAACTGAGATGTACCCTCAGACAAAATCAGACAACCCCAATTTCTGATTATGCTGAAAATTTGCTATTCAGGTTTGCTTGCTACTATCAATACAGTTCAGCACATAACAGTGAGATAGCACAAGTCACAGTGGCAGATAAAAGGAGTAAACTGGAAGAGGACATGGTCTTGGAGCAACCCCCATGCCTCCCTTGTACTTCTGACTGCAAACTGGGCAGAGAATAGGGCAGAAACTCTCCAAAGCCAGTCGACTGTGTTATAGATGGGTAATGCGATTGGCTCTCACAATTTAGGGATGAATATTATGTGTATGTTAAGAGAAGTTTTATTAATGTAAAGTTATGTTATTGTGTTATGTTCTCCCCATAGCCCTCTTTCTCCTCCCCCTTGTATTGCTGTCACTGGATGGCCTTGGTAGCTGGGGCACTTGGGGGCAGGGCAGGCTTGTTACTAGGAGGCACGGCGTGGCAACACCTGACCTCCAATAAAGTTGCAAGAAAATTATCTCCACCAATGGACAGCAGAGAAGGAGTTGACTGACAAGACTGTGGGAGGAGCCAGGGGTACAAAAGGCGGAGCATCCGAGTGCATGGCTTAGTTCATGGTCTCAGGGCTGTAAATTTTTCCTTATTCAGTCTTTTGTTGTATTTTGCCCTTCCTAGGCAAAGGAGTTATCGCCTTGTGCCCATCCAATAAAGCAAGGATAAAGAATAATATTGTGTAGCACTTCTAAATCCACAGTTTTAAGTTCACTTTGTGTTGTGAGTTAGTTTCGTTTTATGAGTTTTGTGGGTTGGCTTTTTTTGTGGTGGTGGTTAGATTTTTTTTTAAACATTGAGGGCTCCTCTACCTGGAATAATATTATTAAGAACTGATTACACATACAAGATCCAGACTGAAAAAGCGCATATGCACTTACTCTCTGAGTGAAAACCATGCCCCTTTTCTCTGAAAGCAGTGTGTCCCTACAGACAGTTGGATGCAGCAAACAGTTAAGGATCCTCTCTAACTTCAGTTTCAAGACAAGTAATTAGAGAGTTCTCAGTGACTTTGAAGAGGAATAACAGCAATTTTGCTTTATTGCAGGTATGACATGTCTAGGGGGAGCTCACCACAGAACAGCCTTCCACTACCTTTCACTCAGGGAGTCATCAGAACTTCCCAACCACCATGCTGTGAAGTTGGAAGCTAAACAAACCATTCAAAATTCATGGTAAAGTATCTGTGTAAAAACGTTCTGAGGACACTCTCAACCCTTGTGAAATTTGTGAGGTAACAGCAAATCCAGCAGACAGTTTGTTAATGTAGCTACTTTAAAGGAAGCAGCCAGTCCTCAAGTTTGCCTGTGTTTGATGTAGGCATGCCAGCATTTAGCTCCTTGTGCTCCTGACTCATATAATTTTCAGTATGTGACTGTTCCTTGTTCAAGAGCCACAGTTTCTTTTTATGAAGGTCATTAAATATGACAATGTACTACACTATGAATATGTTTCAGTTAGGAAGGGGGAGATAATCACTTTGCAGGGTTCTCTGAAGACCCAAACAACTGTGCTCATTTCACAGCTTAATGATTTTTTAGAAGCATTAGAGAGTCCTGGAAATAAAATGACAATACTTATTAAATTGTCTTTATTTCATAGCCAGTGAATTTTTCTTATGCCCTAATGTGAAAACAACCCTTATGGATGATCAGCTTAAAAGAACTCAATAAGGAGTTCTGAGCAACTGCAAGATACAGCTTATTTTTTTTCCCTCTCCCCCCTTCTAACATCTGAACTGTTTTTTACATTAGAGTCAAAAAGGAGTTCAGAGTTTGCAAATTCACACAACTTCTGTTTGACTGCAGACATTATTTATATAATCTGACTCAGATTTCCAGCAAGACCCCCCTGTTACACAGGGCAACCTAATGTGGAACAGGTCACCTGCAAAAACTGAATACGTTTAATTCATGTGACATCACAAGAACAAATTGTTCAGTAGCATGTGGGGTCAAACCAGACTTTCTTGAAATTTCAGCATTCCAGCAAAGTCAGATGGATTCCTTGGGAGGGTTAAGCACTCTCTGGATGAATATGCCCCTGCAACAGCCAGCCATGAGGAGCAGAAGGGGCTGGAACAAAGCACTCTGCGATACAGATGGTGCCCAAAGGACAACAGCGAGTACTCACTGCAGAGCAGTACAGCAAATAAACACCAGAAGCTCTTGTTCCCTGCCATTGCTGAAATGTTTACAGTCTCCTTATACTTTTATTTACAAAGGAAAAGCTACGATCCTTGTATGCTTTCATTTAAATAATGTCTCTTTCAGAGCCACATACCTTCTACCACATGATTTTTCTTCCATTATCACTCTACATGGAAAATAAATCCCCAGAAATATATCTTATTTCCCTTTAATTTGTCAGATAGCTACTTGCAGTTCTGGAGGCAGGCAATTTTGAGTGCAACTACTTCAGTAATTTACAGATATGGCAAGATTTTCCAAGTTGAGGCATTGCTCTTTTTTAAAAGAATTAATGGGAAATTATCACTGAAATTAAATCTATTTTGGCCATTGGGGTTAAGGTGTACAAGGAGAGGAGACAGAGGACAAACCTTCAATTTGAATACTCATGAATTTCATTCAGCACAACTTACCTTGTATTCTACTTTGCACCCTGAATCACAGAACCCAAAAATCACTTAGAATGAATTCCTCATTAAAAGCCTGACTATTCCTTGAGCCAGCAGAGACTGCCTCTTTGAAATATCCAGTCCTGATTACTAAGCATTAAAAATGATAAAAACTCCACTCAACCAGATCCTGTTTTATCCAGAAATAACTTTTATTCATAAGGCTCTTTTTTCCAAACTTCAAATGTAATTTTTAAAATTTCTCTACATTACTTCTCAAGTATTATAAAATTACTATGATCATAAGTCTTTCCAATCTAGATGATAGTAGCAGACTTCCTCTTACTTAGCTGTAGATGTCTACCAGACAGTTATCTAAATCCAGGTTATCTTTGTGTGCTCTCTTCTGCATCTGTAATAATACAGAAGGGTCCTACTGAAGAGATTAATCAGTTATCTTAGAACAGCATGAACATTCTGAGCTTGTCAACTTCACATCTTTTATCAAAAGTTTAGAAGAACAGCTTAAACTGAAACAGCTAATTGTGAGATAACTAATGCAGGGAGGGAGGGGTAAACACCCTACCCTTGCTTACAGTTCTCTTCTAATGATTCTACTAGATTAACTCATTTAAATTCCTTTAGACTCCCAATAACAGTGTTTCAAAAAAAAAAAAAATCTCTTTTCTGAAGCTCTGTGCCAGGAGTTATCTGTTTATATGTCCCAGAAATAGGCTTGGCTTTTTGGCTAGAGGAACATGCTAGACACTAATGCACCTATGGCATGACGGATGTTCTTATCGATAAGGCTCTGATGTACAGTCAGAATTGTAGCACCTGTTGCATCTGAACTCACTGAAAATAGTGGCAATAAAACATTCCCACACAGCTGGTAATGGCTCAGGTTATTAAGAATCAATACCACTGGTCATCAATACAGTTCAATTCCTTAAATCTTACCCAAAAGATCTGTCAGATTTCTAAACTAAAAGATAATACAAATGGAGTAAGCCCATAGTTTAACACAAATCCACCAGAATGGGTCATAAAGGGGCTCTAGTGTATGAGAAAGCTTAGTCTTAGTATTGTGACTTCCTGGTTCTCAGCAATTAATTTCCAAAAGGACAGTGCTCTTTCATACCTTACCATTTATGGTTACAAAAGGCTTTGTAATAGGGGAATTAAGTTAGGAGTTCAGCCACAGCAAAGCAAACCCAGCAACATACAGGAAAGAAAAAAAAATAAAAATCCCTTTCAGCTCTGAGCTCCACTACTATCCCAAGTCTGTCATGTAACAGATTTTTTTCATCAGAGAAAGCAGCATTTCATCAAAAACTGTGAGTATATTTCTAAACAACTCTTTTTCCTTGGAAGCATGTGATAGCTTTGTGTTTTTAAAAGTACAGTGTTTTGGGAAGCAAAAGGCTTTCTATATCTGCAGCAGTATGGAGGACAGGGCAGATAACTTTTCTGTAGCATGCAGACTGAGTTCTCTCTTTTGTAACTGGATGCAATCTGATCATTCTTCACAACTGTTAGCAAAGGTAACAATAATATTTTCACAAATTAAGAGCCTGTAACTCATATAAGACCATAGTTCTTATTCATTTTAATGGTAAATGCACTTTTGCTCTTAGAAGTTTCATGGCTTTGGGTGTTCAGCATTACTCTAGAGGTTGTGCTTACCTACACCTAAGTTAGAGAGGAACCAGGCACATGAACTCTTGAAGGCTTCCCAAATATCTGCTCTTAAACTGATTCCTTCTGTGCAACCCTCTACAGCAGAGAATCAAAGGAAAAAGTACTCCAGAAAGATTTCAGAACAGCTGAACTAAGCAAGTAATTTCTTTTTTTCCCCCATTTTTTTGTTTTTTAAGAATCACCATGTTTAAAAGCTAATAGAATTAGTCTTAAACAACTGCATATGTTTTTAGACAATTAAAAATCAAACTTCTTTAATTCACTCTAGTGGCACATTTGATAAACAGTTCAGTAATAAAGCAAAATTATACAGCATATTTCATAACATAAACAGTTGTATCATGTTACACAGTCAAAATATTGCTGTTTCGGGTTTCCAACACAACTACATGAGAAATTTTTCTGTGCACATTGAGGCTCAGCATCACCTCATTCTGTAACATAGAGTATTTGTGGTCCCAGACACATAGAAAGCTTATTAAATAATGAAAAAACTGGTGTTCCCGTCTGCAGCAATTCCCCAGTACCAGCAAGAAATGTCTGTAACTGCTAGAGACTGGGGAAAGGGAAAGAAAGTTCTAACAGAAATGCAGTTTTGACTACAGCCTGTTGTAAGTGGTGGGGCAGCAGATGAGAAAATGATGAGGATAGGCTTGAAACAGAAAGGAAGAATCTAAGCAGTGTTGAAGTACCCATGGAAACATAGATAACCAAGTGTGAATGATCCAACTAACTCTACTTAGAGAGAGTCCTAAGTACGTAAATATGAGCGCTGTTCCAGTAACATAACCAGTACAGAGCTCATATTTATAAATCTAAAACCTTTGCCTACTGGTTCTCACAAAAAGCATTTGGCCAATAAACTGTCACCAAGTACTGTGCTCCTCTTACAAATCCAGCAAAGCTGGCAATTTTTAGTTTGTCTATACAAGGTGTTTTGAGAATAAACCAAGGTGGCTTAAGTTGGCATTTGACAGGGAAAACAAATGGCTGTTTTGTATGCAGAAGCAGTAGAGGCTAACAGGTACAGGTCTGTTTAAAAAGTCCTCATCACTTTAGAGATGTGGATGACTTGCATCACTCTTCTTGGTATAATGCTGTATTAGAACATGATGTTCATCTGAAAGCAATATATACATATTCACTGAAGATTCACTATATAGTGTGGGATAAATCAGCTCAAAGAAAAACGAAACCAAAAAACCACCACACTATCTCACTGTTAATACTAATTCCCAACTTAAATTCCATAGAAGGATTTAGCAGCCTTTCTTCTGCAAGTGAGGTAAATTCATCAGTGCTACTCATACCTTACCCAAATTAAGAGCAGTCTGGAATAGCTTGAGAGAGAGGTCCCATCTGAGGTCACACCACTGGAAACTCCTCAAAAGATGGGAGAGTAGGAGGATGTAGAGGCTTCCTGCCAAGTATCAAATATCTCTCTAATTAAAATAGGGGACTATTTGAAACCTGAGCGGATGGCATCCCTAAGATTATCACCAGCAGCTATGAATGCAATTATTATACATAGAAAATGCACAGCTAATGTACTGTATAATTTAACTGGATTGAAGAAGATTAGGCAGAGGGAACATTATCAAACATTTGCAGTTTATACATTCCTAATTAGGTATGGAACCTCTGCATTAAATCTGCAGTACAAAAATACATTTACATTTTCTCTTGAAGGCTGGACTAAGCCTTGCTTTGTACACATCAACATCTTCCAATTCAATTTTACTCAGACTTCCTGGGCCAATCAAGTCTTATGCAGTGTTTAATTTTAAAAGATTTAATGGTTTTGTCAGAGGAAACACTAAACCAGCTATTTCAATACTCCTTCTAATATATGTAGAGCAAGGAGACAGAAGATACTTTTAATCAGAAAAAAACTGAACTTTAAAACAATGAATAAATTCCAAGTAAATATGTTTTTCTATATGTATGCAACTTTGCTTTGTCTTGAGAGCCAGAAAATTAAGTCTTTTCAGCAGTAGTACATAGGAATGTTTATGTAAGAAAGAAAAAAAAAAATCTCATGGGTTTCCTTTGCAGTCCTGTGTTTCCTCTTAAATTCTTCTGCACATGCATGAAATAGTGTTACAGATTTTTCTGGTCTTCTATATTTGAAAGCAGAAAAAATGCACCAGAAAATGTGTATTTCAGTTTTAGAGATCACACTTAGAGCTAATTTGCTACAGCAATACAACAATGATGTAAGCATCCCTGTTTTACATTGTCTGAAGACCTAGCTGGTTATTTTTTATGTCTATAGAAGCCCTCAGGGTGATATTTTTAGATGAATCTTTCTTGTTAACATTCTCTGCATAATTTACATGTCTTTATTCCCTTTGGGGTGAAGCAGTTATCTGAACTGGGGGAACAAAAGCAAACAGCATCACTTAGCCCTTGCAGAGAGCCAGGCTCAGGCAGTCTGTCTGGTGTCAGGATGGGGAACAACACTGCATTTAACCTCTGGGCCACTTAAGAAAAATTTCCTATTTACACATACAAGTTCCTTTTGTGTCTTAAAGAGGTAGTCTGCTAGTTTTAGATTATTAGGAGGATGAGTTTAGTGGCACATCCACTGCACATGTGGCTGGCATTCAAGCAGACTTTTGGGGCAATTAGATTTCTTATTAATTCTTTGGTTAATAGTCCCACAGTTCTTGTTTTCCATGTAACAAGGGGATTGATTAACCCACTGTTTCTCAGTGTAAATGGAACAGCTCCATAAATATTATGGTTCATCAAAATTCAGTATGTTAACAGCTCTAGGACACTAGAATTTTTCCACAAGTCACAGTGGCAGTACCAGCCTTTCATTTTTTCAATTTCTCACAGAAAATTAAAGATTAATCATTGTTACTGTATGTAAGAATTTCTTATTAGTTACACAGGTTTTCACTCATCTATCATTTCCCCACCATGCTATAAGGGCCTGCTACTCCAGTACCATTTGGTCTCAGGGCCTGTGCTCCAAGCCTGATAATGTTCCTTTATTCCACTTCCCTCTCTGACCAAGCTGCACATTATGTAAAGGAGAGCCAGTTTAATAACAATTGGTATTAAGATACTGTGTTGCACAGTGTTCTGATATTCTAAGTATTTTGGAATTCTTTAAGTTTTTTATTTCCCATTTTCCAAACTAAAAAAATGACGGAAGGTTCCAAGGAACAGTCACTGACACTTACTGTGCAAGTTTCCTTGCTGCACACACCTCTCCCCAGTTACACGTGAATATGCGGGTGCAACAGGAGTGTGCTGGGGAGCATGTGATACCACATGTTCTACCTATAGCCCCACTGACCAAGCAAAACACAGTACAACCTTACTTAAGGGCATTAGCTCAACTTCTGTATTAAACTCAAATGGCAGTAAATAAGGAAAGTTCATCTATGGCAATTTTCAAATTGAGATGCTTCTTACAGTGCCAGTGAATTATCTGTGATCATCAGAAAAAAATTCCTCTCAAAATGCTATATGCAAAATTCACAGTGGATGTGGATGTTTTATTTAAAGTGGACTTAAATATGAAAGTGGACAAAATTCAGTTATTCTAAAAATAACTCATTTAGTTTCTAGGGACACCTAAAAACAGCCTTCCACTTTGATGATATCAAATACTACCAACTTCAAAATATATTCTTAAAATCTGCAACTAACCACAAGTTCTGCTAAATGACCACAGGTGTTTTACTATCCACAGACATCTATATTTTATTGCTAAGAGAACTAACATTCAGGTGTGATAGCAATCTAAAAACAGCAGGATGTTCATTTTCAAATACCTTTTTCCTTTGATCATTAAATAGTCAAAGTGAGGCACTTTTACCAGGGAAAACCAGAAATAGCAGGAAAGGAAAGAACATTCAGAATATATTTCCATTCATTCCTTTAAGAGCTAATGCTTATAGCTTTGAGGGCTATCTCATCTTTCATCAAATTCAGCATGGTCCCCTACTTGCAGTCACACCACAGCTCTGCCAGCCTGTAGCAGCTGGAGAATATCTGCTCACAGATAACCTGAAGAGCCTATTTGCCAACTTTGGTTTGTGCTTGTCTTACACTGTATATAAATCTAAGCCTGAACACAGGCGGATTTAGGCTATGTCATCCTGAAGGCCAGCCAGTAAGGATAAACACTGAAAAGTTGTACACACCTGAAACTAAAATCCTGAAAAAGCACTGCCTAAAGCTGTGCACCACTGCCTTGTGCAGAACAGAAAGGAAAACTAATTTGCCATTAATGTCTTTTTTTTTTCTCCTTTTGCTCTGCTTTCCTCTCTTATCTCCAAAAAGCCCACACAAATCTTGCCAGTATTGTCATTTCCATAAAAACAGCTTTTGCCGTGTTTTCATGAAAAAACAAAACCCCACATACAAGCAATCACAGCTGTCAGTGCAGCAGATACTGGTGATGGGTTGAACTTGCAGTGAAAGTTCTGGACTATTTCTATAGAAACCTAGATGCCACTCATAAGGATTCAACGGCATATGGACTCATGGCAATAATTTTCAGATTCTCTTCAACAAAACATTATGGATCATTTATGGTGGATCATTTAAAATGTTTTTTGTCAAGGGAGTGGAGGGGCTAATGCCACTCAGTTCTGAGCTCAGGTTTAGACAGCTCTGCCCAAGAGTTAGTTCCCCAGAGTTACACTAACACTTGGACAGCACTCCTTGGACAGCAGGTTTGAAGCACCTTTGAATTGACAAGGCCAAGCAAACATGGAGAAGTCAGAAATCTCAAATGCTAAATTTTTAATGATTTCAGTTCGTGTGACATAAGACAACACCATTTCAAACTACTCCAGAAGAAAAGGCATAATGTAAAAATGTTTCTACTCTGGGAAGGTTTTCCCTTCATGCAACCTTTACCAATATGCAGCAAAAAAACTCTAACTTCAGAGAAGCAGCAACATAAAAACAGACTGAATTAAGTCTGAGGACAATTGGAATGTTAACAGAATTCTCCCCAGAAGTTACCAGGTTTTCCTACCTAGTCTCCTGGCTTACACACACACACACACACACACACACACACTTCTTAAGGTACTACATGATAAATTTATAAAGTAAAAGAAGAGTCTAATGATAACAAAAAACACAGCAAGTTTGGTTGGATTTTTTTAGTTCTAGTTTTTGTAAAAATTGGGCTGTTATGCCACCGATTATATTATATTTCAAAAACTTGTTACATAACTACAATAACTGTCATATTTTCCCTTTCTTTTCTGTATTTTATTTTATACCAAAAAGAGGTTGTTCAAGTTTCACAACTCTAAATCATGCTGGGAAAGAAGTTGGTGACTGCACAAAAGCGAGGGGAGACAAGAGCACTCTGCCTGGGACTGGGAATGGTTGCATGCTCCATGATGATGTACTTTTTTATTGGGATCACCATTGTGCCATTTTATACTAAGAGGTAATAAGAGCCATTTGTTTATGAAACAAAGCTATTATTTTTCCTGTTAGTATCATATACAATAATTTAAACAGTGATAAAATATACATAAGTACATTGTACAACAAAGTGCTCTCAAAGAGCTCACAAGGATTTAAAACAGAAGAGGAAAAAAGTGTGCCAAGAATTCATCAGACACAAGTGAGCACAAAAAAGAGGAAATTAATCTCCTCGGGGCTAAACAAAACAGACTCAATCAAAACATTTGCTGTAGAATCAAAAAGCCAACCATGCTTATCAAAGCTTGACTATGAAAAGCCAAGTCTTGCATAAATAGAAACAGTTAAAAAAAGCTCTTTCATGGGGAGGAGAGAGTCTTGTTTAGTAAAACATGAGCAACAGAAGTCATGGTAAAATTGTTCACTCAAGAATCTGTATCTTATTTCCAAGTTAACCATCATAAGAAATAAGCACCTTCAAGAACTCAGTGTGCCACACCAAGTATTACAGAACATAATGAACACTGAAGGAATTACTTATGCCCACCCTTTTGTTTAATTTTGCAAGTTCTACCTACACACACAAGATCAATTTGCAGAATATCAAAGTAACAAGACAAGGAGTGCAGCTCACTTGTTCATATTCCAAGATTATGACAGGGAAAGCAAGGACATCCACCTCACTCTTCTTGCTAGAGCACCTTTAATCTCAAAACTATTTGAAATACATTCTCTTTAAAACAGAGTAATTCACACATTTATTTTTCTGCCTCCAGATTACATTACAAAAGATGGATACATGTATCAAGAGTAGTTTCATAAGAACTGGAGTGAGACTGTTTCTCAACTTTCTTTTACACCAAAGTGTACTTCTGTGAGCAAAATTTAATGTGTTATCAATAAGAGAAAACTAACTCTTGAGAAAAACGGATAAGCAACAGTAAAAATTAACTTTTTCCAGACAAAAACCTGCTACTTATTTATGCAAGAGGCCCATGTAATAAAGAAAAAGAGAAGTGGGGAAAACAGATCTGTGTTCTGAGGCTTATTGAATGAAATCAGTCAAAATATTTCTGAGACCTGAAGTGTACTGCATTCCAGGTATTTACTACCAAATTTTAAAATCCATAGCAATATTTCTTTCTTGAATAACATGAAGCCAGTTACAGATGGGGAGGTCAGAATCTAACTGAAAACCACAGAATGCATAAAAAACAACAGCAAAAACAGTAAAAACAACAACAAAAAAAAATGCTTTCCTGAACTTTCTTACTTCGGCAGCCCTTCTCCAGATGCAGCCACATTCAGGGTGGGCACAGTTCATCACAGTAGGATGGAGCAGCTATGAACTCCAGCCAAGCCAGCACACACATGTATTTTCACATGTAACTCGCAACAGATGCTTCTGATGAGCTTCAAAGGAATACCGTTTGTTTTGTTTTTGTAGTGTTTGGACAACAGAAACTGTGTGCAAGGTACTCAAAGTCAGCATCAAGGACAAAGTCTTCTGCCCAAACAGCAAAGGCTCAGAGGATGAGGAAATCTTTCCTTATCCCTGTCTACAGGTGTGGGTTAATCTGACAGCCTCGGGACAGGAGGTTATGCTCTACCAGACTGAAGATACACTGGAAAGAAATCCTAAGGTACTTGCAACACAGATTGCATATTCATTCTTTGCTACTATCTAACACCTTTAAGGAAAGGGGCTGATAGTTTTTAAACCAAGCACAGTAACAGCATGAGTTACTCATCTTTTACATGTTAATGTCTGGCCTTAAACCAAAGCAATTTTAAAACATTCCAGAAATTACAGTTTTTTTATTTTCTTTTAAATATTACATTAAATATTAAGTTAATACTTTTTAAAGGAATTACACCAACGTGAATATACAACACCTATGAACATTTTAAAGTACATAAGTCTCTCAGTTGAAGACCCATTGTAACAAATGGTTTATAAGCTGTGGCTTGCTCAGTTCCTTGTTGAATTAGCACATGAGAGACATGAAGTTTAAAACCATCCAAAGTAAGAGCACAAATCCCAATTTTACTTGGTTTTTAGGTGTATATTATGAAGCAGGGAATAAAGAAGGAGAAATTTGCAACAATAGCACATTTTAGACAGAAAGAAGAAACAAATGAGTGAAAATTCAGATATTGGATGCCCTAGACTGAAGTACTTTTAGAATCCAGAACAAACATGCTCAGATTACAAGTGCAAAGCATTTATATAGATTAGAGCTTCCCACAGTGCAAACCTAATAGCATAACACTTCAGCTGAAGAGAATTTTTCTAGCTAATGCCTGTCTTTATAATGACTGTCTCAGGGAAAGCTACATGCAATGAAGGAGCAAACAGAAATTACTGACCACAGATGGAAACAAGAGCCTTGTTCACTGCAAGGGGAGGCAACTTCTTGATGTCCTATCTACTTGCATTAATGCAAGTAAAATTTTCAGGTCAGGAACCAGCCCCACTTTTGCCTTGGCCAGGTTCCAATTTAGTACATTCAAGCATTATTATATACACAAAATAATACTGTAGAAAGAAAAGTTTATGAACAACAAAAACAAAAACAACAAAAAAAATTACTGCTTCAAAGTCGATTTCCACTGAAAACTAAATAACTCTGAATTATTACTACAGGTCAAAAGAGTTTTGTTTTACAAAGACAAGTAAGAAGCCTCCAACAGCCATGCTTGTATTTTTCTACTACTTACAACCAGAGGTGTGCAGTGAAACAACTTCATTCTCGTGCACACTGACAAGCCAGTGTGAATTTCTGCACAATGAACACTTTCCTGCTGTGGCACTGCCTAGAAGCTCTGTTAGGAACTGGAGTTTGGCACTGTAATAATGAAGTGACAGTGTCAAACACTGCAGGGGTTTTCTGAGCATGTATGTTATTGGTTTCCAACAACATAACTCCAGTCTGTAAATCTGCAGACTGTGGGTATAGACATACTGATGGAAACAGGGAAGAGTGGCATGGCAAATGGACATAATGAAAGCAAGAGAATCTCCAGGGATGCCAAACCACAGAAGATTTTGTCAGTACTAGCATGATTTTTTCACTAAATCTGACTTAACTAAAAACTTTGTATTGGAGTATTTGTTATAATGAATCACCTTGATTTCTTATTTCAGTGCTCATACGTTCCAGACAAGTTGGAGAACTCTAAAGAAGTTAAAGCACAAATAGAAACAATTGCAAGCAATTTCAAAAAATACCAGACTTTCCCGTGTTACTATGACCCAGGAGGAACACAGATCAACGTCATTTTAAGCAGACTTTATCCCGCAAAAGGTCTCCTCTTTGCTTTCCTCTGGCCTACACTCATGTTTACTGGTGGATGTCTGATTATTGTTCTGGTAAAAATTAGTCAGTATGTTTCTGTTCTTTCTGCTTGGCAGTAAAAAATACATATCTAGCATAGATTGTTGCGATTGTTGGAAGATATTAAGATGCATTTGTTCTCTTTCTCTCATTTTGTGACTCTTAATATACCAGGTGTTGATTCAAGGGCAGGCGTTCCAAAAAATTGAATAGCAACCTCTGTGGATGGCAATCCATTACAAAAGGACAAAATACAAAACGGATTCCCAGGAATGCCTGAAAATACCTCATAAACACACAGACTTAGTTATTCTCTATTGTTTCCTTGGGCTTTAGAAGGTAGAGCTGCTTTACAAAGCTACAATTCATATTTACTACTAAACTCTTCTTCTACATTTTAGATGGGGTGCTAATTTTCTGTCTGGTTGAGGTCAGTTGGTGCCACATCCATATACATCATCACTGGCAGACACACCCTTTATACCCTTATACAACAATACGGTATGCTCTCATGGCATACTCATCTGTTGACAAAAGTAGCTTTGTTATGGTGCAAAAAGGTGTATTTTTTATGATGGATCTCTCTGCTTTTGGGAAAGGGAAGGGAGAAAGCTCCTCAAAACAAAAGGACACATACACAAACTTTACAAAATTTGCACTCTAATCATCTGACACCAATTGTATATAAAGAAATATACACATAAACTACAGGGTATGGTAAAGAAGCCTATACTAAAACTATGTTTTTCTATTTAACTCAAATCTTAGCCTTGCCTTATTTGAGACAAGTGTGCCACTCAAGGAAGGCTACCTGGCTGCCATTTGCATAGATTATAAAACTGATACAAAAAGGAAGTTATGATATAAAGAATGTAGTGTCCTGGTTCTGGACAAGACAGGTTTAATTTCTGCAGGAGCCAGGAGGGGGCATGGCCAGGACCCAGAGGTTATTCTGTAGCATCTCACCTCATTTTTTGGGAAATGGCTGCCTGCCAGCTCAGTTAGCACGGCAGAGGGAATGGTCGGGTATTGTTGGGGGTGAGAACTCGGGTGCAAATCGTTTCTTGTACACTCTTCTATTATTGTTCCTGTTACTGTTCGTTGTCTTTTCATTGCTGTTACCAGTAAATTGTTCTTATCGCAACCCATGATCTTTGCCTTTTGTGCCTCCAGTTCTCCTCTCCAGATCATCAAAGTTGGGAAGAAGAGAGGGGATCAAGCAAGCAAATCATGGTTTGCAGTCTTTCCAATTGAGGAATACCATTCTCAAACCACAAGAAGTAAAATACATCTGTGATGTCTTAATAAATACAGCAAGCCAAAGTAACCACAGAAGTTTACATGCCTAGCATCATGATATTTCACAAAAGAGATAAATTTGTTTCCAGAATCAAGACTTCTAGGAATGCTCTGATGCACAAAGAGATACTTTCTCTTTTCTCTGAAAATAACTGTTTCTCTCAGCCAAATTTCAAATTGCTGAAACTGTGTGTTGGACACAGGTGAACATGAGATACTTCCTGCATACTGTATTTGTCATCTGGGACAAAACTGGTATAAGCTTTTTCACCACACAGTCGAACCAGTAGGAGCTATCATTCACAGAGAAGTTTCAGGGCTTAGATACAAATTTAATTGCATTACAGTTTAATTATTCTCATTAATGTCATACAATTCTGTATTATTTATTGTAAGAAAGGCTGAAATATTAACCCAGTACATGAATTCTCCAACATTACTAACAAAACAGTGTCAGAGTTTGCTTTTCACTATGATCAGCAAATGAAAGGAAGTGACTGCTAAATTTTTTTTAAAAGCTAACTCCCAAAAATTAATATAGGAGAGCTATGTCCACAAGGAGGAAAGTACATCCTCACACAATACTTTTGTGACATGCATCAGAAGTTTTGTGTATTTATAACTCAAATCTCTCTCATTCCAGGAAAGTGAAAGTTCAGCTGGCACAGGTACAGACGGTTTGGGTGACCAAATTGGATGGGAAGGGAAAGAGAACCTGCTTTGTTAGTTCATAAAAAGCTGAGCCTTTTTATGAGAAGTGTGGTAAGCAGTTTTAAAAAGAGTCTCCAGATTGCAAAGTAAAACTTGCTCATGACTGCACTCAGTCCAGCAAATTTGTAACCCATCACTTTGCTCCCCTCCCAGCTCAGCAGAGATCAATGAAGGCTGGATGTTGCTGGCAGACCCTGTGGCTCCACTCATTCAGCAGTCAGTGAGTTGGGTTTGAAGAGTAGAAATTCGTGATCTTGCTGAGCTCAGAACTCAACACGAAACACGAAGACTGGGAGTAACTGCTCTCAAGGCTACCCCCTACAGCCATACCCTCCTCACCTCCCTAATTATACTTATCCCTCTTAGTAGCAGATGAAAATTTATTCAGAATGCAACCTGAATAACAGACCTCCAGACTTACATCTGCCAAAAATAAAGTGAGTCAATTGTTACATAAAAATGGTTATTTCCCTCCAACTCATACCCATTGCAAGTACCTGATGAAAAACCTTCCACAAATTCCTTCCTCTAGCAAAGTAAAATCTCCTATTTGGACCAGAAATATTCCAAGTAAAAACAGCTGTGCAGAGAGAAAACCACACACAAACTGGGAAACTGCATTTTTCTGGATTCTTGCCAAACACAGCTTCCTCTTTTGTCCAAAATAAATGGGATGTTAATGTGAAAAGCCAAATAATCTATTGCAGAAAACAAAATTTATAGACACCACAGAAGACTGTTCTTGTTTTTAAATAATGCTTTGCTCATGTGTAGAGTGCTGGTTATTTTCTACATCTTTGAGATCTTAAAGTCAGATATTCTTTTTCCTTCACATTTTCACTTAACTTCAAAACAAAGTGTTTTTCCAGTGCATGAGGTTGATGAATTACTCTTTTGAGACTCTCCATTTTTCTATTCTTTTTTCATCTACAAAAGTTGTAATTCACTAGACTGAAGTTTTAATAACACACTCTATGCTTCTTACAAGTGGCCACACAAGTGGCAATATAGCTTTTGGAGGTTTCTGTTTGGTTGGAGTTTTTTTAATATTATTGGATTATACCATAAAGTCTACAATAAATCTGATTTAAAATGCTATTTTTCTGAGATCCAGCAAAACACCTTCTATGACAATAGCTTCCATACAAGCAGTGACCACTGCAGTTACATAACTCACTTTCTCAAGGCAGAGTAGATGATCAAGGTACATATTAAGCATTAAAACTCCTGCCAGCAGAAAGGAAGCAGCAGCACAAGCAGCTGGAGATTAAATTCATCCTTGAAATCTGTTTGACTATACATAATTTTCACCAGCATTGATGCTGAGACCCCAGAAATAGTGCTTGAGCTGACTGGAAGTTGTAAGGAACACGGGAAGAATGTGGATAGATTTTTATACCCTGATGAATACTTCAGTTGTACAGGCCCTTTATATATCTATATGAATAATAGTGTTTTCCTGAAACTATTAAAAGTCCCATTATTCAAGTGCTGTGCACTCTCACGAGTAGTTTTTCTTCTTGATGCCAAATAAGACTTGGTCATGGTGATTGTGTTAGAAGATGAAAAAGAACAAAAGTTACAGCACTATTATTGAGGGAACTAGCATTCCTCCTAGGCCAAAAAAAATCCCAAAATCCACAACCAAGAAAACAATTGCAAAAGTTTGTAAAAAGAAGCTGGTTTTCTGGATTAGCAAGATTCAGATTTCATCAGCTTGCAATAACATAATGTTTCTCCAACTTTGATGAGGCAGCAACAAAGGGAGCTGAAGAGGAATCTGCACTGACTTGCTGAGAAGCCATCTGTGAATCACCAGCGTATCCTTGCTGTACCTAAACAATAGCAGGTACCTTCTGACTACCTCTGACAATTTTGAGTTCAGTATCCTGCTATCTTGTGCTATTTTATTACCTAGTCCTCAAAGCAGCAACAGGGCAGATTATCATTGAGAAGATGCCGATCCTCAGAGATTCCTCACTCGTATAAACCCATGTCACTCAACAACAAAACACCTTCCAAATGAGTAACTGGAACTTGGTGCTTATTTTTTGGTTTAGGGGATTTGAAAGGGACAAGGGAAGAGTTTGGTTAGTTTATTGGTTTTGATTTAAGTTTTTTTATTTCTTTGGGGTTTTTTGTTTGTGCTTTTTTTTAATAAGGAAATGAGGAAAAACTTTAACAATTTAGGGTCCCTAAACTATTCACTATTCAGAAGGCACACAAAATAATTCAGATATATTACTTTTGGCAATTTTGATAATAGAAAGAAAATAGTATTTAGAGTTAACTTTGTTAACTCCAAATTTAAAAGCTGGCTTGAAGTTACAAAAATTCCTGTATTTCCACTAATACAGGAAAAGTAATTCTAAGGATTGATTGGAGGCAGTTACCCTTTGTAAGACAGTCGGGGTTGTTCAGCCATGAGAAGAGGAAGCCTTAGAGGGGAGAACAGACTCCCTTTAATCACCTAAAGGAGCTCCCCGAGAGCTGGATAGGGCAGGGTTGGAAAAGTGCCTGAAGTGACAGGACAAGGGGGAATGGCTTCCTACTGCCAGGAGGCACAGTTAGATGGGATATTGGGAAGAAATTCCTCCCTGTGAGGGTGGGGAGGCCCTGGCACAGGTGCCCAGAGAAGCTGTGGCTGCCCTTGGATCCCTGGAAGTATCCATGGCCAGGTTGGACAGGGCTTGGAGCAACTTGGTCTAGTGGAAGGTATCCCAGCCCAAGGCAGAGGGGTTGGAATGAGATGATCTTGAAGGTACTTCTAACCCAAACTGTTCTGAGATTCTACTTCTTACCTCTTCTAATTCCAGGCAGATTTTCAGAAAGTCTCAGCATGCTAAATAGGTTAATCTGCAAGTGAGGATTCTTGCAGTATACTTCAGGGCAGATTAGCTGGCCTGAGAACAAGACAACATTGCCCAAGTAACTGTAATGTTCCTGGCACTTTCTACTCTGTGATGTTTTAACATGCCACACTCAGGAGCCTTTTCCAGAATACATTGCCACTATCCATCAAGTAAATGCTCAGCACAAGCTTAGGAACTGATTTATTATGCGAGGTAGCTTTATTCCTCCCAAAATGGCCACCCTAGGGTCACCTCTAAATTTTCTGAAGGAATATAGTTCTTTTAAGAATGCCCTACGGACTGTGCTTTATGCACAGGACATCTATGCTTTGGTCTTAGCGTAGCAGACTGTATTAGAAGATTGGGTCTGTCACCAGAGGAGAGGAAAAAAGTGAAGTGAAATTTTTGCTCAGATATGAGCTGCTTTTGTAAGCTGCTCAGAGTGCTGTGGCTCAGCCTGAAGCATTCCAAGCACCAGCTCAGGAAAAGCCATCCCTTTTACAACACAGTGAGGAGAAATAATGGTGTCAACTGTGCTGTTACTGCTGACTTCAGCAGAAGCCTCAATATTTAACTGACTCACAGCTGACTTCCTGACTCTGTGGCAACTTCAGGCCAGGGCTGCTGTGATACCTCATTTTGAGCATAGATCAAGGAGGCATTGAATGCAAGTGATTAAATCCCAGTCTTTGGCACATCTACCTCCAAGAAGTCGCATGATAATCTGGTTTCTGAAAAGCACAAATCTGTTTGGTCTTTTTAATAGATAAAGCATCAGTTGCTTTTCCAGGGCATTTAAATATACACTAGTATATTTAAATACATAACATATATAACTACAACTAGAGAAAAATTGCAAATAGAAGAAAGATTACACTGAACTGGTGAGGCAAACTTGAGAACAGGATTTAAGGCAATGGAATCCATAAGCTGCAGGGATAATATCACACTATTAGCCTCTTAAGTGAGGCTTAATATAAGAGGATAAAAAAACAGATGCTTTACCAGTAGATATTAATACAAATAAATGTAAAGAGTGTTAGCAGCATGTTTGAATTAGACTGTTGAAAAGGCCAAACTATTATACATGCTCCAAAATTATGATTATCAACTTTGCTTAAAGATATTAGAAAATCCTAAATACTTCAGAGAGTAGGGAAGAACAGCTAAAATGCATTTTATGTCAGAAAACATACAACATCTGCATGACAAAACTGTTTTATTGGTGGGCTTTTCCCCCCAAACATTCTCTCACAACACTGTGCCCAAGAGCTGCTTTCCAAAGCATCAAGGTATGTTGCCTGGACGAAAAAGCACATGAACACTACAGAGGTCCTGGAAATCTTCAGCAGAAATACAAGAACCACAACCTTGACCATAAAGGTCATCTAACACATTCACCTATGTACTCCAATCTCATAAATGTGCTCTTTCATGAATGAAAAAAGTACTGCATAAATCTGTCAAAAAGGAGTCTGAAATGCAAATAAGAGCTAAAGCAGCTTTTAAAAAGACAACGAAACCCACAAACTAAACAAAACAATAAACCAAAATCCTACTCTTGGCGTTTGTAGGTGAGCAGCTTGAGAATGGACAGTTTAGGTGAGTTTAAAGCAAGTTGTGTTTTTATGGTGGTTGATTTGTTGCTTATTCAAGGAAAAGAAGAAGGGAACCTTTCAGGCAAGGTCAGCCATAAAATATATATCTTTTGTCACATAATAGACATCTGAATAGGCCATAGAACCATCATATTATTCTATTTCCAGCCACAGGCTGTGAAATAATTCAGCAGGCCACGGGATGGCTGGCACAGCCACAGCCTGCCCCTTGAGCAAGCTACAGCTGGTGGCAGGCTACAGGCTGGGTATGCTACACAGAAGAAGACTCCAGATCCAGTTTGCACTATGAAAACATTGGTTTGTCAGCATGGGACACCTAATAAATGAAGCTCTCATGTCCTCAGCCACCTAAAAAGAAAAAAAACCAATGAATAAATGAGGAACTCCTGTAGTCTCACATCCTCTTCAAAAAGTTCAATGAATGGAACTTTACAAGAAGTCTGATGCCCAGATGGTTCTTTACTGGAAAGCAGGATTTTTTTTTTAACAGTTATGAATAAAAACCTGCAGTTGCTCTTTTGGAACAAGATTAGCAACATGCGTGTTCCCTCACTTTATATTCTGAAAGTTAACACTCTTTATGTCCATGGTTGCACAGAATTTATCTACATGGAAATGCAGCAAATCGCCCATTCAGTGACATTTAAAGTCTCTTAGATGGTATTGAAAGGAAGTATTTTATGCAGCTTTAAAATATCAAGACTTTACAGGAAGGCAGTATAAAAACAAGAATTAAATTTAAAGACTCAGTGAAAATACTTCATGACCTCAAATCACAGGACTGTACAGCAATATACTTAATCCTATTAAGAATTTAAAAAAATTCCAATTATAGGAGTTAATTGAAAAGAAGAATCAACAACTAACATGTAATTCTGGTTTTCCATAATTTTCATCTCAACTCAGTTCCATGTCAAAACCAGACACTGACATCTGATTGCAGTAGTCAAAGAGATGAGATCAGAAATTAAGAATTTACCTGACTATGAAAAATGATGGTACAAATTCTAAAAATTAACATAGGCTTTTTTCAGCATTCAAGAGCTCAGAGATTAAAAGACACACAATTAATTCCATTAGACCATTACCATGTGTCTCACCGCAGCTGAGAGAAACAATTCTGTACAGAAGAACGACAGCATTTATTAGTCAATGTCTGCTTCGTGTTTTCTAGTAGCTGAAGATGCAAACCAGACTGCTGCCTATCTAGGCAGTTATGACAGCACAAGAGTGCTTTCCAAACACTCTTTCTACCCAGGGGAACCATATCGTAATACTTTCACGAGGCAAATTTTCTACAGAGTAACAGCTCAAAACAAGAGCAATAAATTTCTTTTGATGGAAGCAACACAGTTTAGGTAGAAAAAACCACAATAGCACAAAAACAGAAACAAAAAAAAATGGAAGAAGAAAACAAAACTAATCACTTCCACAAACCCAAACAAACACAAGAAACCCCCAAAAAACAAGAACCACCACAAACCAAAAACATAAAACCATGAGGCACCCCGCCAGATGCTCCACACAACCCCTGACAAGCTGGGGACAAGCAAAGGTTAGGAAAAGGACAGAAAAATATCAGAGTAAATTATTACTAGTAAACTATCACATAAAAGCACTTTTAATAGTTGTAAGAGCTCAGACATCACCAAGAGAAGGAAAAGCAACCTCTAACCTTTCGAATTGAACAGTACTAATTTTTGTATAATAGTGAATATTAACATTTATTCTATAAAGTTGTACAGAGCTGTCATGATCCTAATTCCAATTTCCATCAATTTACCTCAGCAACTGTAAAAAAACCTGAGTTCCCCAGCTACAAACACCTAACCAGAGCAATACAGCATAGATTAAGCTGGTAGTAGATCTGGGTAGCATAACTAAATAAAAAATTTAATGGGCTTTTAACAGCTATTTCAATCACACTATTTCAATTATTTCCTTACTTTAATTATAAAATGTCAGACACCATGATTTCAAAACAAACCTAATAAAGCAGCATCACATCTTCCATTTTCAATATTCCTACTCTGAAAGTTCTGCTAATGAAAGCATAGTGGGGTTCTTTTGTTTGGTTTGTTGTGGGTTTTTTCACATCTGATTATTGACTAAACAAAGCGGACCATCTGGGGAGGGCTATAATGTTGTTTAGGTGGGCGGGGAGTGGTGTAAAGGAAGTAATTTCAAAGTTGGCTTGTCTCTCTAATATTTGGGTGTTTTCCCCTAATTATTCTATTAACTATCTGTTCAGGGAAGTTAGGTTGGATGGCCTAGAAATTTGATTTTTCCCACACCATTTTACAGATAGAGTAAGCTTTGCTGCTCTATCCCTACAGCAATTGTGTGAAGCAACAGGTCACATAAACTGTTTTTTGAAGACTAAAGGAAGAATTAGCCTTGAGCCACTCAGAACTCATGGGCCTCGGCTGTTGTCTTTATTTACAGTGTATTTTCATTATCTTTTATTGTCATCTCTTAAATCCCCCTGCCAGCTGAAACACGTCATGTTGCACCTGGTCCTTTCTGCTCTTACCCTAACATGTTTCCACTATTTCATTCGTATTGGTCTCATAGAGTGCTTATCTAACCATAAAAGGAGGATCACTCCCACAAACAGCAGCCAGCTTTCTTAATATTATCTTCCCAGAAAATTACGTATCAGCTTCTCAATCCTGCCTAAGTCTATTTTTCAAAGGCCATTATTCTCATCCTGTTACTGCGCCCCTTTCTTTCACGTAAGACACTGAGCCTTGTCATTTACAAATACCTTCACCTAACAGCCAACCTCTCTCAGTCCCTCCTAAAATCATGCAGTAGTGGAAAAAGATGATAAAATTTAGTTTATTGGTAAATTCTTTAACTTTACCTGCATTTAGTGTTATCTCTTGTGCTGTAATATCAAGTTCACTGCCTGACTGATATAATAATGATGAGTAATTTATTACCCTTGATATGTTTATGATCAGTAAAAATATGGACATTTGAGGAAGACAACCAAGAGGAATTTGAAGAAATATCAAAATAAAGCACATATTTCAAAATGATTAAAGGGATTTGCATATACTGCACTCTGGCAAAATAAAATTTAAAAGCTAAACAACAAAACTTGATGTTTAGCAATCTTTTCTGTTTCAGAATGAAAAATAAAATTAAAAACGGCTTCTTGAATTAATGGTGCAGAACTACTCTGCTGACTGGTCCAAGAGTCTCAAGATCCAGCAAATATGCAGCTAAGACTGAAATTTGTGACCCTCTTATCTCTATATGTAGTACTAAATGGAGTATCTAGTGTTTGATGACTGTCAGTAGCAATCCTTCACTGTGATAACATATTTACACAGATTACAATTCCCACATATCCACCTCCCAAAGCCTCTCTGCACATCTCATTATGCAACTGCAAATAATATGAAAACAGATTATCTTTGGCAGACGTTACAAGTGGGCTATATGACAAATTTTGCTTAAGTAATATTAATTTGCTCTCCAGTTCCATTAAAACTATGGATGTGGTTGACGATATAAGCAGAACTAATGCTGAGTTTTCAACAGAGATTAAAGAGCATAGAACCTATTTCAATACTTCTTGTTAATCATGAAAATAGTGGAATTTTTTCTTTTCTGCTTATATGCAGCTTTGGCAAAAGCAAACAGGAATCTTGCCTTTCCTAGACAGGTGGGACCAGAGTTATCTTACTTTCTTCTTTCTGTTCCAATTAATCTCTTCTGCAGAATTTGATTTTGCACTAATTTATTTTTCTTTGTATTTTCTCACTTCAGTGACTACTTCCCTACTGTGCAATTCATTTCAGAAAGGCATTCAGGCTGTAAGTTGCAAAGGAAAATATCTACAATGCCATTCAACTGTATGCAAAAAGAACAGGTGAAAAAAAGGTATATGTAAAAGAAAACTGCAATGACAGAAGTTTGCATTTCACATGACTACTCTCTGGGGAACTAGTAGAAATTTACAGTTTAACAGTCATATATTACACCCAATCTACACCAGATTTGCCTCTCTGATCTTTTATTCTTTATTAAGAAAATACTCAAGGAAATAACAGTCAACAAGTCTGACTGGAAAAAAGTATTAACCAGTTCAAATTGAACTTAGAAAAACCCTACTGCATTGAATTCATGGAAGAAAGAATAGCTTATATTTTTATAGCTTTTAACCACATCTTAGTACTTTAAGAAGACCTACGTCACTTCAATTCACTTTTGGATATAGCACTAGCGAGTCACCAGTGAAACCCTTCACTAAAAACTTACTTTTAGGAAGAGGAGTCAACCATGTACATCAGAAACATGCCACGCAGCCTTCTGCCATGTGACTAGCATTATTTCACCTTCTAAATTGCATCACTTCCCTTGCTCTCCTTCAAAAGAGAAAATCAGCAACTATGGTACCTGTTCCATGTATGATGAGGCTAATCAATCAATAAAAATGCACTTTTCACTGAAGCAAACCTTGAGGCCTGTCATTAATCATAATTTCTATTTCTACATTATATTATCATATTCCACTTCCATTTCTAATCTTTTTTTGCATTACTACAGTTCCATTTGTAACAAGATATTTCTGTAGTTTTCATGTAATACATCCTCTGATAGGCATTTATAGAAAAAAATTATTGAAACAAAGAAAATACTATGCAATACCAAAAAGTATTGACAAAGAGACAATATGCAACACTCCAACTTTACTTTTCCAAGCAAACACTTCATATGAATTATGTTTGGGAAGAAAAGTTACAAAAAACCTCACCACCCAAAATGCAAGCCACAATTTTCTATTTTTACATCCGTTAAAATTCTCAGATATACTGCATCCTACTGGTCCTCTGCTCGAGAAATCAGAGCTACACTGAACAAGCTACTGCTTTAACATTCTGTAACTTGTATTTCTTAAAAACTGTCACACAACTATTGCTCGATCATATGGTGCTCTTGAGAATAAAGAGATCCTGGCCTCATAGGCGACTACCAAATCCTGAGAGAGCAGTCAATGAATTATCAGACCCACCTGAATTAAACCCAGTTTGGAAACAGCTCCTTTGTTTTCTGAGTAACATTATATACTTATCTTTCAGGGCTACAACATTGCAAATAATTAAGTTTCTAATAAATTTCTAGCAGCCACATGCAGCTGTATGCTTGCACAGATATTAGTTTAGAGGCAGAGGTTTGTAGAGAGTTTTAAAAGGGAGACAAAAGCATTATCACTTCCTCTCACTCTCAGTTCTGAAAATTCATCTTGCTCTTGATGACGAAAGTGCAATGCATGTACATATATTCAGATCCCTTAAGTAGCACAGCCTTTGCAGAAGAGATAGTTTTATTTGCAGTTCATTTTTCATAGGCATGCAAAACAGTAACATGCCAAAACAAAACAAAACAAAACAAACAAAAACAAACAAACAAAAAAAAAAAAAAACTTTGTTTAGTGGCTCAAAGGCTGATCATTATGGAGAAAATGTAACTAGATAAGCTGGCATTTTTAAAGAGCAAAACAAAAATTACAGTCACACTGGGATGCTAAAGTCCCCATCATGCAATGAAACTGAAGAGTTTCATGGGGAAAGTTAGGATCAGGTACTGAATGGTGAAGCTTCAGCAGTTCCAGACTCTTCTCTAAATGAACAGTTATTCTGCCTCTCAGAGCAACAGCTTCCCTCTAACAGCATTGTATGTACAGAAACTCTCACCTTTTAGGGCCATTTGGTAAACACTGACAAGTTCTAACTCCACTTTATAAAAGCACATTATTAGGGGTTCTGTAACCACTTTCCTTATTAAAGAACATTTAAAACACTCAGAAAAGCATAATAAAGAGAGAACTGATGCATCAGTCCCTTCTGAATTAGAGCTTCCCTCAACTTGAAGGCAGTAGCCCTAATTCAAGGGGTGAAGAGGGGCTATGTTGCCACAGGATGATCAGAACATCTTTTCATGTGTCACACAGGTGCAGGAACTCTGGCATGACTTGCACAATTGTAATGAACCTTCTTGAGTCTTTAGGGCATCTAGCAACATTTACCTACCCTTGCATTTTCAGAGGCTAGACTCATGCAGTGCTAGTATGCTCCAAAGGCACGAGATTAACTTCCCCTAAGAGGAGACAGAACCTGACTATGACTAAGAGGGACCATGTGCTTTCCGTACCATCTCACATAACATCTTAGAAGACTAGCTGTGATTTAAATTCACAAAGCATCAAAACAGACCACACAGCTGGAAAACACTCAGAATACTTTCTTTCATGCTGGGAGAGACTTGGGGGAGAGCAAGATGTTTGAAGACTTTATCACTGCAGTGGAACAGATAATTAGGCAATTAAAACTATGAAAAGTAGAAAAATTACCACTTCCAGATGAATTGCACTGTGGAACAGAATTGGGAGAAGCAAAAAATCAGAAATTAGTGCCTTTTGCAAACATCTTTAGAACACAACCTAAAAGAGTGAAAGTTCTGGAACAAAGGTAAAGGGGTAGTTAATTTGCAGAAACTTACCTGGTTTTGCAAAGGAATATTTTGAAGGAGTCGATTGCTAAAATAATCTTGCTTTTCTTGTGTTAATAATTAGAACACATTAATAGAAATCCAAGAGGTCTCATTCCACCTTCATTTTTGGTAACCCAGCAAGGCCCTTCCCTCCTAGGTTTTTAATGGTATTAGCAGTATCTTCACACATACAGGCTTCTTGTTTAATCATTCTGCTCAATAGGAAACCCTCTACAAACTCATTCTTCCCATCCCTACTTGCTTCCAGGCCATGGAGAATGTACTACCATTTCACACACCAGAGTAATGTGAAAGAACACCTTAACTTCCCACAAAATCTCCACAAAGGCAACTTTGGTGAAGGTGCTCTGCTGACCCACTGTCTATCACATGTGGTAACATTTCCAGAAGCCTCTTCTACGGTTTTCGCTGGAGGTACTGAACATCCGTCCCAGCCAAGGAGAATAAGGGAGTTATCCTGCTCATGCCAGCTGTAATGGGGCATGCTTTTCCAGGCATGCTTTCTTCAATGTATACATCTCACTATGCAAAGCTCTTGCTGGAGGAGTGTGGCATTCACATAATTCTGTCTCTCAAGATTTCTTGGAGAAGCACAGAGGGAAGAAGAGAAAACAATCTTTATCTCTGCTCCTTTGTTTTCCCCATGTGGAATGTGGTATAGAGATTGTTTACCTGAAGTCATTGCTCGATTAGGTCTAGTGAAGGTTGTTTGAGTTCAATGACCAATCAGATCCAGCTGTGTTTCAGTCTCTCAGCAGAGAGTCACGAGTTTGTTACTTAAATATAATAAGTTAAAAAGTAAGTATGTAAAATAGTATAGGATCTCTTTAAATAGTATATTAATGTAATACAGTATAGTTTTACTAAAGCAAGTGTTCAACATTCCAAAACCTTCTGATCTAGAGCCAGAGAAATCATTTTTCCTTCATCAGGGGTCACCTGTTTTTACTACAGAGGAGACCTTCTCTTGCACAGATGCAAAAACCTCTGCTCTGGTACTAAGACTTTCCAAATAAGAACATACTAAGAAGGAAGCTGGCAAAATGTGCTAGTCTAGCTTGCAGAAGTACCAACTATGAAATTCTTGGCTTACAGCCTCACAGACTTGTTGCAGATGTAAATAAGGACATACAAACCAGGCCAGAGGCTGCACAGTGGTATCAGATGTGATACACTTCCCTTACTGCCAACTGCAGGGAGAGGCCACAGTCTGTAGTGGTTTAGGTTTGCCAATCTGAGATTTCCCGGTCAACGCACCAATTAATGTTGTGGGTTTAGCACTGGCCAAACCCTAGTGCACCCACTAGAATATACTTATTAATTTCCTGCTGTGAGATAGGATTAGGAGGAAGGCAAATCAGGCTCAAAACTTTAAAAGGATATTAAAAAAAGCTTTATTAACAGTAACTAAAAGAAAGAATAATAAGAATCAGAATAAAACCTTTAGAACACTTCTCCCCCTACAACCTTTTATTTCCCACTCACAACGTACAGAAACAATTCAATCAGTTTATCACTTCTAGAATACTCTTTCTGCAGTTCACTTAGGGAGAGGAGTCCCTCCAGTAAATTTACGGAAACTTCTCCACACGAAAACAGTTCTCACATGGCTTTTAGTTTCCATGAATAGCAGCCACCCGGAACGTCTGCAATCGTGAAGTCCCTCCCATTTTCACAGCTTTTCCCACAGCTGTGTTTATGGCCCATGTGAACTTATAGGGTACTATTTTAAAGATGAGCTGTTCAAGAGCAAAGGTTCTCTTTATCTATCTTTGAAATCATCTTCATCTCTGGGAACAGAGGCTTCTTCTTCTCTCCCAGGGGGCACAGGGTCTTCATCACTCTTCTCTCTTTCTCTGTTCAAACTTCTTATGGGATCACAGCTACTTCAACATTTGCTCACTTTAGCATGGAGGCCTTTGCTAGATACATACAATTTGAACACTTTCATCTCCCCATACCTTCATGCATTACACGGGAAAAGAGACTGATGTATCAATTACATTTTTCTCCAAAGCTTTACAAGAGGATTTCAGCCCCAAGATTAAGGCATCTCCTCACCCCTCCCATCTGGGACTTGACTTCTTCTTCACCGACCTCAGTGTTTTCAGGTCGCTCCTTTACGTGCCTGCACTTGGCCTTTTCTCTCACTCAAGGGACGATTGAAGCAGTGAAAGAGTTAATATCTCGCCCAGGGCATGCAGATGGTCACCTGACCCTGGCCGGGCTCGGTAGCCTGCAGCCAGAGTTGCGGTTGGGCTGGGAGGTAGAAGTGGGTAGGATCTTAACAGACAGGCCAGAACTCAGCATCAGCAGGCGGGGAGCGGGGGAGGGGGATGGTGCCAATGGCTTCTCCTCTCCCTCTGCCCTGTGGTTGCGAGCGAATCTCGGTGGTGGTAGAATCCTGGCTAAGCCGGCCTGGCCCAGGGCTCCCCCGGTGTAGCCGGGGCCCAGCGGACCCAAGTCAGCCTGGGCTAGTGGCTGGGGGAGGGCTTAGTAGCAGCAAGATGTTAGCAGCCGCAGCCACGGCCCGGCCTAGCGCCGCGGCCTCCTCTCCCCGGCCCGGCAGCCAATGGGACCCGGCAGCCAATGGGGCCCAGTCCCGCGGCAGAACCCGGCCAGCCAAGACGGGGTGGCCGGGCCGGCCTTGTTACCTCTTCTCAGGCCAGAAAAGAGAATCTTCAGGATTTTTTGTTTTTAACATTGGTGTTCACAGAGGCGTATCGGCTTTCTCAGTGGTTTAACAGATTGTCAGTTCTCAAAGCTAATTACTGATTGGTTTTTGTGTCAGACACAGAGGAAACTGCTAGCAGCTTCTCGTAGAACATCACTTCTGTGATGCAAAACCAGCACACCTCCTCACACCTTGCTGCAAAAGGAAGGACTTCATGGCTGCAATCAATTTCATATTTTAAATAACCATTGCTATTATTAAAATAATAGAAGTAGAAGCCATAGAGCGCAGATAAGGATTACATGCCAGTTGAACCATGGAGTATCTCCAACTGCAATAACCCTGCAAAATGGTTCAAGCATAAGAAGAGAGTGAAACTTGTGCCTAATGATTTTCCTTCTAAAAGGTATTTAGAGTAAAAGTAAATTCTCACATTAAACAATATGAAAGAAATGAGGCAGGAGTGGGATGAAAAACACAGCTGATAATACTTGAATATGCAAAAGCATGTATATGGGTGTAAGTTTAAAAAAACCAGTAATAGTGATATACAAGAGTTTCTATTTCTTGGTTTTACATGCAGAAGTTTTACTAAAAGAAATACTAAGCAATAAGCTCTGGGGTGAACATACAAACAAACATAAACACTTTTTTAAAAATTCAACAATTCTGAGCAGTATTTTTTCTAATAACTTTCTAGTTATGATTTTCTTAGGTAACCTTATGGAAACATTTATTCTAATTATAGCAGGTCTTTGATGTCTGTGCAACAAACTAATTCATGCAGTTTATTCCTTCCTGAATCAGGTTCTCTCAGTTTAAAACACAAGCTGAATGGGGAAAAAAAGGAAGTTTTCAGAGTTTAAAATTCTTTGAAACCTAGGAAGACACTCTTATCTCATCCAAACAGCTTGAAGTGAGACACTGGCATGGGAAAGAGATGGGTAAAAGCGTACAACACCATTGCATTGGCTGCAATGACCACGATAGTGCAATGCTGGCACATTTCAGAAGGCGGCAGGGGGCAGGAGAAACAGGTTTCGGACATTTTATACTTTAATTTCTAGCTCTTCATACAATGTTATTCTGTCAGACTCAAATTTTCGTCTATCCCATTGCCAAAGCAAAGGCAACTGTGGCAGTCTCATTTTTATTATATTTAATATGTCAAGAAATGCAAAGGCTGCTTGAAAGCACTGCATTAGATGAACTGCTCTAGATCTACATGTGGAGAAACATGACCAGAACACAACTGTCCTCTTGCCTTCAGTGGATCTCAAACAGATGGCACAAAACTTACCATTGATCACTTGTGACTATAATAGCATGCATCCTCTATACCATTATCTCATGAAAAAAGCACAAATAAACTACACCAAATTCACCATACTGACATGCTGTAGAAAACAAAATCTTGCAGACATCACCACTATCTTTTCTTTTGAGCGTGACAAGTAATTTGTTTTTTCTCACTTGTTTTTAGTAGTGAGAGAAGCATCTTGGCATTAATCGTGAATTATAACCAAAATCTGCCAGCAATTTGGTGTGACAGACTTTTACAATTCTTCATTCTTTCCTCTGCTGGTGTTTGGCAGGATACGGACAATACAGAGGAAAGTGGAAGAAGAAGAATTACATACACACAGATGTAATTTTAAACCAACCGTGATTTTAAAAGCAACCAACCTGTCCAGTATTCTTAATGTGAAACAGACATTTTTCTGGTGCAGATTTCTTTCGCAAGCCAGTAATGTTAATATGAGAAAGTTGTCTAAGAACTACATTTCTTTTCTACAGAGAATGATTGAATAAATTTTCCCACTTTCTGCAAAAGTGAACTGCTCTTAACAGTTCTTGGCACTTTTACATTTACTTTTTTAAAAGTTACCTAAGCCTGCTTTAGTTTATCCTAAGAAATCACTTAAACATTAAAATTCATACTAGAGCATCTGCATGTGCTCCAGACAGCCAACACAGCCACACAACTCCAAGAATTCTAAACTTATATGAAAAATAAATGTTTATTTTTTTGCTCTTTAACCATGACTATATTAAAAAGAGCTTGACTTTGTGTTTTAAAAAATTGCATCATAACAGAGACTCTTCAGCCTTATACAAATATCTCTGCTAATAATTTAGTTCAAACCCTATTATCAATTCCCAAAACCACCCATGCCTCCAACCAAACACACAAAACTTGAAGAAGTCTGACCTTCACCTAAGAACTGACCACATTTCAACAGGCGAGCAGCATTCAAGTATAGTATTATTTACAGTTGTCAGGAGTTTTCACAGAGATCACCGATACTCACATAAATAGCTGCCAGAGGTGTGCTGAGAAGTGTGATGAGAGGAATGGCCAACAAAAATAACATAACTTACCTGAGGGCACCAACAGAGGAACTACTAAACTACAAAGAAGAAGAGAGAGTTTATTTTGTTTGTTGTTTGATTTTACTAAAGAGGAGAGCATAAATAAGTTTGGTACTCTTTCACTTTTACATGGGAAAGCACAAAGGGTGTAAGTGACAAGCAAAACTTAGATAAGCAAAAGGTATTTCAAATATATGCAGTAAGCAATGACCTAGATTTTGAAGCAAGGTATACACATGCTTCAAATTAGCAAAGACAGTAAAGCATAAAATGACACAGAGAAATACAAGTTGCTGACAGTTAGGAAGTCTTTCAGTTTTTTAGTCTGCACATCAATTGTTTTCACAAACACCTCTCTGAACACATTGAAGTAACTCACTGTAGTTGCCGGCCAGGGCAGATTGATAAATACAGGTTACAAACTACACAAGGTAGAAACAATTACATAAGGCTTTCAGCACAACTCCAGTCTTCACTGCACACAGCAACTTCTTTTAGAGCAGACAATTCCCAGAATTAAACCAGAACACCTCTGAAGAGACAAATTATAAACCTCCCTCAAGCCTACAAAACTCACCCCACAAACAGAACAGAGGAACAGTATAAACTAAAATGTTTCCCTTACCTTTGCTGAGAGTGCCTGTGATAATTTTAAAAATAGTCTGGGCAAATTTGACAATCCCATGCTTGCATCTCTTTGAACAGCCACTCATGGTTCAGCCAGACAGAAAGACTCTTCTCTCTTAGAAAGTTCAGGAATAACAATAAAATTAAAAAGTGAGTCCTTTACAAAGTTGATACGACTGGTTGTACAGTGCACAGAACTCTGCTCTCATGCACTGAGCCCCAGGCTCTGCACTGAGGTTTGCTCACTCTGAAGCTACCAGGGAGGACTGCAGTGGAGCAATGCACATCTCTTTTTAGTTAAAGGTACAGCTCTCCCTGTCATCCTCTCGGCCGGGACTGCATGCACCTGCTGCAATGCCTTGATAGAAGATGCTAAGCACAGCAACACCTCAGCCAGACAGGCAAGGAGGGAGGGTTTGCCTCTGCAGGCTGTGCAGGCTGTCACACTGGGCACAGGGAATGCAGCAAGAGACGGCTGGAGTCACTGGCTGCTGCAAATAAAAGAAGCTGCTGATTAAAGCTTTTCTTGGTGCCCTTTTCTTGCGGATTTCAATAAAATTGTCAATTTTGCTCTCATCAGGTGGAGAAAACCAGAAAATAACACTTTTTTTATTTTACCAACACCATAGTGACACGGTCACATGTAGAAGGCTGTAAAGCATTCCTTCGCAAAACCTGCTTTCCAAAGTTGGAAAACATAGCTGCACCCAGGGGGAGAAAAAAAAATCTTTATTTTAATTCTACCAGCTTGGACGCTTCTCCGATAGTGATCTGCCCAGCACAAAGGGATGTGCCACCCAGCCTTTCGGAGTCGGCGGGGCTCAGGCTTACCCTTCTGTGCAACCCCACATTTAACTTTTCACGTCGTGCCGGTGTGGTGCTCACTCCCCGTACTGTACTGGGAGTTATCCCCTAGCAACAGCCACAGCTCTGGCTTCTTCAGTTCAGTCAGTTACTGCTGTGTGTCTTGAATACTCTGAATAAAAAGACTTGATGTGTCCAGCAGCAAAGCGGAGGCATCTCAAACCCCATCTGAGTACTGGGCAGAGTCGAGCATCTTTAGGTTTAATTCATGCTGGCCTTGTCTCAGATGCTTTTTAGCAACGCCCAAAAGTCATTATTTGCTTGCCCTGGCCACAAGGTTTACCTCAGGTTTCTGCTCACACCCAGCTGCTGCCCGTTAAATTACTTGATCAGCCTTGTGAGAAATAGCTACTCGCTTTTCCTAAATTTAGAAAGGTTTATTAAACCTTATCAAAAATACAACAGAAGACTGAATAGAGAAAATGTTACGGCCCTGAGACCAAAGGATTTTCCCCACCATGTGCTCACCCATTCAATGGCGGTTTCGCCTTTTAACCCTTTAGCCCCGTCCAAAATTCTGTCCATCGACTCCTTCTTCACTGTCCAGTGGTGGAGTTTACTTCCTCAAATCCTGATTGGAGGTCAGGTGTCGCCATAGTGACAAGCCGGCCCTCCCAAATGTCCCAACCCCGGCTGTCCCTTGATAACAATGCAGGGGGTAAAACATAACTATAAATCTATAACACTTTTCTTAACCTATATACATGATATTTGTCTGTTAATTGTGAGAGTCAGTCATTGCATTACTCATCTATCACAGCCTTGTCTCTAGAAAAGCCGCCTGGAGCCAGCCATCACCTCAGAGCGGCAACAACCGAGCACCGCCTTTACTGACGGACAGGCGCAGCTTTGCACTTCTGGGAGCAGCGATATACCTTGCACTCAGGGAGCAGTAAACCGCTTTACAGGAAAACTTACATTCCTGAAGCAAAACTCAAGGCTTTGCCAAATAGCTTCACCTTGCTGTGAGACTCACGACTATCTGTTCCTCCCAACTGTAAGCGCCCTCCTGCTCCTCATCCCCGCTTCACACGCGCACCCCTGCACTGCCTCCTGCCCCTCCCCTTCCCACACCGCCGCTCACCTCCTCCTCCTCAGGCAGAGAGCCGTGGAGCATTGTCCAGGGAGGCTTTCCGGCGCACCATTTTACCGCAAAAAACAATGTTCTTTGGCATGGAAAAAGAGACTTGAGGACAAAATGGCCACCCTCGTCAGCTCGTGCTGGGACTATCACCCCCCGCGCTGAGCTGCCAGGCACCGGACATTTTACTGCCCTCTCACTTCCACCCAGTCGCCTCACTGAGTTTCAGGTCTTTTCAGATGTAATAGGCCACAGCTTTGGAAAACTTCCACAAAACGTCATGGGAAAGCAGATGTGAGCTCGTGAAGATGCTTGACCCTGACTGGCAGATGTGGGGGCTGCCCCCAGCCTCACACGAACATCCTCCTGTGGCTAAAGCCTCCGTCTTGGGGCTGTGCTTCCACATATCCTTTTGGGTAAATTTTTCTGTAAGTTTCTCAGAAGTCTGACTTTTATTTACTGTGCTCCACAGGACAAAAGGGAGCTAGCCTATTATTTAGATACCATCTTTGAGACACCGGTGGTAAGCCATGAGGCCACTCCTGGTCAGGACACTGCAGGCAGGCAGAGGAGCAAAGGCCCTCTTGCCTTCACATCCTCCCCAGCTGAATTTTAAATACTCCAACCTCTTGGGCTTCCTGCCACCATCACCTCTACGCAGCCCAGAGCCTTGATTATATATGACTTCACTGTTTCACACATTATTACATTTGTGGGGATGCTCAGACCAATGAGGTTAGAGGGAAACTGAGGCAGATTAAATACATTGTTGAACATTTAGAAACATATGGCTAAACATAAAGTGGTGCACGAGCTTCATATGTAAGTCATATTTCTATCCCCTACACTACTGATCAACAACCAGTAAGGTAAGGAATACAGAGTGATGAGAGGACGCAGGGAGGGAAAGGGAATGTAGGTGATTTGTGGAAAGCATGGTACTAAATAACTCCTTAATGAAGTAATCTCCAAGGCTGTTCTTTATTCCTAGATATCCAATTCAAAGTTGAAACAGTTATTCTTCAAAAGAAAAAAAAAAAAAGCTGTAATAAGGCAGTAAAACATCAATATGGAAATCAAGGAGTCAGCAGATTATTAGTTTATCAAAAATTTGCAGCATGTTAATTTCATTTATATATATATATACACACACACATATATACATATATATATGTGTATATATACATTATTATATAATTGGGGGTCAGGGAATGTAGGATAATAGAATGAGTACTAGGAGCATTAACAAAGAAAGCTCTGGAAACTGAGAGGTCTTACACAGCAGAAAAAAGAAAACTGCTGTGTAATATTCAGACAGGACTTTAAGTTTCCCTGGTGATAGGAAAGGTGGGTGCTAATGTCTTCACAAACGTCTCTATGGGCGGGGTCTTTAGGAGAAATGAGTGTTAATATCTTCAAACTGGGTCTTAATGTCTCTACAAACCTGAAGCCCTGCAAGTTTGTTGCAGAACCTAGACAGTTTGACTCAGTTAACTTAAGGGTAATAGGAGAAATGGGTCCAAACAAGTCTACTGCAGAACCCAGACAGCCTGAACTTGCGATTTTTTGGGGGAAATTGACGATACATGTTCCAGGGGGAACATCTGGTAGGTGGTTGGGAAAAAGCTGTACCTTCCTAGTGCTTCTGCCACTGGGAAAGAAAGAGGGCAACATGGGACCAGGAGTTTAGGATAAAAGGAGGCTGCACCCCCAAAACCTCGTGAAAGACCCCATGGGGATATCCCCCATGGGGATTTTTCAGACTCTCTCCTTTTCTTTGAATAAAGTTGCAGGACTCCTCTGTCTCCTTTGTGAACACTGGCATTTCATTGTGTTGCTGTTCCATACACTAGGTACTCTAGGTTCCAGAGGTTTCTTCTCAGACATCCATTTGCCTCATTTGGCCCGTATGCCATAGTTTAACCCCAGCCAGCAGCTCAGCCCCACACAGTTGCTTGCACCTCCCCAACAGGACAGGAGAGAGAATTAGAAGGGTAAAGTAAGAAAACTCACGGGCCGACATGAAGACAGTTTAATAGAGAAAGCAACAGCCAGGCACACTTGAAAACAAAACAAGGAATAATTTGCTGCTTCCCATGGGCAGGCAGGTTTACCCATCCCTAAAACAGAAGGGCTCCATCACACGTAACAGTGACTTGGAGAAAAAAATGCCATCATTCCAAATGTTCCCCCCTCCCTGCCTTCCTTCTTCTTCACCCAACTTTATAGGCTAAGTATGATATGATATGATATATGATATGATATGATATGATATGATATATGATATGATATGATATGATATGATATGATATGATATGATATTATATGATATGATATGATATATGTTGTGGAATATCCCTGGAGTCATTTGGCGTCTGTTCTGGCTGTGTCCCCTCCCAACTCCTCGTGCCTCCTCAGCCTGCTCGCTGGTGGGGTGAAGAGCAGAAAAGACCTTGACTCTGAATAAACACTGAGCAGCAATAAGGAGAAAAATCCTTGTTTTGTCAACATGGCGTCCAGCATAAATCCAAAACAGCCCATACCAGCTACTGTGTCTATCCCAGCCAATCCCAGCAGACCTGTAACAGGTGAAAATGGATCAAAAGGAGCACAAAATGTACATCAGTCGGAGGGGATCATCATAACCACGGGGTTGCATAAAAGTTGCAGCAGGTTCAGTGGAGATTTCTGTCTTGTAACTCATTGAAGGCTGGAGTTAACCAGGCTTTCAGCAGAAGCTTCAGCAGCCAAAGGCTCTCTAAACATTGTCATTCCAAACAGAATACTTGGGCATAAAGATACTGATCCTAAAGGGCCTCTAATTGTTTACTATCTGTGGGAAAGTACAAAGTCAGCTTATTCTGCAGTCAAATGATTTCAGCACATGACAAAGTCAGTCTGTTAGAAACAAAGGTGTTATGTCCCTCATCTGAGCTTTTTTATAATGGACTGAGACAGTAAGATAAGTATAGACAGACTGTATTTCTGTATATTAAATTTCTGTATGTTACTGGAAGTCTAAGGAGGTCAGTCAGAAGCACAAAAACCTGCAAAACTAAGGGAAAGTTGTGATGTAGGGGATAATATTTTTCTCTGAAAGCTTTACTGTAATAAACTCCAAAAGAGTATAGAATATGCTCTCTAATTTTTACATGGATTTTCAGCATGCTTAATAAGGGGCTAGAGTAGTTATAATTTTAGAAATGTAATTGGTTCATTCGCACCCATGCTTAGTTTAATTTTCTGCATGTCAAATCTGAGTACACTATATACAAGTTAACTGTCATTCCAAAAATATATAAAATTGTATTATAGGAAATTATTCTTTCCTAATTTGCCATTCAGGATCACAGTATGGGTGGATGAGAGGTAATGACTATATATTCATATGAGCCAAGTTCAATCAGGGAGTTCAGCCACTACTGACATTAAAGACTGCTAAACATATTTGCATCAGGAGAAAGTTTAATCCAGTAACTTGAAACTACACACCAAATGCTCAAGAGTAATCTCTGGAATAAGTATGAACAATCTGGCTGTGAACTTGGATGCCCTGCTTTACTACAGTCCTCTCCAGCATAAAGGGAATATCTCTATTTTTCTGTGGGTACCTTAAATTTGGAAAAAGCAATTCCAGAGCTAACTGCTGCCATGGGTGTGAGGGTATAGTGATGCCTCAGGTTTTAGTTTTTATATTTTTCAGATTCTGTGCTGCTTTAATATGTGGGTCTGAGCTTCATATTAGGGGATGGTAAGCTCTTTTCACAGAGTAGGTAGACAAACAATTCTTTCTCTAGCTGGGGACCCAAGGACAGCCGATCCAGATCTCAGGCCTAAGAGCATAAACAACGTGGACTGAAGAGAGAAAAACAAGAAGGATGGGATTTCGTGGGCTGGAGCTGTAATAGGACAATGGAAAGGAAAAGGGGAAAGTGGGAGGGGGCCAGGGAGGCCACAGGAATTGGGGAAGGGTATTAGAAGAAGTGGGACTATTCGGACTGGAAGGTTCAGTCATTATGGAGGGGGACTTTTGGATGAAGGACAGCTCGTCAGTGTTCTGTGACCTTTTGGCTTTTAGGCTGTTGCTGGGGTTTGATGGTTGTTGGTTTTGGGTTTTATTTCCTTGGTAGGTGTGTGGAGGACTTCTATGACATGGATAATATTTCACAGGTTTGCAGTTTGGTGCATGTTTATTGCCTTGCACGGGAACTCCACCAGGTCCTGTCACACTGGCTGCTTGGGGGCCCGTTATTCCTTGCACTATATTAAATTCCACAATTTCTCCATCTCCTAGACTGTGGAGGTATTTCCTGGGGTTATTATTTTTTATCGCAGTCTGATGAACAAACACATCTTCTTTGCTATCATCCCGGGTTATCTGTTTTTTACATCAAACCGTTTCACTGTCCCCAAAACGTTCATGGCAAGGACTTTTTTACCTTTGCCAGTGAGTTTGCGTTTGTGTTGCTGGGGCTGGACGTGTTGCTGGTGCCGAGGCTGAAGCGGTGCTGTCTGAGGTTCGTCCTGCTCCCGGTGCTTGCTGCCACACTGGGACCTGGCCTTTTCCTGGAGGGGGGCTTCCTGTGAGAGGCTTCTATTGCAGCAGCGGTGGGTGGGGGGTGGCGGCGGTGTCGCTGCCAGGACTGCGGCTCTGAGCTATCTCCCAGCAAGGATGCCTGCCCGCTCGGCGGCAGCAGCCCTTCAGGCCCGCCAGCCTCGCCTGCCCGCCCTTGGCCCCGGTGCACCGGGCTGCCACGACCCGGGCTGGGCAGCATGTATCGGCCGGCTCGCTCTGGCCATGCAGAGCGGCGGCGGGGCGGCCACGGGTTTTCCGTGAGGGCAGCAGTTCAATGTGAGGGGAGACAGCCCTCACCACCCTCGCTATGTCTCACGGTGCTCAAGCAACTGAGGCAAGCATGTCCGTTCTTTTGTTTACCGTCCTTTCCAGCACTGCAAGTACACGTGGGTCGTCTTTCCCTTTCGTAGTAAGAAACTGGTGCAGCTTTATAGTGCCAATCAGAGGCCGCGCCTCCGACCCCACCTCACTCACTCCTGGGACCGTGGGAACTGTGGGGGGAGCCGTGAGGACCAGAGGGCGGAAGGGGAGACCCCGTGGTCTCTGCCATCTTGAGCATGTGAATGTGACCATGAGGCCACGGCCATGCGTTGAGAGCCAACTTGGGCAGCAGGAGTAAAGACAGGAGAACCTGGAGGAGTCTTTCATTGTGACAGTGGAGAGGGTACAGGGGCACGAAGAGGGGAACACAGAGGAGGGG
>VXBC01002413.1:6049-27268 GCA_013399945.1 Ploceus nigricollis | reverse complement strand
AGCTACCTAATTAACATATGACTAGCTCTGGCCCACAGAAAACAATAGCTGACAACGCGGCCATTACCACTCCCGGCCAAACCCATCACCGGCCGGAGACCAGCTCAGTTCCAGGAGCGGGGGAGTGAAAAGCTCCGAAGGAAGAAGGAGGGAGTGAAAAGCTCTGAAAGAGGACGAGCCCATTGTCCCCCTACAAAGGGAACACCTGGGCCCGATTCCATGGCTGATAACCTGATTAGAAGACATCTGCAGCTAGGAACTCCTGCTCTGTGAAGGGGGGGACTGCATGAATATGTAATAACTTCATAGCCACGGGCAAAATAAAACATATAAAAACCTCCCGCGAAGATGCCATGGTGGGCAGACTCGAGGGAGGCAGAGGCTCTGTCAGACTGCCCCCAGAGCGGCTCTGTAAGGCTGTGGGCAAAATTCGAACTTAAAATTGTGACGCAATCGCCAATAAATTTAGTTATTGATTTTTAATTCAGATTACCTTGTCTCCATTCATAACAATAGTTAAATTAGATGTTGCTGAGTTAGCGAAAGTAGATAGATAGGCTTTGTTCGTAGTTAACAGTAGCGGGATCTTAGATAAGATATCCAGGATCTAGTAGCTCATTGCTTGTCAACTTTATGTTTGGGTAGCTGTGCTTAAGAAAAACAGAATGTGATAAACAGGTTTCAAGGACATGAAAACAGTTTGCAGACTTCCTATACTTGGAAGGAATCTATTGAACACAGGAAAACTACAAGTTCTACCAAGGGTTCAATTGTCATGTATGCATTGAAAAGGTAGAAAGGTCAGAACAAGGAAGACTTCTTTTACTTCCTCATTTTGGAGACCCCGCCCCAAAATGGACCCCCGACTCATTTCAGGGAACAAAACTATGCATGCTTAATAGCCTTTTTGCCAATTAGCACACGAAGCGGAGCAGAGGAAGTGACAGGGATATGAATATGCATTCGTATTTTGTGTATTCAAGACTTTCGTGACTATAAAGGCTTTGTATTACCTGTGATTTTCACAGTGCGCATTAGGGAGTAATCGCACGTGCTGCCTGGCCGTTGTAATAAACATACACTTTCTAATTTTAAACTGTTAGAAAGTTTTTGTCTGTCTCAGTTGGATATCATTATTAGATCGATATTCATATTTTAGTAAATCACCTCAAGATTCAGAACGCATTTCATCATCATATTAAATAAAGGACGGAATTCTGTCTTAGTTTTTAACTTTTCCCAAAGTATTTCCAAAAATTTGTCCGTTAGGACTGAGTTCCGCAAAATATAAGGAAAATGTACCAGTGTACAAAATACTTCAGCCTGTAATTACCAAGAACAAAGCATCAGCAACTTTTCTTTTGTACCAGTCTAGCACTTCAGCAGCAGCAGCCCGGCTGTGATATCTTCTCCACTGCTTTCTGTCATTGCTGCCAGGCAGATAATGACCACATTGCATTTTCATTCATTCTGTAGTTCCGGATAGTATTATCAGACAGAGCCTCAGGAACATTGCTTGAAGATTTCTTCATCACTACAGTGCTTGGTTTTTTATGGCACAGTAGTTACCTTGAATCAGGCAGCATTCCTCACTGGAGAGGAATGAATATTGATAGTGACACATCAGTATTTCCCACAAACACTTTATTTGGATTGGCTCATTCTTTTATTTAATATCCCATCTGTCAAGCATGACTAATTGTTTATTTACGCAGAAATCTAGGGAAAGAAATAGTACTGATGAAAAAGCATGCATGATAGATTGCGTTTTTAAAAGTGCAGTGAGAAACTAAGAAAATCAAGATTTGGGTTATGTGCTGGGTTTGATTGGAGGAAAGTTAGTTTTCTTCACAGTGGCTGGTATGGGGCTGTGTTTTGGGTTTGGATGAACACAGCAATGGAAATAAAGATGTTTTTGTTATTGCTGAGCAGGGCTTACACAAAGCCAAGGCCTTTTCTTCTTTTTATACTGCCTCACTGGCAACTAAGCTGGGGGTGCATTGGAAGCTGGGAGGAGACACAGCCAGGACAAGTGACTCCAACTGACCAAAGGGATATTCTAGGCCATATGGCATCATACTTAGTATATAAAATGGAGAAGAAGGAAGAAGGAAGAAACCAGGCAGACATTTGGAGTGATGGCGTTTGCTCTCCTGGAGATGGCTGAACACCTGCCTGTCCATGGGAAACAGAATTAATTCCTTGTTTTGCTGTGCTTTTGCTTTCTCTAAGAAATTGTCATTATCTCAACCCACGAGTTTTCTGACTTTTACCTTTCCAATTTGATTCTTTCCCTGATCTTGCTTGTGGGGGAGGGAGCGAGTGGCTACATAGCGCTTGACTGTTGTCTGGGGTTAAACCATGACAGGTACAAAACCTTTTGCCTGAAGTACAGGCATCCATAAGCTGAGCGGACATAAACTGAGTTACAATTCTGCCTTTTTGCCTTTTTTCCAGGAGCAGCCCTTGACACCTTGAAGGTCCTACCAAGCACATGGCTTGTGTCTGCCAAACTATATTGTCTTCCCTGGAGTTTGTGCAGACAGCTTTTCCCAGCACAGGAGGCTAAGGCCAGCACCTAGATCCTTCTTACCAAACCAAGCATGGTAGTTGCTGTACAAGCTTCCTGCAGAGTGGCTGAAATTCCAGCATTCATGATATTACAGCCCTGGACTTCCCTTGAGGTAGTTTGTCATTCTTGCTTAAATATACTGGTAATGTCATAATTCAGACTAGAATGAGGCTGAATATTTTTCAAATTCTTGAATAGATTTGAATATTGCAATGTCTAAAGCCAAAGGCTGCTACAGCACATTCCTGAAAATTATGTGGAGCTTATGTAAAAAAACCAAACCACAGTAAATCTAGCCACTGCTTACTGTTTGGCAGTTTCTTGGCTATGAGTCCAGGAAACACTCTAGTGACATTTTCATTATGCCTGTTCTTATCACACATGTGTCAGTGAGATTAAAAGCAGCAGAAGAAGCAGAGACACACAGGCTCTAAAGAAATATTTCACAGGGAAGTGAATTCTGCTGAGTAGATGGAAACTTGATGGTTTAACATATGAAATGCATGCTTACTGCTGTGTTTACAGCAGTGAGGTAATGTCAACATTTTAATGAGGCCATGCTTAACTATCATCTTAGCTCTGTATTAAGACAATAGCTGCTCTTCAGAGAGGGGTTAGACATACTCTTCCTTTGTTCTGTCAGTCAAAGTTTGCCTAACCATAACTGATGACAGAGATACGACTTGGCAAATGCCAAGTTCAGAGAGCAAACGACATATACTGAACACAGAGATCGTAGTCAGCTTGTAAAGTGGAAGTGGGGAAAGGTTGGTAATGATCTTGTCCTTGCACAAAAGTTAGTGGGAGCTGAGGACAGCTTCCCCAGAAAGACATCCACAATCCAGAAAAACTGGTCTAGTCCAAAAGCCAGAGACTTACTTCTCATAAGTTAGAGTATTAAGCTCCGTGGAGAAATTAGCCTTTGCAGAAGTCATTACAGAGGACCCAAGCAGGAAGAAAAATAAAAAAATATTAAACCATGCTTCCCTTCACTTTGGTGGCAAGAACTTGTCAAAGGGTGAGCGTTTTCATTGAACCAATGGCTGCTCTTATGCCTCTTAGATCCAGTGACATGGAATCATGGACATATTCATTTTTATAATACTGTGAGAGCATGTATGAACTTGAGCTGTCCTTGAATGAAGGAGGAATTAAATGACTAATACGTAAGCTGTGCTTCAGTGGCTTAGTAGGATAGGTCAGGAAAAAAACCACAAAACACTGATGAGAACATCAATTTGAAGAACTTCTATGGCAGTAAGGATAGCATAGTTCCTTCTAGAGGCACTAAGTCATGAAGTTTAAAAAATGAAATTTCCTCAGCATTTCAGTTTCAGGGAAAATGAGAACTATATTTCTTTCATCCCCCCCAATTCCTTACATACTAGGTTGTCATTCAACTTTCAGTTAATTCACTGATGCGTTCATTGGTCTGAACTTGGTATATACCTTGAGACAAAGTACTTTCTTTATGTTGCAGTAATTACCTCAGACAGAATTTATTGAAAATACTCTCTTCATTTTCATGTTTTTATGAAATGGCTTTAATAACATATATCTACCTCATACTTATTTCTGTCATCCCAAAAATCTATTTGCCTCAATATAATAAGGTTTAATGATTTGGCACCCAAGAGTGCCAAAGACAAGTTGTCTTTAGCTTGGTGCAGGCAGTATGAAGCAAAGCACCTCCAGCCAGCAGCCAGTGTTCTTAAGTCAGTAATCCTATGCTACTTTTTACACCCTGTCGATTCTTGAAGTGTAGGCAAGTTGATTTATGCAGCAGACATTGAAATTCTCAGAGAGCAGGAAAGAGATGATATACTTGTACATCATAATGAGCTATATAACAACTTGTTCTAGTTTGGAAACTTAAATTCTGATGACAGCACAAAGACTGCACAAGGACTTACATAAACAAAGTCAAGCAAGATAGGGAAGCACAGGTCAGGCTTCCTCACTGAACTCCTTTTACCTTCATCATACACACAATGGTTGCTGAAGCTTTTGGACAGATGGTAAAGCCCTTTTCCAATTAAATCACAATTAAAGTGATTGAAGCTCATCTACAATTTTGAATCAATCATTCTTGTTTAATGCATTAAGTATTTTCTTGATTTGAAAACTGCAGTGTGTATCAATATCTGTATGATTTTGTGAATAGTTTTATACCTACCCTTCCAATTACTTTTATGACAGATGTAAGTCTGCACACAGACCCAAACATGGCTCTGAATGGACTGATTCTGATAATGACTAAACAGAAAACCTCTTATAGATGAAAAACTGTAAATGGCTTTTAGAGAAACATTTGAAGAAGTGTGTCACAGTTGCCCTGGGAGGAAGAGCCCTGAGACTATTATGATACATAGCAATAAAATTCAATAGAGGTTACAATAATTTGGTTATATCATTTCTAAATTTGTAGATGCCTGTGAGAAATTTTTGTAAGTTACTCTGACTCTTGAAAATTCCACTAATAAAAAGATGAATCATACTTCTGTTATTGCTTAAAATTCATCATTCAGCAAAACACTGAGTAGACATAACATCCTGTAAACAGGGATTAATCATATGTGTATGGCTACAGTGTAATCAAAACACTTTGTACGTTACCCTTGGGTGAAATCTGTTCATTTGGGAAAATCCACAAATGTTTACAATTACTTTGCATTTAGAAGTTCAGATTAACTTAAAAAAATAAGTTAATCTGAACTTTTAATCCTATGACCTCTGATCACTAAGTCTCAGAATACTTTGGAAGCAATAACAAGGTAAGTGCCAAAGAAGATGGTATTTTCCCTAGCTGCCAGCTGAAGAGCACTGATGCTAGAAAATTGATGTACTCAGTTTCTTGCTGCAGCAAGTGACAGAAACAGTCTACTACTCTATCTACTATATCTACAGAGAATTTAAGGAAGAGCACTAGTAAATTACAGATGATTGAGAAACATCCCTTTCCAAACAGCCCAGCAATGTGGTATGTTAGCAGAATCACAAATAGAGAATAATATTTCCCTGCTTTTGTACTACTTTATTTTGCAAGTGAAATTTCAGGCACTTCAGCAAACAGAGGTGCCTGGTGAGATTTTGAAAGTAGATGGTAGCTGCTTACTTCCCTGAGTTCCTCTGTGATCTACTAAGTAGTTCTCCAGCAATTGCAGCTAACACACACTTAGAGGAGGGAGTGGAATGCTTTCTCTGAGTATGCACAGCAACAGTACTCTGAATCATTTTTTTTTAAAGCATAAAAAGCATTAAGCATTAAGCACCATACTCCTTAACAGTACCACAAATATACCTACTATATAAAAGCAGCCAACACCCTGTCATGCTGGACTTCTTCAAGGCCATAACATGGCCTTTAAGTAAATGTTCCTTTGTACATCAGCCAGTACTCATCACCTGAATGAATTGAGCGTATTGTCCACAAACAAGTACGTTGTGGGGTAGGAATAATAATAAGACAGATTTTTGGCTTAAGGACCTTGTGAATCAAAGCAGTATGCTTGGGGAAAGCTGTCACTGAGCATTGCTTTTCATTGTGTGTAATTTTTGTTGCTGTTTTGTTCCATTTCAAAGCTAGCCAAGTTGAATCCGTCTGAAATGAAGTATAAATTCTACATTGCACAAGCTTACCAATACTACTAGGAATTATATCAGCTGGAGAGAATTTAGTCAAACTAGATGGGGTCCAGAAATATGTGCATCTCCATTGCATGTGAGATTTTTTCATTACTTTATTTAAATTCTACATTACTTAATGAGGATTTGGAGAAACATGGGAGAACCTCATGTACAGTTTTACAACTCCAGGTCTTTACCAGACCCCAGGCATTCCTAGGAAGCAAGCAAAATTACATACATCTAGTAGGTTATAGCAGATGCATTTTGACCATCCTCCAGTCTTCACAGATCATGACAGAGGTACGTATTTGCTGATAGCCCAAACGGGACTGTATCAAGATTAGTTTTGCTATGAGGCCAGACCAGGGTATAAATACATAAAAGAAACAACTGATTGGAAGGAAAGAGGGTAAGTAAACTCAGTGGCACACTGAGCAAGAACAGAAATTCATACCTCAGGCAGCTACAGCAGTCAAGTCTCAGCTCCAAGTCTAAAAATGTCTGCAGAAAGCCACTTCAACTCATAAGCAATAGTATCTTTTCCAGCCCTGCATTTCTCTTATTTGCAGGGCTTTCTGAGGCTAGTAAATTTAATCTAAGCTGTAAAGTTCCTCCTAGTTAATAACTGGCTAAGAAGAAGTGATGTTCCAAGATTACTTCTCAATATACACAAAGCAAAGCACATCCTTCTTGTGTTGTTATTTTATAAGTAAGCACTGCAACTTACTGATGTTATTAAAAAGAAATCAACATTTTCTTTTGCATTATTCTCCCATTTAGTCAATCTCAGTCTTTGAGAATGTGTTTATTAATAATATATGCTGTTCCTACTCTATGCTATGCCATCTGTTCCAGTGTTGTAGACTTCTCACTGGCTGTACCGTGTAGGTGGTCCTTGCTACAAGACTACGAAGGCAGTTATCAGGCAAACCTGGTTCTGAAAGATAAGACATACTTTCAAGGAGTTCTAGTCAAATTTCAATTTACCATATTACTGTTCTCAAAAACAAAAGGAGAGGCTATTACATCTTGTTAATTTAGAGATACTTTAAAATGCCTTCTCCCCCTCTTTTTTTCACTACAGGCTTTTCCTCATAAGCATTCCTCTCTTACCCCTGTGTAATGGGAATTATGGCAGACCTACAAGACAAAGATTAAGAACAAGCAGCCTGATAATAGGGAAAGGCTGACTGAATTCAACCATCATTTCTGGCTAGAAATCCGTTACTTCTGGCTAGAGAATCCATGAATTTAAAAGTTTCCCCCACCCCCACTGACTGGAGCATATAAGATTTGTAAGCACTATAGCAGTTTCATTTGTTAAAAGGAGATGAAATAATTGATCTTTCAGGCTCTACTGTTTATACACTCTTATGTGAGAGCCACACTCAGCAACAAAGAAAAATTCCTCCTAACTTCCTGCATAACACACTCTATAGAAATTGGCTCCCTCACTAAGTCAAGCTCCTTGTGGTTGAGTAACAGAAACTCCGTCTTGTCCTTTGGTAAACAGTTCATGTTGCAGAAGTGGGCTCCAGCTCAGAATTTGCTGTGTGAACTACTTCCATGAGCATTGCTGCTGTCTGCTTAAAGTTAGTTATAATATGCTTTACAAGAAAAGCAATGGGTGATAGGTTTTTTGTTTTTTCCTATTTTTGTCACTTCTATTTTTAAAATCAATTAAAGCTGTAGAGATTCATCAAAGAGGCAATAAAATTACAGACTGTGTAGCAGCAGATGAAGGCTGATAGAATACCTACCTCTCCTGCAACTGTGGAATTAACTTGAAGACAGACTAAAGGAACAGCCACAGGATCTAGGAAGAACTTTAGTGATGTGATGTGAAAAGAGCTCAGGAAGTTTTAGGTACTGTAAAAAGGATAGCTTGAAAAAAGGAAGGGTGTTGTTTCCAAAATGAGGGGAGAGTCTCAGTAGGCCTAGTTCTTTTATGATCCTTAGACATCCCTACTAGCAACTTACTATTTTTACGGAGTGTCTAAAAAATTGTTCTCCCGTGGTTTTTCTTACACTTCAACGCCTTTCCATCTTTATAACTCTACTTTGAAACCCTGGAGTTGGTCAGATAGATGCTTAATATCCGGTTTGGCAGACTAATGTGACCAAAGAGCATTTAAATATATTCTCTCTTTCAGCTTCTCATATCTTCTGAAATTGTGTACAAAACTAGCCCTTGGGCCACTACTTCAGTATTGTCACTGCTACAGAACAGCACAGAGCATTCCCCAAAATTCAGAGAGGTAGAAATAACTGGAATATGGTTTTGATTACCCTATGTTCTTACACAAAACATAAATAACAAAAGGTTAATGGTTTGTGGAGCCATCAGATCCATCAAAGAAAAAGCAATAGTGCTTTTCAAAATTCAGGACCAGTGGGCAAATGTCGTCCGAAGAGAGATCCACACGTCAGGGTCACCAATTGTGACCCCTGGACATAGATCCAAATGTCAGGTTCACCAGTTGTCATCTGGAGAGAGATCCACATGTCAGGGTCACCAATTTTGACCCCTGGACATAGATCCAAACATCGAGTTCACCAGTTGTCATCCGGAGAGAGATCCACATGTCAGGGTCACCAGTTGTGACCCCTGGACATAGATCCAATCGTCGGGTTCACCAATTGTTGTCGCAGGTTTCTGGCTGGGTAATAATTAGCATTGATTCCATGGTTCAGAAGGCAAGATGAACGTTTATTCAAAAGCACGTCTCTCTTTTATAGAGAACATCGTGAACATTAATATCATTGATCTAAAAGTAAAAACATTCCACCTGATTGGTACACTAGACTTAGGTCAGTGTGGCAGAACATATCTATAAACAACAAGGAGAAAAGAGAGATAACAAAATGGTTTACATTTCTTTCGGACTTTTTCCCAGGCTTAGGCCTGCAGAAATCTTTCTCCTTTTCTCTCTGACTGAACTGAGAATATCTACAGGCAAAGCTTGTGAATCATTGAAAATTCAGAGACAAAAAAAGCCACAAGAAAAATCCCACCAGTCAAAAGATTTGCTTTATTCTTTCTTGTAGTGCCTACATCTCTGCTCTCTGAAAATAGTTTCATAGAAGAGGAGAGAGAGGAGAGAAAAGAAAACAATTTCTATTCCTGTCCCTTGTTTTTCCATGTGGAATGCATTGGGAAATTGTTTACCTGGAATCATTGGTTGATTGGACACTGGTGAGGATTGTTTGGCCCTGATGGCCAATGGTATGCACCTGTGTCTGGATTCCCTGCAGAGAGGGAGTCACGAGTTAGTTACAGTTACAGTAGTTAGATATGATAGCTAGAAGTTAGGATGTAGTTTTAGGAGCTCCTCTTTAAATATATACTAATGTATTGAAATATAGTTATAATAATAATAAAATATTCAGCCTTCTGAATTGGACTCAGCATCATCTCTTCCCCGCACGGGCCAACCGCAACACTTTCTTACTAGCCAAAATCTCCATTATGTTATTTTTATGAGGGAGTATACAATGATATATTAAAAGATTTACCTTAGTCTTAATGACTCTGAGTATCTATACTGAGCCTGAGGCATCATACTGTCAGGATTGTTCCTGAACAATGCATGGGCTTACTATAAATTATATAGCAACTTTACTCTGATTTGTGTCAAGCCAGATAAATATCTACTATATTTTTGTTACAAGTTGCAAGAAATACATTAAAATGTCAATATTTCCACCACAAAGCAAAATTAGTTTGGAGCTACAGGAAGGTATGGTCATGGTATTCCTAATTCAACAGCCAACCTTTCAGGTCAGTTGAACTAGGCAGAAGGGCTGAAACCTAGGAGTTGCTACTGTGCATGAGAAGATTGGTCAAGATATATTCAGATATTTCTTGACTGTGTCTGTGAACATTAAACCTTAATTAATCCCTGTGACACTAAGAACTGTGGGACTTTTGGCTCTCCCTGCAATGGCATCAGTCCAGACCATGAGACATTTCCTGGAACAGATCCTCCCTATAAACAGGAGCTACAGCAAAGCTCAAGGCCCCCTTTTAAAGACCCCTGAAAAAGCAAAGGCGAGGTGGGATTACCTGGAGCCCCAGGGGACTGAGGTGAAGCTGATAAAGAAGCAGACAGCAAACAGCTTCCACTGCTTCTCACTGCAGCAAAGAGAACATCCTGCAGTTTCAAGTCCAGCGTCTCTTCCAAGCCCTGCAGGTGAACACACAGGTACCCCAAGACTGATTTCCTTTGTAAATCCTTTTTCCTTTTCCTGCTTTCCTTCCAGCAGCGCAGACTCACCAGGAGGACCTGTAATCCAAGGACACATGTCAGCAACTGCCTTCCCACTTGCCACTCTCCACATTTTCCCTTTCCAGTGGGATGCAGGTTCTACTCCCCAGAGGCAGGAAAACTGCCTTGCAATCCAGTACAAAACATGCCTGGCAAGCCCAGGATGTCAGGAGCCATTTCTCTTGGATTTCCTGCTTACAGGCATTTTAAACCTGCTTTGCTTCACAGGTGCTTTTCTGCCAAGGGCATTCCCATCTTTTTTTTATCCTGAATAAAGTTTTGGAAAGCTGAGTTTCACGAGAACTGGTTCACATTTTGGAGTTTCTCTTGGCACCAAAATCAGGGGGGAAATCCAACACAGCCTTGAAGGGCCATAAGATTCCAGATATCCAATCCCCAGTTTCCTCAGGATCGGTTCATTGAAGCTTTTCATGGTTAATTCAGCAAACTTAAGGTGTTGGCGATTTCAGGATCAAAAAAAGAAACCTGTGACAAAGAAACTTAACTAAAGCTGGCTAAAAGTGGTCCCTGCTGATGACTCATTAAAACAACTCATTCAAAAGGAGACAGGATTGATTCAATTCTCACAAACACATCTTGCCAAGATCAGAGCTCTCTGTCCACCGAGGACACAGCAACCAGCAAGGACCTTTCTCCCACTCTCCAGCACAGACCTCTTTCCTCCACATCCAGGGAACTGCAGCCACTCAGAGGACACCAGCTTAGTCCTGGGCTGGCAACAGGAGAGGGACAAGGAATATTTTAAAGTCATTCCAACCTCAATGCTATCCAGAAAAAGCACTTATCACCACTCTTGGAATTTTCTTCCCTGTCCCTTCCAGCTTTGGAAGGTTTCTGTGGGAGCTGGAATTATTGGTGCAGTTCAGAAGCTGCACATCCCTAAAGCACTCCCTTGGGAACGTGGAGCTTTCCTCATGCATTTCACTTCTTTATGCCAAATATTCGCCCCATTTATTTACAATCTAGAGAGAAAAAAAGGAAAATAAGGAAGACCAATTAATTCTGACACAAGGAATGTTGACTATCCCACCACACTTCTGCTACTCTAACAAATCGACTATTAAATAGTAAATAGTAAATAGTAAATATTTTATTAGGACTCTTAAGGACACAACATTTTGAACTCTTAAAACTATGCATCTTTACCGTGTCTAGGGCTTTCACACCCAGGGAACTGACTGCCCCAGATATAAACACCACATTTGAGGCAAATCTGATATAAATTCGATTTGGCTGCAGCATTAGAGCTGTTTTCACACACAGACACACGAGGCTGCTGCCAGCTGTCATTTCAGCAGCTCCCGGGGACATGAACAGCACCTCCACCTCCCACCTGGCTGAGTCTGGACTCCACCCAGCACTGACCGAGAGCTGTGGGAAGCTACAATTCTCACCTGCTCTCCCTGCCAAGGAACCGTGCCTACAGCTCTGGCCCCCGCACCTCTCACCTCATGGCAAAGAGCAGCTGCCTCCTCCCGCTGGCTGCTCCCGGATGCAGGCAGCTGCTGCCCTGTCGGCAGGGGGATGGCTCAGGCAGCTCCACTGACTGTTCTTCCTCGATGCTTTTGTGTTTTCCTCTATTTCCCCAGGCCGGGCAGGAACAGAGGAGTGCGGGGAGGTGCTGGGGGCACAGTGTGACCAGACACAGGTGTCCTCGCCACTGCCTGACTCTGCCTGCGCAGCTCCTGCCCGCCCCCGGCGCCGCTGACACCACAACCCATGTCCCCACATCGGGAAACTCCACGGAAAATCTTACTGAAAGCGCTGGGTCAGCGTCAGCATTGCAGTCGCGTTTAGGCGGCTGAAAAGACGCCTTTCTGAGGCGTGAGGACCCGCTACGGCACCATTATTTGTCCCTACCCAAAAGCGTGTGCGCAAGACGCTGTACACAGCATCTTTGGTGTGGTATCATGTGACTTTTGCCCTTACCCGCCATCTTTTTCCCATATCACGTGACTTCCATCCTTAGTAGCCATCTTTTGTCCTATATCACATGACTATTATCATTAGTCACCATCTTTTCTCCTGTATCACATGACTTTTCTCCTGTATCACATGACTACTGCCCTTATCTCCCATATTTTGTCCTGTATCATGTGACTTCTGCCACAGCCACCATCTTTTGTCCTGTACCACATGACTTCCACCCTAACGCGCCATCTTGTGTGCTAGCAGAAGGCACTTCGGCCAAGTTGCCATCTTTGGTGAGGTACTCTGGAAAGACCCTATGCTTTAGCCATCTCTTCAGCTGCCTGATTCCAACACTGATCCCGCGCTTTCTGAGCAATTTCCTGTGGCATTTCCCCATGCTGGGGGACGGGTGATGAGGTCAGCAGCACCGGGGGCAAGCAGGAGGCGTGCGGGTGACACCAGGCACCGGCAAAGCCTGCTCCATCCCTGCCGCACCTCTGAGGACCCTCTGACACTGTGCGATGCACCTGCTGCTGACTGAGTAGGTGCTGCTGTTTTGGAAAGCACAGCGGAAAATCGCGCTGAAATGGTGGGGTCGGTGTCAGAGTGGGGGTTGAGTTCAGGCAGCCAAATAGACGCCTTTCTGAGGAACAAGGACCCTGCACAGTGCTGTTTTGTCCCTTTTCCAAGGCACATGCACACTATAATATATGTTATAAAATAATTTGTGCTAAAAGAAATTAAAACCACAGTGTTTGTGTACCAAAGCCAGTGTCGGGCAAAGAGCAGTGATAAGAATGGAGATTCAAACACCAGGAAGACAACTGTCTCCCGAGATGCATACTTCAAAGGATTTCTTCATTTGACGAGACCCAAACAGCGTGCATTTGATATGCTTATTGATAAGATAATATTCGTTGCCAAGAAGTTTATCCTGGAAGATTTTTACCTGACAAGATTTCAACAATTATTCACCAGTTCCGAGAAACTGGTAATAAGAAAGAGGCCAAATCCTGGGCTCCCAGCCTCTGACTGCCTGGCTCAGAGTCAATTTTCTTGTGGCTTTTTCTAAATTTATACTTTGATAATTTAATAAATTTCCTTAATTATTAAATTGGCGTTTTCATTTATAACACTTAATGATGCCGCCATCTGTGGTGCAGCGTCATGTAACTTCCACACTCACTTGCCATCTTGGATGCTGCTGGAAGCCACTTCTGGTGAAGCCACCATATTTTGTGCGGTTTAACCTGACTTTCGCATTTGCCCACCATCTTTTATCCTGTATCACATGACTTCCAATGACGACCGCATATTTGTCCCATATCATGTGACTTCCACCCTAAATCACCATCTGGTGTGCTGGCAGATGCCCCTTCCAGCCAAGTAGCCATCTTTTGTATGGGACTGTGGAAGGAGTCTTAGAACTGCAGTGGCAAGCTTTGGCTAGGGGCCTGTGGTGGTGTAGTGGGTTAGGTCCTAGACTTCCAACCCAAAACTAGTGAGTTCTAGTCCTGGTGGCATGGTAAGGGGTGGCATTAAGGGGTGGGGACTGTGGCAAAGGGGAGGGGTTAGGGGTGGGATAAACAGTTGGGGTGAGGGTTAGTGGAGTGGTAAGGGGCGGGATTAATGGATGAGAGGTTAGGGTTAGGCTTGCCTTTAAGGTTAAGGCTGGTCAGGGTCAGGCCCTGCATAGGGTTAGTCTGGCTAGTGGACAGATGTCCTTGAGAACCTGGAGAAGTGCATTTGAAGAAGGAATTCTGCTGGTTTTGAGGATCTTATGGTTCTTTTTAGATGGAGGGTTCAGATTATTCTCAGACCTGCACCCAAAAGGACAAGAGATAATGAACACTAATTACAGCAAGGGAATCTCCAACTGAATATAGAGAAAACATTTTCTCAGTGAGAGTGAAGCTCTCCTGAAATAGGGACGAATTGACTCAGATGTGCTGGAATGTCTACTCTTGGTGAAGTTTGAAACTAATGCAGACAAGGCCTTGAGCAATCAACCTAGAAGCTAGAGCAAGAGCTTGGAGCAGAGACTGCAGAGATTGTGGAGATCCCTTCCTGACTCAGCTTTTCTGTGCTCTTGTGGCTTAGTAGAGCAGAGTGGGTTTCCCAAGCACCAGGGATTTGGTTTGCAAAACCTACCTGTATTGACTGTGGGTGTTTGTCTTGTAGGGTTGTAGTGTCCAGAAAGGGGTTTATGCCTGGCAGTGAGACTGCTGGGCTGTGCTTGGCAGGAGGAGCAGGGGGAACCACACTGCTGGGAAGGTTCAAGTCCTGCTCCTCTGGCACTGTGCTCAGAGCTTGATCTGCCCTCCCAGGCACCAGGGACAAGGGTAGGTGTCTCACCTCTCTGTCGTTTCCACAGCTATGAGCTCCATGTGATTATCTGGAACATGTACGATGTGATCCTTGATTATGTCAACCCAGTAACAGGAGAGCCTTCCGGCAACATCTGTGTGAAAAGGTCTGGTGGTGCTAGTAAAAGGCTTCTAAAATAATGGAATTTGCGGGGTTGGAAAACAAGTTAGACTTAGCAGGCCCTGGGAACATACCCTCGGAACATACCCTGGGAAACTGCTAGGCCTTGTCTTTAGTAGATCATGTGAAATTACATCTGTGTAACCAGTACAGGATGAACGATATGATTGTTAGATGCAATGATTGTTAGATATAATGGTTGTTTAATCGTAGCAAGAATCATGAGAAACTGTGTTTGGGGGGGGTTTGAGGGGGGTCATGAGGGATCCATGCTTGAACAAGATCAATGTATACAATAGAACAATGTAAGTTTAATAATTAATATGTAGTTGTATAACGGAAGAGTATAAAACACATTCGATTCGAAACCCATGTCGGAGTCAGATTTGGGTCTGTAGACCCCTGATTCCCAGAGCTCTTCAATAAAAGTACCTGCATATAATCATATTCCGTGAGTAGGTGTGTTCCTGAACGCTAACAGTGGGAATGAGTGGGAGGCCAGAGGCTGGCTGCCCTGCTCCCTGCCCTGGCCCACATACTCACTTTCCTTNTGGGTGAAGCATCTCACAATGGGATGATGTAACTTTGCTAGTCATGCAGTGAGTCATTCAATAGTCCATTAACAGAAGATATCTCCCCGGAGGGAGACATTGTTCTTGGAAGAGATAAGAAAACTGCCCACCCTCCAACAGATGGTAAATAGAATACATGCTTATCTTACAAGCTAGGACGTACCCCATGGGATTCACTGCTTCCATCCTTCTGCTCTGCCTTTGAGGCTGGCTGACAAGGGTAGAGGGTAACTGAGTTTCTCCTGCAGCTGGATAAAAGGTCTTGACCATGACAAGCAGGAGACAGATGTTCACTTTAACTCCTTGACTGGGGAAGGCAATTTCAACTGGAGGTTCATCTTCCGCTTCAATTTTCTCTCGACTGAGAAGGAGATCATTTGCAAGGAAAAGGACTGTCTTCTCCATGGAGGAATCAGAGTGTCAGGAACCAGCTGTTCTGGTCCTCTAGGTTGACAGGATTTCAGCTGATGACTTTCTAGGTATGGTGTTACCTGCTGGAATTGGGGTGACCTGTCCCTTACCTTGCTGGAGCATTACAGCATTTCCCTGGGTTTCAGCTCTCTAAGAAGGGACACTAGGACCATCAGATCAAACTCTTCAGCTCAGCAGTCATCTGGACTGGTTTTTCACACCTGAGCTACAGACAAAGCCTGGAGATAGGCACCTGCCCTACACAGATATGTAGTGCTTGCATGCTTGTCCCAGAATCTTGGTGTATTTTTTCAGGGCCTGTCACATCACAGGACTTCCAGGTTCTGCTTCCTCACAACCTTTCCAATAACCTTGTTTATTTTCTGTGCTCTTACTTAGATATGCAGATCTCAAAGTCTGAGCCTAAGAGCATTTTTCCCAGGACCTTATGTTGTGGGCACAGGGATAACCTGTGTGAGACTACTGACAACCTTTGTGAGACTATTGGCACTTGAGTTGCAGCATCCCATTTCTGGGGGCTTAGAACTCCATGGATGCTCTGGTACTTCCTGGTAATCAGACCTGCTGAGCTGGGCATGCAGCAAGGCCTGGTGCCAAAACAGAGCTAGTGGTGATTCCCCACACATTATGCTAGCATATGTACTGCTGATTCTCTCCCACTTCTGCTGTCATCCCCAAGCTTACAACGCTGTGTCCAGTTGTTCCTCCCTTCTCCAAATGTTAACTTCCCTATTAGAAAGCAGCCCTTTTCCCCTGCTATCTCCTGGGCATGTTTAAACTCTCCTTATACTTCAGCCTTTCATAGTGTATTTAAGCAGCTTTACTGTATGAGGTACTTCCAGTGGTTCAGTCATGAAGAACTGAGGCACTAAAGAAAGCACTAACAATGTCAATTATTTCTGGCAAGTATAATCTCAGGAACTTCTAGATAGTAAGGGGCTTCTGCAGGGTGTATTGCAATCTCCTGCCCCAAGCAGGACAGGATGCACTGTAGGTTAGGTTGCTCAGGACATTTTTTGGGTGGTTTTTATCTCCAAGGATGGGTTCCTAGCACCCTTCTGGGACCCTTTTCCTGGCTGTACCTTTGTCAAAATTCTCAGGTTTTTTTACTTGCAACATTTTGTGTCTGTTGCCTTAGGTGCTTTCATTATCCATTTCTGAGAAGAGTCTAGCTCCATCTGCTCTGTAGCTTCCTTTAGGCTGTGAGGGATGCAGTAAGATGTCCCTCTTGACCTCTCTTCTCTGGGCTGAACATATATGTGTCTCTCACCCCTCTTGCTGTGGCACCTACTACAGGCCTGACTATCTCAGCCAATAAAACCTATTTAGTTGACACCTTTCTTGTATTGGGGGTCCAAAACTGGGCACAGTATCCAGATGCAGTCTCACTTGGAAATGAGCAGAGAACACTCACATCCCTTGTCTGCTTTTACCAGTACAGGCCAGGATGTAGTAAGATTGTTTTGTTGCAAGGGCTCAGTGCCAGAGTGGGACAGGAGCTCATTCCGAGCAGAACAGAGGCACAAGGCCAAACAGGGAGATGAACTGAGGCTGTTGCAGACCTAAGACAAACGTGAAACCTCTAAAGCATTTATAATTTTAAAGCATTACAATTTTATAATTTTAATTGACACCTCCAGGAATTAGAGGTGAAGATGAGCTTGGATATGTGAGGAGAGCAGAGTGAGACATGATAGAGGGGTGAAAATAACTCACCATATGAACTCACCAAACGGCCCTTATCAAAAACGAGACAAGATCTGCGGCTTCTGCCTCTTAGTCTCGAACTCCTGAGCTAGTTCTTTCTTATGCAGAATTTCAGGATTTCCATCTGTAAACGTGCAGGGTTCTGCTAGATCATTGCATAAGCTGGGACCTACAGTTGGGAGTATGGCAGAGACAGCCAAATGTCATGTGGGGCTGACCTCAGAGTTCTACCATATGGTCTCCTCTTCCCTGTGCCTGCGGGCTCCATTGAGCTGAAGCTGCCTGACATGGTAAAAATGTGGGAGATGGATGGTGGGTGCTGCTGCCTAATATCTGTTCCCAACAAACCTCTCCGGTAGAAAAGCAAGCTGGGTAAACATTCAGGCAACACAGTCAGATCCACACACCACACTCACTGCAGCTGGCTCAGAGAGGCAAGAAAGACTTTTTTTGCAAGGTCTTATTCCAGCAAGATCACATGAAGCTGAAGGTAACCCAGTGAGAAAGAGAGGTCAACCACAGGGAGCTCAGTCATAAGGAGGCAGTTCAATGAGGTCTTCTTGTGCTGCTACTTAACCCTCTTTCTACCCTCCATGGAAACAATTGTGTCAACCTTCAGGCACTGAGATCCAAACAACACAATGGTAGATGCAGCGGAAAAATAATAGACAGTGTGTACAAGTAAGTTTGATGTGGCTTACATGGGGCAAGGAGAAGGCGCAGCGCTGCACTGTCTGTAGCCTTTATCTATAGGCTCATGTGCTGGACGCTTGCAACAAAGAGGTGAAAGATAAAAAAGTGACAGCAGGTCTATCTGGAAAAGAAGATACAGAGCAGCAGTGCAATGTGTGCAACTTAAATGCTGCTTAGAGAAGGGGGTGCATCAAGAACATCTCTTGTCCAGGCACTTCTTCCATCTTTATGATCTCTAGCTGCCTGGATTCAGCAACACGAAAGTGTGTGAACGTGATTGCACTGTGGATATCGGTTTTCACAGGGAAGTGGACAGAGCAGCAAATGTCTTCTGTCCTGGCTCATGTCTCAGTCTGAGCTGTAGTTGGAAATGCTTCATTGTAATGATGAACTCTGCCACTTTGAGAAAACATGTTGATGCTATATATATAGTTGGGAAGGAAAATGTGAATCTCTAGTGTGTTTTGTGTCATTTACAGACTGCAAAGGGACTATGAAAGCCAGCACTGGCTTTTTGTTGTAGGACTTTTTCTTTGCAAGCAGCTGCTGGACATTTTGAAGGGGCTTGGGATCTGCGAGACTGAGAAGGTAGGATGGTACATAGAGCTTGAGAGAAAGTGCGTATCTACAGGGAGGTGGATACAGTTCAGCATGCGCAAGTTACATGTTGAGCAGCTGATCACTCAGAAAACGCTCTGAAAGGAAGACACTGTGCTGCAATTGCCTTATTTTTTGCAGCTTACAAACTGCTCAGCCAACAATCGAACGATTCCTCTTCCTTCCCCACTGCATGCAGGAGCCCTTTCTGTCAGTCTCTAAGACTGGAACCACAGCAGAGCTCTTCCCCGAACGGCTTCCAACACAAATGGGGCCGAGCCAGGAGAGCGCTTGTCTTTTTCCTGGGCACTGGCAGAGCTCATCAAAACAACCACACGATGGCGCTGTCGGCTTGCAAAAGAAGGAAATGCACCCAGCCCACGTCGAAACCGCCTCGAGGGCGGAGCCAAGTTGGGAACGTCTCTGCTCTCAAATCTACAGTGGCAGCGCAAAAAGGTTTCCCTTCTAACTGCATACTCTTCTTTGCATCACACTCAAAGGGAAACTCCTTTGCCTTAACAAAACTTTTCACTCTCTCAGAGTCCACTGACGAACTTGAAAACATCTGTTAGAGTAAAAAAAGTGCCCCCAGCTGAGAAAGATCATGCTGCCTACAATTTCAACTGCACCCATCAAGCTACAAGCACACACACTGTTACGGGCACTTTCCTTCTCAGCTCTAAGAATTGTCCTAAGCTTTCAGTGTCACAGAATCAGGATCCAAATGGAATGGCGCCACGGACTGCAGACAAAAAGCTCAACAGCTTGGCATCTGCATTCCCACTGAAAATTCAACAGCTCTAACCCAGAGAACTGCCCTTTGGGAAAAGCTTTTAAATTCACTAAGATCAACCAAAGAGCACATCCAAACTTCCTTTCATGGCTAAAGAGACGAACCAGAAGCCCATCTCAAAAGAAATGGCATTCCCTCCTCCAAAATACAAAACATCCAGGGACTGATCCACCTCCAGTGTTGAATGCATCCAACAAATACACCTACACAGAAGGGGCTAGGACAGAAATATCTTGCTGGATTATTCCTCACCCCAGTTCCTTTAACATATTCTCCAAACACACTGGCACTATATCATTTGCTTCCCAAGGAAAGGCACACCAAGTCACTTGGCCTTGCCTTGCCTTCAATACTGTTCCTAGTTTTTCCTAGCCTACCCTTGCTTTGCTTGCATTGCCTATGTCTGCCTTGCCTGGCCCTACCTACAACTTCCTTCCTTTATTTTGCCTTGCCTACCATGCTTTGCCTTGCCTTCCATGCAGACAAAGGAATGCAAACCACNTACAATTTCAACTGCACCCATCAAGCTATAAGCACACACCCTGTTACGGGCACTTTCCTTCTCAGCTCTAAGAATTGTCCTAAGCTTTCAGTGTCACAGAATCAGGATCCAAATGGAATGACGCCACAGACTGCAGACAANCCTATGTCTGCCTTGCCTGGCCCTACCTACAACTTCCTTCCTTTATTTTGCCTTGCCTACCATGCTTTGCCTTGCCTTCCATGCAGACAAAGGAATGCAAACCACGTGTAGGCAGTTGTAGGCAAGTCAAGGGAGTGGTTGGCAAGGCCAGAGCAGTGAAGGAATGGTAGGTGAACAAATGGAGTGGTAGGTGAGAGAAGGCCCAGAAGCTCTAGGCAAGGCTGGGGATAGGAAGGTAAGCCCAGGGATGGGTAGACCAGGCAGAAACAGGAAGGGCTAGGCAAGACCCTGGAGGAAAGCACTAGGCAGATCAAGAATGGGACATGGGCATGCAAGGGAATGCAAGGCTAGGGAGGATTTGAAGGGCAAGGCAAGGAAACTGTTGGGTTGCCAAGGCAAGGCAAGGCAGGTGAGAGGTACATTAAAGGATTGCTGGTACTCAAAAGTGGCTAGGACAGAGTGATCTGTCCAGTCTTGATCTCACCCGGGCCATCTCTAATCTGCACCTAAATCACTTGGGCTACCTGCTTTCCTTCATATGCAAAAGAACTGTCAATCTGGTTCTGGAGCCCGGCAAAATGAGAATTGCCTGTCCAAAATTCAAGACATGCTCGGATTGGTGCCAGAAAAAATCTGCCCACGCAGATGAGTCTGGCAGCGTGTGTCCTCCCCAAGGCTTTCTCTCATGTGTTCCTGAAACACTCCAGATGCATGAGAGCTTTGAGAGTCTTAGGAGGAGCAGACAGGGCAGGGCAAGGCCAGGAAATGTCACTAAAAAGGGGTCTTGATTTCCAGGTGGGGAAGGGGGGAGCAAGCTAATGCAAGTCAAGGGAGGGGTTCAAGGGCAAGGCAAGGCAAGTAGTGGCTTTGTAAGGCAAGGCAATGCAATGCTGGAA
>VXBC01002405.1:94955-105920 GCA_013399945.1 Ploceus nigricollis | reverse complement strand
AAGAAAAGGTTAAATATATGGAACTCTGCAAATTCAAAGCTATTTCCAGTCACCAAATTTTCACATTTAGCCTTTGCTTATTGTCTCATGTGATAAAACTGTACTTGTGTGGTGCAGACTATAATTTGTTAAATTTGTTAAAAGAGAGTTCAGATCCTCATAGGAGATGGTTTCTCATCCAATGTGAAGTAAAGCAAAGATCTGTGCTGGATCAAGGCTAAAATACTTAGCACCTTGCAGAGCTGATGCCAGGAACTGAGAAGCAAATTGCCAGTAAGTACATTGCTCCCATTGGTGGTGCTCCATTAAAAATAAATACATAATTTTGCTTTTGTGCCTTGACAGCTTGAAACGCTGAATGGAATTTTATTTGTTTAGAGGAAGTAGAGAATGAATGCAAATGAGTGTCATAAGTGCAGGTGTCACACAGCCCCAGCAGTATGTCACAGTCTATTTCAAATGGACAACTTTTCACTGGATGTGAAAATAGTTCATTATTCATATTCTACCTCTTTTTATCTGCTTGAACTCTTAATAGAAGTATTAGAAATTAAAGCTTATACACAATCCTTCTAAAAGTTCATCAAAAGTGGTGACTTAGACCAGCTTTGCTACAAGTCAAAGAAGCAACTAGTAAAATGCTGCATTTCCCTCGTACTGATTCTGACAGCCATAAATCACATTAATCCAGTCACCATCCATTAAATGTATCTTTCCAATTAAAAGTGCTCATCCCAGACTGAAAAGGCCTGGGACTGGAGTAGTACCATTATTGCCTTTGCTGAGATGTTTCAGTCTCTTGATCATGAAGCATTACAAACCACAGTTTGAACTTATTTTTAGGAAACATTTTGACACATTATTATATTAAAATTGTAGAGTGCCTTTTTTCCCCCCTTGAATTAGTTTCAGAGTACAGAGATTACTATACAGATGTACATATTAGAAATGGTGGAAAAGTGAAGAATATTTTTACTTTTGACTGGAATGTATAGTGTGCCTGAGAGCTTGCTGCTAGGCAAAAGTCAAACTAGGAATCTCAGATATTTCCCAACAAATGGAGGGCTGCCATTAATGCTAAACAAGGTATATTCCACGGAACTTTTCTTTATTCTGCAGAGGCTGCTGAAGAGAGATAAACAGAATTTCACCCAAGCCCCTCTGAGTGTTAATGCAGTAAAATCAAAGATGCTCCTAAAAACTCTCTTAAATGCTAAATAAAAAAATTCTGTCAGAGTGAGACCATGACGTCACCTCTTGGGATTGATAACATCCTTCAGCTAAAATATGAAGTGAGCCTTAATGAGAAATTGAAATCAGCTCAGAATTTTTTAGTAATTCTTGCTTCTTGGAACATAGGAAAAGAATTATTCATTTGCTATTTCAAGAAGTAAGGCAAGAATATGAGCTGTTGAAAAATTTTAATAGCACTTAACTTACCAACGCTAGATGGCAAGAGACATATTCTATTTAATGTTAAGAAAGTACTATGTGAATTTACCAATATGTGTATCATCTTCAGATTTCAAGAGTGTTGAATGGATTATTTTCCAGAGCTAGATAAATTTGAATTCCACAGAGCTGAAATCCTGGAAATTAGCTGCATGATGTATGAACTAAATAATAGTGTTCCTGACATAGGAAAAAGTGATGGAAATTAAACATGTAGTTATGCACACTGTGTCTGCACAATGTGCTGCATGCACTGCATGTGTTAGAATTTCTTCTCAGTTCTTTTTTTAATCTTTTATTCATACCATTGCAGGTGATGAAAAATTTATGCCTTGAGTCTGGCATTGAAATTAAATGCAAAATGAAAACAGAAGCAGTTTATACTGACAGCTTAAATGTCTTTATCTAGCATACGGTCGCACTACAAAAGTCTCTGTATGACTTTTAAAATCTCCCATGTGCAAAAATGCAAACATTGCACAATATAGGATAAAGTTAGGACTCTCTATATTAACAGAAAAGTTTTCATTCATGATTATTATTACTCCCTAGTAAGTTTTCAGAATTACTCCAGAATATCAGCTTAATGTGAATACAGTTCTTCACACAGCCCAGCTACTGACACTATTACATGACATAGAGAAAACAACTGGGTCTTGTATTACACTTTATGAATTTCTATACTTGCCGCATTATGAATTCAAGGAAAGCAATACATCTTGTACTTGCTATTGCAGGAATAAAAGGTTAATTAGTCAGGTGGATGAGTTCCTGCACTATGATGGTTTAACTGATGCTATAAGAGCAGGATTAGTAAGAATCATACATATATTTTTAAAGTCACAATCCGTATAACACATTCTTAGAAAAATATAGCGTTTTAAGAAGCAGTTTTTGTTGTAGCAACCTTAGCAATAAATTGCGTAATTAGAATCCTATTTTGTGTCATTCAATCACTTCCTGAGGTGTATACCTGCAATGATTTTTTTGTGTGTTTTTTTTTTTTTCTTTATTGTTTCAATTGTTTATGTAATGCCAGGTCACTAATTTTAAAAGTAGAGTTAATGTCAGGAAAATATTTACTGTAAACTTTTGTAAGTCGTACATTATTATGCATCATTAGAGTGAATTCCTAGGAAAAAATATTTACTTTTTAAATGTTTCAATGACTGAAATGTGGAATGTACTGTGTAATAATAGCCACATAGAGTACTAACTGTAAGCTACCTCTTATGTTTTCATATGTAGATGCCTGTTCTATTTTCTTGCCAGTTTCACATCCAGTTTCTTATTGGTGACTTTTTACAATGCCTTATATAAATGTTGGTGTGTGTAATTACGCAGATAATTTTATACAATATTAATTGTGCTAAGAGTGTATTGGAAGTCTTTTTAATTCAGTAATTCATTTGCATTTTAATGATTCTAACAGCATAAAGTTACAGAGTAAAATTGAAACATCTTGTTGACTGCTACTGCAGCGCGAAGAGTTGAAGATCTTATTTTGTGTTATTAAATGTCATTAGCAAAATTTACATTTAAAAACATTGGACAACACACACTTGTGAGTTACAAAAATCAGCTGCAATATGTCTTACAGTCCACTATGTAACAAAAGGATATTTTAAATATTTTGGACTTCGATATCTGTGGCATTTAATCGCTGATTTTCATATGCTCACTGCGAGGTTTCAGCACTTGAGCAGATAATTCTGGTAGTGGACTGAATATATCAAATGCATTTGAGGAAAGAGGCTGAGGTCCCTTTCAATGGGAGGAAGGAATGTGACAAACCAATACTTTTTTATTTTTTTAATCAGATCTCTTAAAAAACATAAAATACTGCCTAGTGGCTTTTATACTGCAGGAGTCAGTGTCCCAGCTACAGGGAATAATATATTCTGTTGATCTGTATCAATAGATTTTAAGCTAGCTATGTAATGTTCCTTTCATTGCCTTTATCATATACAGATTTAATATCAGCATGAATAAATCTAAATTGTTTGCTACTTTTTTCCTAATTCTTGAAGCAATGTAAAAGCCTGGAGAGGTTTGAAGTGACAGCATTACAAGCAGTCTTTTGCATACATGGCCTTTAGGGATGAGTGGCTACCTTGCATCTAATAAATAAGAAACTCAATTCATTGAATAATGAATTAAGTGGCATAAGTCACGATAACAAGGAGCAAACATAACTCCATATGAATGGTATTTGCTTTGTGGGGGTTTATCTGAGAGGGCTGTTGCTTCACCAAGGGATATTGAAAAAAGGCTCATTCACTGAACACAGCCTAAAATTAACTAGCAATTTTTTCATTTGCTGAGCTTCTTTGTGATCCTCTGTCAAACCCACTGTCTCCACCATGGGGATTACTGGGATTGTTTTAGGCCATCGTGTTTTGTTTACAACAGAAATTCCTAGTCAGTTTTACATGGGTCACCAACAATTAAATAGAGGTGTCTAATTGGTTAACCCATATTAGGGTCAACAGCTGGTTACAGAATAATATCTTGCAGTGCCCCACTTGCACAGCCCTGAACCAAATTAAATCATTAATCTACTCTTTGCTTCAATGTAGCTTCACAGGGATCACTGACCTGCCATACTGAATGAAGCAGAACTACTGCTTTACATTTTCATTATGATGAGTTATATTTTAAATTGCAAATACATTGCCATTTAGTTCACACAGAGTATCATATTTGATATCTTGAATTTCATCAGGCATTTAGTGCTTATGTTTATTTTGTTAATTTCAGTTATTAAATGAACCTGGGCACTCGTGCATACAGTTAGTATAAATAAACTATAGAAACAGGCAGAATCTGAGAGTTCAAAAGAACTGAAGGGAAAATGTTTGTTTTCTTCAATTGGTATTTTTTAAATTGAGAAGGATTTTATGTATTGAAATTATCTAAAAATTAATTCACAATTAACATGTATCTTTGTAGTGGCAGTAAGGAAGCTGATCTACCTTTTCTGCCATTGTATGCTTCTTTCAATTTTGTGTTACCTAATTAGTCGAAGATGAGGTGCATCTTGTGTCAGAGGACATTTAAACAGACTGTATAACAACTGTGTGTTCTCACATAAAACTTGCATTTTTTTCTTTTACAGTTACACTTCATATAGAGCAACACCTGAGATGAATCAGAGTATACATTATTGTTTAGTCTGTCCTGTTGAGAAAGATTATAACTTGAATTGTACTTAGTGAAATAATGACTGGAAATATGCAGCTATGTGCTTTTTCATTATTTTTAAATTAAATTTTAAAGGATGCCTAGTTGAGTACCCAGCAGATTAAATGGTCTTGGCTCGAGTTCCTGTTGCTTTTTAAAGATACAGATTGATATAGATACATAGATAGAGTTTGAAGATAGAGATAATGTCCTGCCTTTAGGAATAAAGAAGCAGATCTAGTTTTTAATTTCAATAGAATGAGATTCCAGGCTTTTATGTCACATTAAATAGAGCATGCTGCTTGTTGAAGAGGAGACTTGGGAAAGAGATAATTCAAAGGGATTGTTGTCTAAATTTGGGCAGCTATTCTAATGATTCTTCATAGTGGCTTACATTAGTGGTGGGCCCAGCTCAGTTTCAGTGATGCTAGCACAAGAGCAGGACTAGTCCTGTTGTGCCTGCATGTGAGTTACATAGCCCTGAGGCGATACAGAATACCTAAACCAGATATTAATGGCTGATTCCTATGCCATGGATCTCCAACTGTAGAAGAACCTTTGATCACAAATTGGTTTTGCTGACACTTAAAAATAACCTGGTTATTCAGCTCTTGGATGACAAGTTTTAAACCTGATGCTGATGAGGTTGGCTTTGGTCTTGTTTTGTTCATGAGGATATAGTCTGGGTTTGTTGGGGGTGGGGACTGAGTTAATTAAGTCCAGAGCAAAATCATGACCAGGTTAAATGAATGGTAGGAACAGTGCCAGATGAAGGGCAAAGTAAAGGAGGAGAACATTTTGAAGCATTTATGTATTTCCTCAATTATTACTGTATTGGCAATATTAATTTAGAGAAAGAATGGAAATTTCTGTTGAAAGTGAGGCTGCTGTCAAAAATAAATTAGGGTTTGTAAAAAGAATAGGCTAGAGGATAATGCAGAAATATCGTACAGAAGCTCTCTGATTTTGAATGGTATTTCCCATGATGAGTCAGGCTGACGAGAGCTCAGAAGGAGTCATGCAAGGTTAGAAAGTTTATATTGTACCTGAAAAAACTGAAAATATGTGTGCAGTTGATGTGTAGTGCATACACAGAGTTTCTGTTTTCCTATTGAAAAACAATGCAAGGGAAATAGAAAGATAGCAAATTCTTAACAGGTATAAAATATACTTTTATACAGCACAAAAGTAGCCTGAAGGTAATTGCCACCAAATGCTTTCAGTAAGCAAGCTAGGTCTTGTCAGTTCTTTCAGAACTGTGCATTTTAAGAGTTACTGATAAGGAGGAGACACAAACTGGACTGATAAAAGGTAGCCTTGCATCATTCTCTAAGTAGGTGTGATTGGGAAAAGTATTTAATGGAAAGGGATGTCAACATCCTACGTTTGGTTTCATGTGCCTGTCTTCTAAATTTTCCTTCTTAAAATGTTTCTGGAAAACTTCTTGCAAAAGAAGTTCCTCTTTCTGGCATCTTTTAAAATATTTTTCTGCAGAGCAGAGTTTTGCACCATGCCTGTCTCATTCGGCTAGTTAATGTTCTCTTCATACGTCTTGATATCTGCTTTCTTCTCCTCTCCAAAACTGCAAAGCATTTTCTGTTTATGCAAATTATTGCATATATTAATACATGTAATTGTGTTAATTTATCTTTGTACTCCCAAAGTAAGAATGCTTTTGCATACCATCCATATTCTAAACCATTTTAAACTACTTTAAATAGTCACTGATTGCACTATAGCCATAGCAACAGACTGTTGTCCTTGTTGAGGTTCTCCAATTGTGTTTTTATTTCTTGCTAGGGCCCAGAATTATATAACTGGGTTTTCTATTTATTGTTAGGCTATCTATTTTAAATCTAGTTCACCTGTGACTGTGTAATCTATTATCATGCCTTTTGAATTCAGAATAATCTTACCCTAGTTTATTGATAAATAGGTTTTAGCTGTTGTGTGCTAACCTCACCTTGATAAGAACAAGATAAGAAAAAAAGTTGATCAGTGCTAAGTTAATCAGCCATCTCTCTTATAATTTAAAATTTTAATATAGAAAGAGTCATAAATGTATTACTAAATTCAATGTGAGTGCTTTTTATCAGTCTATGAACTATTGAGAAAAAATTAAGTTCACGTAGGGCAAAAAATTTTGAGTTTCTATATATTTAAATGCCTGCTTAGTCTTTCTGATCTCAATACTCTTTATTTAGACATTTTTTATGAACATTGAAGAATAAAACTTTTATTTTTACAAACCAGAAGATTTTGAAGCATTCTCAAGCATAGTTCAGTATGGAACATTTTGAGTTTAATGGAAAAGTTCCATTTGGTTCATGTTGCATTTCAATCTCCTGTGCACTAACCCAAAGATGCAGCATAAAAACCTTCCCCATTAAAAAAATGAGAGCTATGAGGCATTCAATAAATACACAATCTATCTAAGATCTATGAGCAGCTCAATAAACTTACATCATTGCTGAACTGATAGAAGATGAAACAGTTCCATTTAATCAAAATAATGGACAGAAATAGGATGGGGTGTTATCGGTTCTGTTCTCTGCTTTAAAAGATGGAATTCCAGTGAAAAAAAAAATCCTGTGTAGGACTTAACTTTTGCTTTAACAACATTTTCTACCAATATATTTTTTCACTAGAAACGATGAAGTTGTATGTCAGGTCTACTGATTAATTATGGTTAATTTTATCAGTGTTTTTCATTTTGATCAATGATTTTAATTTTTAAACTGCTGTTCATTATGTTTTTATAAGCTTTATATGACATTTTGAGAAAAATTTGGAATGTTTCTGTGATTCTAAGTGTAACTATGTTAGCAAAAGTAGACAGATCTTGTACTACTGAATGCCCATAGGTATGTTCTGAAAGCAAGTTAGTCATAATGATGATGTTTTGTCAGACACTTCATTCTCAAAAAATTAGTGCTCAACAGAAAGATTGGTATTTGTTTCCCCTCTAGGCCAATAAAACATCTCAAAATAAAACATTAGGTGAAAAGCATGAATAGGTGGAAGCAGCCCTTCCTATTGACAAAGATGTGGTTCCCGAGACTTGTAACTCTGCCTCAATGCAACCCACACTATTAATACCAATGTGGGCTCCTGATGAAAAGAACCCAAAAGTTCCAATACCCAGCAGAATTTTTTTTCTTCTTTCTTTAAGTATTGTTATGGGTTGAAAGAGAAATTTTGTTACCCTGATACTTTGACTTGCAAGTGAAGTGCCATGATCAGTTGATCAGTTTGATTTTTCAAAAGCAATTTTCAGTTCATGTATCTCATTATTACTGCAGTTAAGAATGTCAGTTTCTTAGCCAGGGTCTTGTTTTTATCACTTATAACAGGCTGTAGGTTGGGAAGGGGTTCTTTAGACCACCCTTGGGATTCTCTTTCCATACAAGCTTTGAAGAGTGAGAGATGAGTATTTTTAGGATGGTAATTGGAATAAGCTGTGATCACAGAGGGAGTTCTGATCCTTGTCCTCTTTTTATGGATGATTCAGAATGATAATCGCCTGTCTGAAGATGAGGCAGAATTGCACAGACTACGTTAGATAAAGCACCATTCAAATGCACCAGTTCACAATAATTTATTTTCTATTTTAATTTTGCTGGGGTTTTTCCCTCAGAAAATGTGTAGAATTAGTTTGAAGTAACACATCAAACACTGTGAAATACTCAAAAGAAATTAGAAAATTATAGTGTCATCTGGTCTTGTGTGTCCACAAATGTTGTCCAATGCCAAGTAGTTGATAATAACTCTGCTTGTCATGATGCTTTAAACAAGACAGATTCTACCATATTGAAACAAGCAGGTGAGTAACAGGACCAGGTATGGTGGACAGCTTAATAAATCAAATGTTTTCTTAACCTGCTATGTTTGTAATTAAATAATAATAATATCAAGCAATAATATAAAGTCTGTATACTCAAAATATTTCCGTTTGGGAGCTGCCAGCATTTTAGAAAATCTTTTAACATTAGCACCATTACGTTATACATAATTAATTTAATTCTTTGGAGAGGCTACCTCTGAACTAAACGTTCAAACCATAGAAAGATAATATAATTTGCCACAATTGCATTTTGCTTAGTTTCTGAAAGTGGGATAATGAAAGTTACTAAGAATTCTGAAAACATTCTTTAGCAGCATCCTAGCCTTTATAGTTCTGTGGGTAAGTTTGGGATTACCTCAAGTTTCCTGTATTGTTTTGTCTTATAGGCTTGGAAAATCCCTCTGAAACCTCATGATAATCTGCACAAATGCTCTTCTTTATTGTTGCGTAATGTTACTTAAACTGTCAAAATATGATTTTGCAGTTTTATGTAAAAAGCTTGATTACCTCAAATGCTGCTTGATAATATGCATACTATATTTTAATTTTGTAGCTAGTATGAATGTGCTTTAGTGTACCTAACATTTGACAATCAATGCAAGAAACCATCAAGTGAGATGTGCTTTATGAAATGTTAATCTACCACCAACTGCTCTGATACTTATTTACCTCTTGAATATTTTCAGTTTTCATGATGATATTGAGATTTGGTCAGGGCTCTCCATCTGCAGCTTGGAGGCTATGTTTGCTGACTGTCTCAAAGGAAACTCCAGCAGCCTTGTCAACCTGAAGTCTCTGGCACTGGAGGGGCCTCTCAATTCTGCATTTTCTGCTTTTTTATCAGAATCACAATAGTGACAGACCTACATTCAGCCCTTGGTTTTGGTTAAACTATTTTTTCTGAACTGCAGAATTAAACAGGTGCAGCCATTTTGCTGCTTCATACTCATACCTAGATAATGCCTCATGAGCAGCAGTCTTCATATAATTAGGTATTAGAAATAAAAATGAATCCTTTTAATCCTCAGATATGTGCCTTTCTTTGGGGAAAAGCATAGTGAGATTAGAATTGAAATATGTTTACCATAAGAAACAATCTTTGGAAGTTACACGAGCTATGTCAACTGGTGCAATTTTTGCCTTAATGTTAAATTTGGGCTGGTGTTTCAACAGATTGGTAATGTCAACATTATTCTCCTTATTGTCTCATATGGCAGATGTTAATGAAGTTTATGTGTTGATTTTTCTGGAAATCCAGTGGACATTACATGACAGTTTTCAAGCATGCAGATAAATCTAGTAGCCATAATTAATAACTTTTTGAGTAAACAAATGAATAAGCTGGGTCTTAAAATAAAGACAAAAAGCCTTATATTAAAATTAAAATTATTCTCTGACATTTGAAGTGGATAAGTGCTTCTGCTGCAATTTTCTTTTCATTGCAGTGTTTGATTTCTGTAACTAGTTTTTAAAACCTTTGACATGAAGCAACGAATTTCTTCTGTTCAAATTATTTTATGTCTTTTATAATAATAATAGTTGCTCTCACCAGTCACAAGGGAAAAAATNTCAGACCTGGACCTGACACTAATTCCACACAAATTTACAGATTTCCCAATGAGCATATCTCCAAAAGAAGAACAAGGAATATTAGAATTTATATCTTGTTTATCAATTCTAACATTACAGTCTTAAAGTTATTAAAAGAACTGAGCAGATGTCTAGCAATGCTGAATTGTACAATCTGAATAACTTTTATAAAAGTGCTATCTTTTCTTGACTGTTAAATGTCTGCCAGTAAATTCTGATGCTTGATATCAAGTGCTTAAGACAGCCAGCCATGTACTGTTCATGCTTAATAGAAATGAAAAAAAATTGGAAGATTAACATATAACAGGTAAATGTCACTACTTTACTGAAATAATGTGACATAATGGCTTTCATGGTATTTTAGTGAATATTTAGAGAGATCAGCAGTGAGTGAAGCCTGTAGGGGAAATGATTGCAAAATATCTGCTAATTTCAGGGAGGGAGTTGGTTGGTTTTTGTTTGTTTTTTGTTTCTTTGTTTGTATTCTGTGTGTGTGTTATTGTTTGGATTTTTTGTTGTTAGTTTGGGGGGTTTTGTTCTTGTTTTTGCAAATTTATTACTCTGGTGATACTCTTGACCATATTTTGACTTTTAAAGAATTACAATAATTTATGTAGAAATATGTGGATACCAGTTTTTTGGTCTCTCAAGCTGTTTAATGTGCAAGTGCAAGTTTTGTCCCAAGATTTTGTGAATAATCTGCTTTATTGGTATCATTTTGTACATAATGGGAAATACTGGTAATTTTTAACATGCATTTAAAAGTCCAGAATGTAGTACTCCATGTCTATGTACGAATTAAAATCAGGTAGCAGATAAGTTTCTAAAATAAGTGTAAAATGTGCTTAATACAAAAATTTTTAGTGCAGTATACAACAGAAACTTCTGGCTTATAT
>VXBC01002405.1:63705-88704 GCA_013399945.1 Ploceus nigricollis | reverse complement strand
AGACTGAGTAAGCAGAAAAATAAGAGTATTTTTCTTTATCACTGATAGACTTCATATCCTGAACAATGACAGACATTATAATACAGCATACGCTGTTAAATAGACAGTTTCTCCATGTAAAAGATAGAAGAGTTTCTTTATAAGTTTCTCTCCCTTTGACTCTAGATTGCTTTATTCTGGAAATTAGATGTATTGTATATGTCAGTTTGGGGATTTTTTTAGTTCCTGTCAGCCTTCATCAGGGTGTAGAAAGGAACCAAAACATATATTTTTTTTCCGGTTTATGTTTCTTAGGGATTTTAAAGGGATTTTCCTCTTTCTGCATTGGGAGTTGAGTATGATTTTGAAAGAAACCCTTCTGATAAGGTAGAAAACTTTATCGGAGGCCAGTGTAAATGAAAAGATCCCTGGTCATATGTGCTACAGTAGGATGAGATTTTGGACTGGAGAAAGATTGGTTAGGACAGAATTTTGGGTGGACCAGTGGGAATGAAGGGCAAAAGAGGCCTTGTTAAACAGAAATGCTACTTCAGACTGGTGTGATGGTGTGTACCAGAAAATAAACAGCTCTTGTACACCAGGGTTTTGTTAGCCCACTAGTCAAAATGATTGCTAGTCTCCAGCAGTACTGAACATGGCCAGGTGCTTGGTTGCAGAGCTTTCTTTACAGACAGGATCCAGCAGAAGATCTGGGAATTCCAATCTTGGTGCTCTGTCCTTGGAAATGTCTGGCATAGCCTTTTTATTTTAATTTATTAGTAACAGGTAATTTACTTCATTTTATTATCATAATATTGTGAGAGATTAAAGGTCACAATTGTCTCAAACACTGTCAAAGGCCACAGAAGGAATTTGCCATAAGAACAGCTGCCAGAGAGGGAGCTTGAGATAAGCACAGAAGAGATGAATTTGGAGCAGGAAGGTGCTAATTTCAGGCTTAGCAGAGGTGAGATCTGGTATGGGCATCCCAGTTAATGCATCCTGGCAGAAATTCCTATTGTGGCAAACTGTGGGAAAGGAAGCAACTGCTTATACACATATCACCACAAGTTCTGAGAACAGCATCTACACCCTGTAGATACCAGGAACTTGGTAAGGTGGTAGCCCCAGAAGAGCAATTCCAGGGACCCCCACCACTTAGAAGCCCAGGATGAGGAAGGACCAATGGGATGCTACTGGATCCATGGAGTGGTGACTATCTTCTGATTGATCTCCCTCTGTCTCTCTTCTTCCCCTTCCCCTACCCCCATTACTTTCTATCTCTCTACATTTACTGTTAAATAGAATCTGTGCTATTGACTTTGGCATGTGGTCCTGTTTGCACCTTAATTTGGGCAAAGGCATCTCTCAATAATTGGATCATAATAAGTACATGATTCTGATAAGTATCGTAGACAATTCTAGAGGCTGATCAAGTCTAGAGCTCCTAGAGGGGTCCAGTCAACCAGCTGGGGAGGGCTGACAGGTGTTTCTCAGACAGGCTAAATGTGAGGCAGTGACATATACAGCACAGCAGTGGAAGGCTTTCAGATGCTGCATAGATAAGGAGGGGCCATGAATAAAAGCAAACGAACTCTACAAAGTGGTTTTTTTTTTCCTTGCCCCAAAGTAACAAAAAGTCAAATGAATTTGTTTAAAATATGCTGCTTATATGACCCATCTTTGTGGAAAAGCTGTGTTAATGGCAATCTTTCACTGGAAGAAGCCTAAGATAAGCATTTGGGGGGCTGGAGGAAAACTATGATGGTCTGCAACTCTCATTAAGAGGTGGCAGATAAGTAGCAAATCCTCTTATTTGGATACCATACAGCTACACTACAAAGCTGCTAAAAGTGTGCTAGATTTTTCTGTAGATTTAGGGCCAGATTCAAAGGCAGGTCCATGCATCATTTGTGTGTGCATCATTATGAAAAAATACTTCCAAGATAGGATATGGGACTTGCAAGGCCTGGTTTTTATCTGTGCTTCATAATTGTGAGGAAAACTTTGTACTGATAACTTTGTACATGGTAATTTTTGAAGGCAGCTTTCTTTATGTTTTGCTGTTACTATTTTTGGGTGGGTTCTGGAATGGGCCAAGAAATAAGTTCTTGGACTAAGATGTTTAAAACGGGTGTGCTGGAGTGTGTTCACTTGGTGTTTCCAAATGAAATTAACTGCATTTTTGCCACAAAAGAGCAAAAATTTCTATTTGCTTCCAAGAAAAGATACAGAAAATTCTGTTCTACAGCAGACTCTTATAAAACTTAGTAATATTTTAGATGCTCGATAACTCACACACGTTTAAAAAAACGTACCAGCACACATTTACTTGAATTCTGAGACAAGAGCTTATCTGTTTTTCTTGAAAATGTGTGTACCTGCCTTAGCATTGCAGTTCATTGTGCAGCCATAAATAAAGATGGGGCCCTGTGGAACCCCACCAGTGAGAGGCCACCAGTGTGATGTCACCTCATTCACCATAACCCTTCGTGCCTCACCCGTGAACCAGTAGCTCACCTGTCCCATGATGTGTTTATCCAGCACATTTTATCCATAAGGATACTATGAGAGAGAGCATTGAAAGCTTTACTGGAATCCAAAAGGATTACCTCCACTGGCTTCCCTTGATCAGCTGGGTGGGTTACATTGTCATAAAAGGAAGTCAGGTTTCATAAGCAGGACTTTCCTGTCATGAAGCTGTGCTGACCAGTGACTTGTCTTTTAGGTATTTTTCAATACCTTCCTGAATAATCTTTTCTGTAACTTTACCAGGCACTGAAGTGAGACTGACAGGCCTGTAGTTTCTGGGGTCCTTGTTGCCCTTCTTGGAATCGGGACAACATTCACCAGCTTTCAGTCAGCTGGGACATCTCCCTTGGATTCCTAAGATCACCTAAAAATAATCAAAAGAGGTTTTCTATGAAATCAGCTAGCTCTGAGGATTCTTGGATGAATCCTATCAGATCCCATAGATTTGTAAGGATCCAGCTGGAAGCAGCAGATCCCACACAATTTCAGGGTCAGCTGGGAGTTGATCATTCTCACAGTCGTGGTCCTCCAGCTCAGGGCACTGGGACCTCCTTGGTCCATCATCCATGCTGAAGACAGAGACCAAAGAATTGAACACCTCTGCCTTACCCATACCTCTGTTTGTGAGGTGACCATCCTCATTCTGTAATGGGCCAATGTTGTTTTTATATTCCCTATTGTCATTAATATATTTGAAAAAACTCTTTATATTGTCCCTCATGGTTTTGGCCAGCTTCAAGTCCGGTAGAGTTTTGGCCACACAAATGTTCTCCCTACAGTGGTAGCAGCATCTCTGTATTCCTCCCGTGTCATCTGACTTTGCTTCTACTTGCTTTTTTGCCTTATTTCCAAGAGAAAATTCCTGTTCAGCCAAGCCAGCCTTCTGCCCTGCCTGTTTGAATTCTAGCATCTGTGAATTGCTGCTCCTGTGCCCTTTGGAGTTGATGATTAAAAAATGCAATGATGGACCCCAGCAACTGCAAAAAAATTTTCCCAGGGCACTTTACTTACTTGTATNCTTTCAGTCAGCTGGGACATCTCCCTTGGATTCCTAAGATCACCTAAAAATAATCAAAAGAGGTTTTCTATGAAATCAGCTAGCTCNAAACATTTTTCCAGGAGCCTTACTAATTCCCTGAGCAGCCTGATGTCTGCTGTCCTCATGTCCAAAACGGAGGTTTTCCTGGCACTTTTGCTCCTCCCAAGAGAGATTTTAAACTCCATCACCTCGTGGTCACTGTGGCCAACAAAGATGCCAATCTCTACATTGCTTATGAGATTCTCTCTTTAGATGAGCAGTAGGTCAAGGAGAGCATCTTCCTGAGTCAGGTCTCTTAGGACCTGTTCCATAAAATTGTCACCCAGGTTCTTTAGGAATCTTTTCAGCTGGGTTGTACCAGCTGTGTGATGCTCCCAGTTAATTTTTGGCAAGCTGAAGTCCCCCATAAGGACAAGGGCAGTTGGCTTGGAAGTGTCCCTTAATTCCTCAAAGAACAATTTGTCAATGTTATTGTCCTGCCTGGGAGGTCTATAGTAGACTCCCATGATTATATCACCATTATTTGTTTGCCCCTTGATTCTTACTCAAAACTCTCAACTGTGCCATTGCCAGCCAAGAGCTCCATACATTCTATTCCTTCCATTGCATACAGTGTGACTCCTTCTGCCCTGCATATTCCTTCTGAAGAGCCTGGAAACATCCATCAAGGCACTGCAGTCATAAGACTCATCCCAGAACGTTTCACTATTACCACTGGTGTCAAATCTCTGGTCATGCAGATTACACTGTTTTGCAATACACAGTTCAAATGTAATTTGCAGGAATGTAGCGTGCAATTGACTTTCAAAGCAAGGTTATTAAATTGGTACCTAATTTTATCTCTTGATATAAGTGGTGAAATCCTTCTAAATTTAGAGATGACTATGCACTGGCTAACAGTAACAGTAAAATTCAGCCAATCACATAATTACTGAAACCTGTAGGAAGAGCTCCTGAAATTCTTGGCTAGTTTTAATCAAATTTATCTGATGGACTTAGCCATGAAAAATGGGAGTATTCATATTGCACCTCAAGCAAAGAGGAAGAGCAGCACTCACCAACTGGGACAGCCAAATGAAGGAATAATTTCAGTGCAGTCACCAATTCATTCTTAAACATGTTCAGAAGAGAATCCTTATGGAGACAGTGAGTAACTATTCAGACTTTCCAGTAGCACTTCAAAATGCAAAGAATCATGGAATTGTAGAATTCCATGTTAGAAGGAACCTTAAAGACCGTCTAGTTCCAACCCCCTGCTATAAGCAGGGGCACCTTGTTGAAGACCAGGTTGCTCAGGACCCCATCCTTGAGCTTTTCCAGGGATAGAGCATACACAGCTTCTCTGGGCACCCTCTTCCTGAGTCTCACTGTCCTCCCAGTAAAGAATTTCTTCCTATTTCCTAATCTAAATCTATCCTCTTGAAGCTTTTACCCCTTGTCCTTTCACTATAGGCCTTGGTAAACACTATGTCCATATTTATTATAACCTCAATTTATGAATTTCAGGACTTCAGTGACATCTGTCTGTAAGCCTGAGTCATGTAAGGTGGCTGTATTTTATCAAATAAAGTTTACATTAACTATGAATAAGCAAAGCTATAGTTAAATGAGATTTGTTCAAATCTTACATTACACTGTAGGAAGATCTAGGTTCTTAAAATGCTTTTGAGGTCTCAGGATATTCCTCAATACTGTTGGAGCCATCTTATGCACAGAAAAACACTCTAGTCTGGTCACTACCAGTTAAAGACACGGATTTTATGCAGGACGATGTGCATGGAAAATGTGTACCTACCCAGCAGCAAATAATTTTGTCTGTGATTTTGGTATTCTCGGAGTCCTTACTTCTATACAAAGATTTTAATGCTATTTTAGGAAGGCAAAATAGACACTCTCTTCTTGCAAAAATTTGCATTGAGGAATATTTTATTTATAATATGCATTTTAAAAGTGCCATGGCAAGAAATGGCTTTGATTTTGAAGAAGAATCGTTTTGAATAATTAACCATGAATTACTCTACTTAAAAGAAAATAATTATAGGTTGGACATAGCTGCTTCAAATGAGATACATGGAGTTAGTGACTATTGAAAAAATAAGGCCACCTGCTAGAAGCTGAAATAAATATAAAAAATAACTTTCTCTTACAGTCAGGATTTAACTGTGGTATTTTAAAATGTCGCCAATTTCAAACATGCAAATTTCTTCTAGACAGAATTATTAGTAGAACTATATTGTTGAATTACAAAATCCTCAGTGTAATAATTAAAGAAGGTAGCTTTATCCTTTAAAAGAGATTTGTGATTAAGTCTTGTTTTAATATCTTAGCTTTTGCTCAGAACTACTGAGAACACTATAGTTACCTTTTCAAATCATAAAAAAGATTGATCTTTTTTAAACCCAAGGTATTTTTTACAAGTAAATGTTTTATGGTGTTTTTTTTCAAATGTATGTTTGTAGTACATGTATAGAGATGTATACATAACCAACATGGTTGCCTTCAGTTTTGGGTGTAAGGGATTTCGCATCCATGCACCATTAAATTTCAATAAATGGAAAATAATAATTTAACTGTTTGTTTTAAAAATCATACTTAGGAAAATACTGATGGCTGAATAGCCTAAGACTGTGTACTGTTTTTCAAGAACTCTTATTTATTTGAAAATCACCTGAATACTACAAGAATAAACTCTTGTAATTTATTTCTTTCAACTACTTATAATTTAGGGGTTTTTTTTCCATAAACACGTGCTTGCATCTTTCATAACTTGAAATTTTCTACAAAAGACTTAAATGTTACTGCAAATTGATGATTTTTGGTGCCTCTGTAAATGCCATTCTCAAGGTCATTATTGCATGCCTATATAACCTGTGTTGCTTCCTTTCCAATGAGTTTTGCTGACATATATTCATCACGTGATATTGCTTATGCACCCTACTACCCTGTAATGTGTTACTGAAGTCCAGTTATGGGAACAAAAGTTTTCATGGCTATTTATCCTTATAATTGTCATGCCAGTTCTACAAAACCCACTGATACTTTGGTTTGTTGTCAGAACAAAGGGGGTTTTTTTTCCAATTTAATCTTCTTTTTCATTTTTGTTTGCTAACTAGTGTGCTTTAGAAAAAGCTAGTAGTGACTGGTACCCAAAGGCAGATAGGTGAATGAAACTTGTGGCATGTCGAGTCAGACACCCCGAAATAGTAGCATTTGCAGTTGAAGAAGCTGAGATGATGGCCTTTCTCTAAACCCTAAAGCAAAAATCATTCTTTGGTGGGGGTGGATAATGATTTTTCTGATAAAAATGTAAGGTATTTATCATTAACTAAAACATTTGCAAAAAGATTATCATGTGTACATCTTCAATAATGGCTATTTCATTTTTAACTTCTTATTCTTTTGCAGCACGAGTCAGAGCACTACAAAGCCAGCCAGAGGCTGTTCAAGTGTTTAAACCCTGCTTACTTATGAACACAATATCTGAGCATTAGTTGTGTTAGCTTGCTCCAGAGTCAGTGTGTGTTATCTTAATGTGAGACTGCTCCTGCCTTTTGTGGTTGGACTGCTGCCATGTTGGCCTATCCTTTGAAAATGAATAATATCTTCTGTTGGTTATTTTGGTGTTACTTTCCAGATGTTTCTAAAAGACTTTACTTTGAACCTGTGAGAAAAGGATGTGGAGCATTTAACTACAAAAAGTAGGCCTTCTAGAACATAGTTTAGAATTTCTAAGTTCTGCAGTAATATCTGGACATACAGGGTATTGGGTTGTGTTCATATTAAATTATTAAAAATATATCAGATTCTACTGTAGCAACTTCTTACTACAAAAGTATTTAGCCATGCTTTACCGATTCCCCCACCTTTGTTGTAATAAAAAACTTTCTTTATAATGTGGATATTTATCTTTCACCTCAGTGTTTTAGAACTCTCATTTTTATTTGATCTAGAAGCCTAAAAATTATGAGCAACTTTAAGCAAGTAAAAAATATTGTGAAGGAGTAAAGTAAAACTGTGGATAATGTGGAAGAGTCATTCCCTCTATGAACAATATAACCAGATCAGTCTGGGTAAGGTCTTCCAGCTTTCCAGATTGAATAAGTCTGACTATTCTCATTATTTAGAAATCTTACTTTCAAAAAGGAGGAAGAAAGTTTCCTTTGAGAATTTAATTGCCAAAATGTGTTTATAAAAAAAAGGCAATGAAAAAATGGGGCATTTAATTATGATTTTAAATTATTTAAATTCTAATGCACCTGTTTAATCAAAAGAAAATAATGTATGCACAGTAATGTCCTTCTATTATGTTTCTGATGACAGTAGCAGGTATTATGAAAGTATAACAGGAAGAGAATATTTAACATTTTGGTTCATTATGTCAGAAGACAGAAGAATTATTGTACTGGATAATTTTTAGAAAATTCTGCTATATGAAGCTATAAAATTCCAATTCAGGTATATCTGATTACCATATAAAGTTTAAATGCTCACCCAAATATTTAATTAGATATTTGATTTGTATGCTTGTATGCTTGTAAGAAAAATGTATTATCCTCAGATACATACATTTGTACAGGGTGCTGCAGAGCTGATACCCTGACACATGAGCATTTTCTGCATACAGCATGGGAGAGCTGAAATTACAGGATTCAGTACTTTCTTTTCATGTAATTACACCTTCACTCTGTGAAGAGCATGGGTTGTGTGTGCTGTTGCTGGACTGAGATTGTACAATGAACTGAGCTGCTGTATGAATAACCTCTGCTTCTTGGCTCCTGAGGCTGGAATGTGTGAAGAGGCAGGCTGCTGCAGAGAGAGGTGGTATCCTAGCACTTGAATGGTGTGCTGAATTCTTCTGCTCTTGCCAGCCTGGGGCAGAGTTTGTGCAGTGTGCAGACCAGGCTACTGGAAACAGAGATTATGATATATTACTTGGAACAGACGTGAGCATTCATCAGTAGATTAAATCACTGTGAGATGTTCTTTCAGAAAGGAAACTGTTGTGTGGTGCCAAGTATTCTGCAATAATGTGTTAAAGGTGTCTCAAACTTGGAAGTCAAATTTGGTTTTAATCCCTGTTCCAGTTTGGTGATACATTAAATAGGATAATGTCTATTCCTCTCAAAATATGTTGGCTAAATATTTTCTAAAATGTTTTAAGTATTTTTAAATGTTTTAAATATTGTTTCAAATATTTTAAAAATATTGGCTTAGTGTTTGTGAAGCATTGGGCAGTGATGCCTGCAAGAGAAAAGCATGAGAGAAAATACATAATAATTATAATAATACAAGCTTTAAAGTGTGTGGTAAGTTAGATATGAAGTCATTCATTGAATGCTTAGTAGAAAATACAATACTGAAATAAGAGATTTGTCTCTGTTCTGTGCCCAAAAAGACAAAACTAAGTAGAACTTAATTACTAAAATTAATGGTTTCCGTTAGTAGCAATATTTTCAAACTTTTTTACATACCTGTTATAGATAGGTAATATGATAGTTGGCTCTTGCAATTAGGGGATGAATATTGTGTGTATGTTAAGAGAAGTTTTGTTGATGTATGGTTATGTTACTGTGGTTTGTTGTTTAGACGTCTCTGTTCTCCCCATAGTCCCCTTCCCCTTCCATGTAGTTACTACCAGACAGCCTGGGTTGTCTGGGACAGGTGGAGAGAAAGCATGTCCATGTGCCCCTTCCATGGGGCAGCTGGGAATGGAAAAGTTTGTTGCTAGGGGGTCGCAGCATGACGACACCTGACCTCCAATCAAGTTGCAAGAAAGCAATCTCTACCAATGGACAGCAAGAAGAGTTGACAGACTTTCGGAAGGGCAGGGTTGCCTAATGCAACCCCAGGGGTATAGAAGGTGGAGCTGCCATTTTGTGGGTGAGCACATGACAGTTTTCTTCCATGCTGCCAGCGCTGTCCTTTTTCCTTATTCAGTCCTTTGTTGTAGTTGTTAAGGTTTAATAAACCTTCTAAAATTTTAAAGTGAGCAGTCATTTCTCACATATCTGACTTTAAAACTTCTAAGAAGCTTTTTCAATCTGTGCAAGAATTTTTATATGTCTGTTTACACTGTAGCATTGTCATAGCAGATGAGAGGGGAAAGCACTTGTAAATTAGTTTGTCTTTTGTAGGATGAATGGAAACCAGGACACTGAATATTCTGGACAGGCAGCTCAAAGGGTGTTTGTAAAAATAGAGAAAGGATTTAGTTTCTCTTCAATATACCTTTTGTCTAGGTGTTTCTCTCTAACTTCAAACTTCAGATTACTGAAATTGTTGAGTTGATACATATTTGAAAATACCTATCCACATAATATCTGTCTTAATCTTTAATATAATTTCTGGCTCAGTTTTCATCCACAGTTACGCAACAGACTACATATCTGTACAGTCTTAACAGATAAAGAAAATAATTACCTTTTGTGTTATGGTTTCTATATAGTTTCCTCATTTATTTCACTTACGAACCCAACCACAGCTAATTCTAGTGAGATTTTAAGAAATTGTTCACTTTAGTTTCTTTTACCTTGTCTTCTTATTGTTGAGTCTTTAGTCTACACATGTTCAGCTTTTCCTGCAAAGTGTGAGAGTCTCATCCCTCCAAGGAGCACAGTTCACAGACAAGTCACACTTTGCTGTGACTGTTCTGTGGATTCCAGCCGGAACAGGGTTTTTTTTGCAGTAGCCAGGAGGGGTCAGGAGGGGCATGGCCAGGACCCTGTGATTAGTCTGTTCCACCTCACATCATGTGCAGGGGGTGGCAGGAAAGGGCCAGTCAGGTAGCACAGTGGAGCCAGTGTTGATTTCATGTGGTGAATACTCCCACGTTAATCGTTTGCCCATCTTGTACACTCTGTTATTAATGTTGGGGAATATCATTCCCAACCCATTGCAGGTAGTTAACATGGCTTACTGTGGATGAGAGTCATGACCCTGATCTATTGTATGTTAGATGTTGCAAGGGCTGGGTGTATATACCTTATCATAGATCAAGTGCTTTCACTAACTTAGCATCCATTCCATGCTCTGCTTCTGTGGGACTTGATGTCTGATGGGTTATAGGCTGGCACCAGTCTTCTAACAAAAATAATAAATACTTTGTGGTTGTATTGTACATACATAACATTCACCTAATTGCTACCTTCAGAAGAAACAAAATAATCCAATATCCCAAGTAACAATTAAGTGCTTCATTTACACAATGATTTCCATCTTAACAGTTCCAAGTGCTCAGTTAGTGAAACTTGATCCCTTAACAAAGGTTTTGAATATGCAGCTTTTTTTAAAACTAGAGTATAGGTGGCCATTGTTGAAAATACTCTTATTATTTTGTTTTCTGTGTCCTAAGGAAAACAAAGGGATTTTTAAAAGCTGTTTTCTTGTTACAGGGTTCATCCAAAGAGGTCAGCTATGACTTCTTTTTAAAATTCAGAAGAATTTTAAGTAAGCAGCCATTTAAACAGTTATGCAGCCATATTTTTTCAGACATATTTATATGTATGAGAAAATAACTGTAAAAGAAATCTAAATTTTTTTTTCACTTTACATGTAATTTGTCTCTTTGCCTCAAAGATTTGTGATCTTTCTGAAGTCATTCTCCTCACCCATATTATTGTGCTCTGGCACATTCTTTGCACATACATGAATGCTGCAACTTTGCACTTACTAGAGGCAATAAAATGATAGGATGTTAGAACTGAACAGTCTTGATTGTCAAATATAAACTTCTCTAGCATTCATGGCTATTGCTCTAATCATCGATGCCAAACATTGAAATAATTTGCTTTCCCTGAATGTTTTTACTGGCCAAGATGCATAGAAGAGTAGTGTGCTCAGTCATAATCATGTTCCAGAAAGGCTGGAAATGTTCCCTTTGAGCTGCCAGTCATTAGGGCAGCCAAAGTGAAGACAAGAACATTGACAAGTGAGAATAGTAATAATTTATTTTCTATTGATGGGTGGTGACAAATCATTTTTTGAAGCTGCTATTCTGAGGCTACATGAAGAAAGACAGCGATGGCCCTAGATGAGGCTCTTCACTCCTCATTTATCCCAAATGTAGCCACTTGGGTGGTGAATCGGTTCAAAGTATCAGCCCAGCCATTTCCTCACAAAATTTGTGTGCTGTCAAAACGTGCATTGAAACAAAAGAAAGATTAAAATGCAGTCATGTGAGACATTCAGGAATATAATTTCCATCACATAACTCCAGGTACAGAAAAGAGATTAGAAGAAGAAGTAAGTGAAATATTAAGGGTGCTTTCAGTAGGGGTAGATTTTTAAAGATGTTAAATAATAAAAGTAGCATGGGGATTTATCAAAGCTTGGGCATGACCCCTTCAAATTTCAGCTGACAGGTCAAATGAATTCATGAGCTTCCTACCAGTGCATTTTGCCAAGACCCACTGATGTGCTTAGTGTCTGACATCCCATGCTATTTCAGAATACAGGTGGATATTTTATTTTAAAGGATATAGCAAACCTGTCTTGTTAATTTTATCAATTATATAATTTTTTTATTTCTGTAGAAAAAAAATTAAAATATTCTTAAGGTCTGACTCTAAGGATGTTGTGTACATTTTATTCTACTCTTTTTTTAAGTATGATTTTTGTTCCTAAGAAATTCTGCTGTCTGTATTTAAAGTCAAATATTCTCTTAAACAGAGGTTCTTGAATCCTCTGGATTGAAGCTAGGCATTGCTTCAGTTGTTGTGGGGGTTCACACTTTCTTTTCGTGTTGTCCATTGCCCCGGAGGGAGCAAAAAAAGAAGAAACAACCAGAGGAGCAAAGTTCCTTTTATCTTCAGGAAAGTTGTAAAGTAGGCGTCTCTCCTGCCTGGCTTGTGCTGGAACAAAACCTCCCATGGTAGCCCCATCCTTTGCCTAAACAAATAATAATTTGTACTTAAGCAAGGATTTTAAATTGCAAGATACGTAGATGACAAAATTAAGGTTTTCCTGTGTCACACTTCCAAAAAATTGTTCTGCTTAGTCGGCTAAGGTAATATTTTATTTACTCAGAACAAGTCAAAGGCTCTCATGTCTTTTAATATGGTTTAACTAATCTCAAATATAATGATCAAATGCATATTTGATTATGTATATACAAATGGTATTTATTTCTCTTCTAATAACTTAAAATTAAAACTTATTTGAGAAAATGCAAATCAGAGGGGTAGAACTGGAGCTATTATGACTTTTAGATAACCTTGACCTCACTCTTTGTGTATTATGTCAGGGGGTTTGTGTACAAAAAAGCTAAGTTTGATGATGGTTTATTATCATATTGTGCAAGACAGAGGCAAGTATATAATATTTAATGTGCCAGGGAGTCTGTGGGAAGCATTAATGATGTCAGTAAATTAATATACTGTTCATCTTGCTTTAAAAGGGCATCTGGCTCCCCTGTACTCCTTCAAGGTAACTGTATCACGTAGTGATCCTTAGAGGCACATTGAGAATACGATGGTTGAATGGTAAAAACGTAACATTACCTTTCAATATATAGATATATTTTGACATAAAGTATATGTAGTTTATTTATACTAGATTATAGCTTTTTTAGGTTTCTTGGTTTTGTTTCAAATTTTTAGTGCAGCTAATGCAAAAATAATGTGAAAACAGTGTACCCTGTATGCAGCTCTGTACTTCTTGCATGTTGCACTAATATAGGAAATACAATAGTGAGTTTTTCTGAATAATTCATAATACCAGGCACTTGAATAACTTACTTTTATTTGGTATTGTTTTGTCCACCAAAGTAACATGGCATGATAGCCTTTTTGCGTAAAACCCAAGATCACTCTTTTTCACCACCTATCAACCAGTTTATACTTAACTAAGCATTTATTTTTTAGTTTTTAACGGTAAGGTCCACAAGATTACTACATATGAGAGAAAAATCTGTAAGACTGACTTTCTAATTAATCTTTGGGAGGATTCAAGGAGGTCTTGACATTTCTGTAAACATTAGAATTTATGTAGGCTTATAACAAGTGCTGATTGCTAAAACTGCAACTGAGTTTTGTTTTTTCAGATCTGTAACTCTTTTTATGCTACATTCTTATCCTTCTGTTTGTAAACACACACAAAAGAATATGTGTATAGAGGAAGACAGGTCTAACTTTTTGCCTTTTGCCCCTTGTGCATTTGGAGAAAAGATTGAAGAGAAAGAGAGGGGAAAAGAAAAAGAGGAATGTCAAGGGTAGCAGTTTGATGGCTGGGGCTTTGAGCAGCCTAGTCTTGTGGAATGTATCTCTGCCCAAGATGGGAGATAGAATGAGATGATCTTTAAGATCCCTTCTGACCCCAACCATTCTATGAGTCTGTGAATTTCGAACATGGATGGATTGAGTAGGAGGAAATGACAAAGTAGACATCCCATAGGAAATCAACAATCATATAGTTGGCAGACAATGAAGAGTGAAAATCCTACAAAATAGTTCAAATCATTTACTCTGTATGCTACCCTATTTTGTCTGAAAAGACAGAATCTGCTAGCAGTGCCCAGACATGCTAGGTGGTACCTCTCTTTTTGCTCAGACTGGACAGAGGCCTGCTAGAATACAGGCTCTCAAGAGCCAGGAAAGATGGACAAAACTTCTGACCTCTCACAATATTCATGTGCTGAGGTTCCTCATAAAATATCCTTTCTTTGAAACTGAGTTCTTTACATGAATCTCTGCCTCACCAGCTTCTCCCGCTGCTGAAATACTGCCCGGTTTCAGAGGAGCTCACCTGACACTGTGACCAGGAGGGATGGGGAAGCTAGAGCAAACAACTCTTTAGTGATCCCTTTAACAACAGATAAAATTGCCCCAAGTGATCTTTATGAACATAATGCCTCTTTGTTTCTAATGAAACCATTTGCAGCAAAGAGAACAAATAGAGCACAAGGAAAAAACTGAGCTGAAGGATTATTTTGTTCCTTCGCTTCTTCTGTGAAAACCAGAATACAGTTTAGAAGACTGTGAACAATGGGCCTCTGTAATCTTTCTGTTTCTTGTTTTTGCAGTCTGCAAATAGAGATACATTTCTCTATGTGGCTGTTTTGAGAATAAGGTATTAAAAAATCAGGTGCATAGGTTTATTGTGCCACTGGAAATCTCCATACAGCAGACCAAAGAACTCCATTGCCAAAGCTCTTATAAGGAGGCAGTTTGGATTATTTTTGACCAAACCCCGATTTTCTGAGCTCCTCAAAGACAGAAGGACATATATTTCCTCTTCCCGTTTTCATGTATCAGTGTAGTTTTGCCCTTGCCTGTGTACAAACCTTCTTCCTTTTCCATGTGAGCTTGTCACTCTTCTGTTACCATCTTATCTACATGCTTTACTCCTATACCCTTGGAGCTCTGTGAGTTTTGATCTCTTTTGAATAGGTTCTTTTTGTAAAAGGATATCCTTACCCCACCTGCAGGTGGTGTTCCCACAGAGAGTTTTCCCTTGTTTCATCTGACCATGGGAGGGAGCCTTTGTACACTTGAGTGTCACCAAATACCAGTGAGAGCTTCCACACTGGATTTCTGAATCCTTAAAAGAAGCTACAGATTGAATTGCTCATGTTCACTGAAAATACATGGAGAAAAAGCCAAACTTTGCCATGTCTCCCTTTTTTACTCATAGAAAGTTCTAACACAGCTTCATATTTACTAGTTTGCTAGAACTACATCTAAAATTTGAAAAAAAGAATAGTAAATATAGTTAGCAAATTATATACAGTTCCACAGAGGTTGAAAATAGGTAGGGATAGCTACATATATTTATGCTGAGTTTAAGGATCAAACACTGGAGCAAGTGCCCAAAAATGCTGTGGAGTTTCTGTGCATAGACGAATTCAGGACTTCTCTGGACAAAGACCTGAGCAAACCAATATAGTTACAGCTGGTTTTAGTGCAGGGCTAGGTGACTTCTATACATCCCTTCCAACTCTGATGGTGAATAGCACTTAATGAGTTCAGACTCTAATGGACAATGTTTGCACACATTTTGAGCTTTAACCTATGGAACCAGGCTGAAGTCTGAGTTGTAAAACTTGTGAAAGTCCATTGGTCCAGTTCTCAAAATGACAGTAAAGAGCTTTAGCAGACAAGTAATCTTGCATCATAGTGACATCCTTGGAGGAATAAAGGGAGCAGTCATCTTAATATGATTGAGAAAGAGCAATGCTGTTGATAAACCTGAGAAACACCAAAGCTATTTGAGATCAGAAGACAGATGGTGATGTAAATCTTCAAGGACTTGAAACTGTGTAGTCTGAAAGAACGGCATTTAGTGGGATATTCAATACAGGAATATTGAAGGGCCATCCCAGTGCACTGGACAAAGCTCCAGTGCCTTGGCCGGCCAAGAGACACTCATGGGTGGATGCTTGTGCTTCAGCCTGCTTTTGACTAATAGGAGCACGGGCCTTGTTCCCTTCTAATAGCATCAGTTAAATCAGATATTAGGAAATGCCACTTGCATCAATTGATAAACTAGAAAGTTACTATTTCATTAAAAAAATTACTACAATATTTGGCCCATGAAATTTTATGAAGATTGACTATTTTATGCACAAGTTTGGGCTAAAGATGGATGCAGTAATATTCAGTTTGAATTAAAAGGCAGCCACTGTGCCCCCATCTTTAAGCTTTAATTCTTACCTAAACTTCAATTTGATTTTTTACCAGAACCTCATTGTCTGATTTAAAGTACCATGTAGATATGTTATAGAAACTTCATTTAAATATATATTTAATTAGAAATCTTTTATGATTTTAATGAGCCTTAAAAGTCTTTTGATGAGTAGTCAGTGTAATTATGGTATTTAAAATTATTGGATAAATGCATACTTTACAATCTACCTTCCTTGCAACTATGTTTTCATGCTGGATATTTTTAACGTGAAGAATTGTTTCACTTTCTGTCAGTTTATCCTCCTCTTCCTTCCACAAAAATGCTTTATCTCTGAAATAAAATTAAATATGCATGATACTACTTGTATTGGATAATATTGTAATAGCACAGTTAAAAATCAATCTAAGAGATGAAAATTATTTTGATTTTGTTAGAGAAGTGACAATATCACAAAATTGATAATTTGTTATGCACAAGTAAATTACAGGCTAGGTCTCTCCTATATGTGTTGTCTCTTTTGTGCTTGAGGAAATTACCTTCAAAATTGCTGCAGAAGACGTGTTGTGCTAGGTATTGTGCTATCAGCAATCTGTTTCACAACATAAAGAAAGAGAGAGGCTCAGCAAATTTAGAAAAATAAAGAGGCCATAGAACTAGCAGTTAAAAGGGGAAAAATGGGCTTTTTAATGCATCCTGTGCTTTATCACACAACCTGCCTGAAGACCATTAACTGTCACATGCTGAGCCTTACAATTCATTGTTCAGAAGCAGGACACATTAACTCCTAATAAATTGTTGTTTCTTTGCTTTTTTTCTTTGTGTGTGTGTTTGGATATGGTTTTTATTAATGAAAACTGAGCTCATAGTAAGTTGAGTCTTTAATACGGAAGAGATAAGCTAATATAAGCATAATGAGCCTAAAGAAAGCAGCAAACAGTAATATTATTTCTCAGGACCACAAATCAGTCAAATGTCTTCTCCTAACTGAAAGGGTAGTTCAGGTAAAAAATACTTTACTATAGCATAAGGTGTCAACAGTTCCCATGCACTGACTTGATCTCCTTGGGCATGTAGATAGCTGGCCATGAGGTAGTCATTCCTGATAGCAAAGTTTTTAGTGTCTCACCCAGGAAAGGATATAAAAGGGCTGCAGCTTTCACCAGTAGTCAGTACAAGCCCTGGTTTGTCAGCAGTGCTAGGTTCAGAAATTCTCCTCTTCCTTTTGCAAAAGAACATGAAAATTTATTCTGTTCTATTAAATTAGTCTTGTTTCATTCCACCTTTTAACTGTGAGGAGAAATGTCACTTGCACTGATGTTTTGCAAGGAGATACTTGTACAATAGCATATGTGTACTGTCTTCATATCTTATATGTGTACTGTCATATGGAAAAGCTTAAGATATTTTAATTTTTGTCACACTGGACTTTTATTCTAAGTATTTAAACTTTTTATTTTGAACATTATTTATTACCAAGTCAAGCAGTCTTGTTTTCAGATTTCTACACAACTTTCCAGAAGGTGCCCATTCTATTTTGCTATGCACTGCTAGATAGTGTAGTAGTACCAAATGGAGTTCTAGATGTGTTACTGGAACTTCTTTGGTGGTTTGTTCTTTGGGTTTATATTTTTACCTTGAAACATACTTTAAAATTTTAATACAATTTTGTCATGAGCCTTTTAAATTGTTTTTCTCTTTGACTTTTGTAAAAAATTATTATGAGTTAATAATTTCTACAGTTGATATGTCTGTCTAGCAAACATTGATTTTTACATGATTAACAGCTTTATGTTTAACAGCAATACCATTTACAGATACGAGAATATTAATCCAGACAGAGTTTTGTTCTGGCCTAAAAAATCGTCTGTGCTGACTAATATAATTGTTTTTGTTTGACCTAGCTTTCTGTGCACGTAGGTTTTGTTCCTTTTATCTTCATGCCTTCTTTTCTGGGGGGGGATTTCAGCTAGTTCCATGAAGTTGTAAAATGCTTTTAGTCTTAAAAATATTTTCATCTTTGAAATAACTGTATAATTTACTTTTCCTATCTACTTATATTTCCATCCATTTAATATATTCCTCCAAGATAAATACTCTTCTCACTCTCTGTTCTATGATTTACCTGTTTGTGATTTATATATTTATTAACCCTTTACTTTGTCTTTGGATATTATTTAATCCAGTGCTCTAGTTTTAAAATTTTTAAATTACTTAATTAGCCCAGTCATAGCCCAGTCTTGGGAGGTCAGTCTGTTGAATAGATGCCTTGGTGATGCTGTATTGTGCAAGGAGTTGCCGCTTGCTTCTCTGCATGTGTGAATATTCCTAGTTTACAAATTTTCAAGACAGATCTGTGTGCAAATCTGGCAGCTTTGCGAAAAATAAAGGAACTGCTTAAGAGTGTTTCCATGTTTCTGCTTTTTCCAAATTTTGTGCCACCAGTGATGCTGTGGCTTCTCGCAGCTGATAGTCAAATTCACAGAATTTACAGCAGTAGTAGTGGATGTGAGGAGAGGAGGTTATTTTTGGTTGGCACAAACATAGGCAAAACTTATACAATGTATACATGTACATGTATATGTAAACATTTCCTCCCCTATTTTAGCATTATGTCAATTTTATTAAACTGTTTAAAGGCATTTTACATACACTCCACTGTATTTTTTTCTACATATACTTGCCTAGTGTTAAGTTAATCTTTTCCGTGGTACCCACATGTCCTGATCTTCTAATGACTTTTCTATGTGGGTTTTAGAGTGTGCAGCTTTACAGTTAAAAGAAATTTCAAGGCAGAGAATGAATTTCTATACCTTTTCTTCTTTTTACACATCTTTTATAAGAAAGAGGTAGAGTCTTTTTAACGGGAAAATATATTTGTCTGTTTTCTGCAGCACTGCAGTTGGGTTTTAAACACCAGTATGCCCACATCTGAAAAAGAGAATAGAGGTGTTAAAAGGTGGTTGGGAGGGACTATTTAAGCTAGAAAATGTAGGTATGCTGTTTATTTAACCACAATTTGTATAAGTTTAGGATAAAAATGAGCCAGACCTGTCATCATTTTGTGCTTGACTTGTGTGACATCTCACTCTTAGGCAAAAAGGAACACCCAAGATTGTAGATTGTTGTGGTCAAAAGACATGACAAAAGTCAGAGAGTCTACAAAAACTTACCAAATTTTATTATAAATTACAGGCTTGTCATGGAGAATGGAGGGAAATCAATCAATCAATCAGTCAATCAATCAATCAGTTCCAGTGTCAGTCTAGCCAACAGAAAGGTCAAGGACATGTGGCATGCATCCAGGCTCGATGGGGGAACATTCTTACAGCTTTTCCCCAACCTGAGTATAGCTGTCTCACTTTCTATGCAAATTAGTTACTATGCACAGTCCATTCTTTCAGCTCTTTCTGGAAATGGGTTGGAGGGCCTTGGGAGTCTTGGGTGGCCTTGTTTCCCCCCTGCAGTCCATGCCCACTTCTTGCCCTCATTCTTGTGGTTATGCTGTGCTGTGTTGTACTTAGCTTCAGGAGCTAGAACAAGGAGGTGTGTCTTGGATAAGTGCTGCCCTACCTTTGCATGGCCTCCGTCTGCAGCCACATCTTTTTCTTTTTCACAGTGGTTCCATAGCCATCTGGCTATTGGTGCTGGAGCTTCTTATCTTCTGGGATTCTACAACTTGTCAAAAGTTTTAAGATACATAAGAATCTTAAATAGCCATTACAAGCACATCATCTCTTCCTTGGAAGTAACTCGGTCACTAAGTGTTGCAATTAGACAAAAAGGAATACTTTTACACAGTGTCCACTTCTGCTTTCATAGTTTCAGCCATATCTGTGACTGTTTTAGATACTTAGAAAAACTGCTGCTTAGGATGAAAAAGACATTCCAGGTGCTAGCTGCAGCAGACACAGTAGGTTTTTTTATGGTCCTAAGGCTCTTTGTAATTTCCAAATATGTCAAGCTTGTTAAAAATACTGAATAATTAAATCTATTCCAATATCTTTTCAACTGTTTAGTCTTCTAATATTTTATCCTAGAATAAAGTGCACATGGTGCTCCAGAATGCTGTTTACTTTGAGCAGAAATACAGAGAAAATTAGAATTTCAAAAAAGAGGGAAACGTTGCACTAACTTTGGCTTCATGGCGTTATTTATTGTAATATCCCTAATTTCTTTATTTCTTTGACTGTTCTTTATGCAGGAATTATTCTTTTTATGAAAGCACAGAGCACCTTGCTGATTTCTGATCTTTAGAAATACAAAGTACATTACCAGGCATTCAAATATTGCAATGAATTATTATGGGTTTTATCTTTTTGATATCTCAGACCTATCCTAGTCAGTGTCAATCTAATGATTTTGCTTAGTGCCACGTTCTCCTGAAATGTGTAAGCAGCTGCAAAGAAGTTAGCATTCCCGTTTAAAATGCTGAAAATGGCATAAAATAATACTTCTTTTCCTGATATTTTAGGCTCCACCTATGTGGGTTTTTTTTGTTTTTTTTTTTTTTTAAATGTTCCAAAATTTCCAGTTAGTATCTGGATTGTCAACAAAACCTCTAACTTGGACTTCTGAAGAGTGGACTCCACACCATTCTCCATCATCTATCATCAATCCTGGTTAACTGGGGATGTCCCAGATGACTGGAGGCTGACCAATGTGATGCCCATCCAACAGAAGGGTGAGAAGGAGGACCTGAGGATCTACGGGCCTGTCAGCCTGACCTCAGTGTCCAGCAAGGTTATGGAGCAGATAATCTTGAATGCTATCATGCAGCATCTGCAGGACAACCATGGAATCAGGTCCAACCAGCACAGGTTTAGAAAATGCAGGTTCTCCTAGACCAGCCTGATCTCCTTTTATGACCAGGTAGCTTGCTTAGTGAATGAGAGGCTGTGGATGTTGAGTACCTGGACTTCAGTGAAGCCTTTGATGCTGTCTCCCACAGCATTCTATTGGAAAAGCTGGCAGCCTGTGGCTTGGGCAAGTGCACGCTTCACTGGGTTAAGAACTGGCTGGAAGGCTGGGCCCAGAGTGTGTACTATGTTTAATTCCACATGTTCCATGGGGTTGGTGGTTGGAGACAGGGACAACACACACACCTAAAAGGTCCATGCAGCAAACAGTGTATTTTATTGTTGAGAGCCTTCTTATATAGGGAATTCAAAACTCCTGGCTCTAGACAGCTTATTGGTCTGATCCTCACACAGCCCAGCTTCTGACCAGTGAGATGTCTGAAGGCCAGGATGGAATGTGATAGGTAAAGTTCCCTGTCGACCCAGGGCCCAATTTATGAAACTGGGTTGGGTTTCTTATTTATCGGTACAAGACAGCTTGTACAGTAACAAGCGCGAGGATGAATGGTGCTGCAGTTGGTGGTCAGTCACTACTGGGAATCCCCAAGGCTCAGTACTGGGTCCTGCTTAATGTCTTCATTGGTGGTGTGTGTGAGGGGATCGAGTGGACCCTCAGTAAGTTTGGAGACAGCACTAAGCTGGGCAGGAGTGTTGATCTGCTGGAGCATAGACAGTCTCTGCAGTGTGATCTGGACAGGCTGGGTCAAGGGGCCCAGGCCGGTGCTGTGAGGTTCAATAAGGCCAGTGCTGGTTCCTGCACTTGGATCACATCAACCCCATGCAGTACTACAGTACTGCTGGGGAAGAGTGGCTGGAGAGTGGCCCAGGAGGAGAGGACCTGGGGATGCTGATTGACAGCTGGCTGAACATGAGCCAGAGTGTGCCCAGGTGGCCAAGAAGGCCAATGGCATCCTGGGTTTTATCAGAAATAGTGTGGCCAGCAGGACCAGGGCAGTGATTTTTCCCCTGTGTGTCCAAAAAGGGCAGCAGAGCTTATGAAGGGTCTAGGAAGCAGGTTATATGAGGAGGGTCACAGTTTGGATGAGAGAGCTGGGGTTGTTTAGCCTGGAGAAAAGGAGGCTCATGGGAAACTTTATCACTCTCTACAATAGCCTGAAAGGAGGGTGTAGCGAGGTAGCTGTTAGTCTCTTCTCCCAGTCAGCTAATGACAGAACAAGAGGAAATGGCCTCAAACTGCACTATGGGAGGTTCAGTTTGGACATCAGGAAGAATTTCTTCACTGAAGGGGTTGTTAGACACTGGAATGGATTGCCCAGGGAAGTAGTAGAGTCACCACCCCAGATGGTGTTCAAGAAATGACTAATGTGGCACTTAGTGCTATGGTTTAGCTCATATGGTGGTGTTCAGTCAAAGGTTGCACATGATGATCCAGGAGGTCTTTGCAACATTAACATTTCTACGATTCTATGATTTTGATATACATGACAGATAAATGATATTCCTGTCATGAAAGGATTTCTGAGATTTAGAAACATGTTCCCAACCTTTTCCAAGATGAAATCCAAACCTTTTAGAGTTCATCATGCAGAGAGACAAAGGCAGGAACCTGGCAGGTGGGGACTTCACCAGTACGTAAGAGACCATTTCTCTGTCACTCTCATGTCTCCCAAGAGTCATTTGAATTAGAAAGATACAACCATGCCACAGTCATTCTTTCTCCTGTGTTAAGGAATTAGTCAAATCCTCACTGTATCAATTTATTGCAGCCTGACAGCGTACTGTACACCTTCCCTTGTTGTCCCCACATCTCTGACCAAAGCTGCAGTGGTCCTGCTGGCAGAGGCCAACCTGTTAAACTTTCTGAAGGTACTTTCTAGATTTTTAGCTATGAAATGTGTTTTCCTCTTGAAAATTATGTTAAAGAAGGTATACATCTGTAAAAATATGTTCACCAAATTGGATTTCTGTCAGTAGAAGTAAACATGTAAACACATGTTTTCATGAGTTTCTGCTTGCAGAGGTACCATCAGGTTTTGGCTATTGCAACACTGACAGATTAATAAAAAATAATGTAATAGCCCAATTCCTTTTCTAGTTATTAAGTAGAAGAAAATTCCTCAATCCCTGCTTTCACTAGTAAAGCAAATATTACAATTTAAATTATTCTACTGAGTTAATTTGAAAACTAGAACCTAATTATTTTTTTAAACAAGATTTAATTTTTTTTTTATTTTAAAAGCAAAACTGTAGTATTTAACTTTCTAAAGAATGAAGAGTGGAAAAAATTACAGTAAATATGAGATACATTAAGATATGTGAGAGACATTATTTCACTATGTCATATTTCTGTTTAATCGTTCCCATATTTAGAAACTGCTCTAAATAAAGTACCATGAAATATAGTAAAAACTATTTACAGTTAAAAGATTTCCATGTGTATACATTTTGAGTAAATTAATCAGCATGATTTTAAAATGTATTTAAAACACAGCATTATGAAGTTAGCTTTCTACAGATGCTTTCCATATGTTCACTTTTCCATTCCAGAGCTCAGCATGCTGTTCTGTAAAGTCACCCGTCTTTGTAGTGGGTTAAAAACAAATGAAATTCACCTTTGTGTATTCATCTTTTTTCTTCTAGTTAATAGCAATTTAAAGAGTGGCTTTGGACTAAGCAGAGAAAGTAAAGGTCTTAGCCAATTTATTCAGGAGTGCTATTTCTTCTAGTGCTCTCCCTTTACACTTGGTTGCAAGGTATCAAGTCTGCATGATGAATTTCCAAAACTGTCAGTTATCATTTCACCTACCTTTCTCTTCTCAGCGTTTGTGGCTTTCCCGTTTCTGGATGTAAATATTAGTTACATTGACATAGGCAATATTGTCTTTCTTGGAATGAACTGGGGGAAATTGGTAGTTTTTCAGTTCCTAACAGAAAAAAACTCTTTCTGTAAAGGATTGCAGTTCAGCAGTGAATGACCTGAATGACCAATAGTGAAGCCTGCTGTAGACAGAGATCCTGTTTATTTATCTCCATCTCCTCTCTGTTTTATAGTATGCTAGTCTGAAATTGATTTGTTGGGCTATGTAGATTTTTATCTACAGTTTATTTTGCTCTTCTTTGGGATGATATCTCTGCTTCAATTGGTTGTTGCGTTTCAGTCTGTCCCTGGGAATCTTCAGGAAGAGTGAGAACAGGGTTATACAAACAGGTACCAATTTTTGAAAATAAAATAAGAAGCATCTGCTAAATTTCCGGGCTTGTTGAAATAAATTTTTTTGCTCCTCAAAAAACCTGGGGTGTTCTGGCTGCAGGCCAAACAGCAGTGTTTTTTCTTGATAATGGACATGAAAGGACAAGGTTTTTTAGCAGCCCAGAATTTGCTTAAATTAGAGTAAAACCATTTATTACTAATACAAGATAGCTTCCTGGTTCCCCTAAGTGTCCTGCTTACATAGTGTATTTTTTTTTCTGCAAGTTATGAACGGAGTGAAATCCTTCTAAAAGCAAGAAAATTAGTATTTGTTAAAATTTCAATGCATGAAGAAGGGGATTATACTACAGACATAATAATCTTATGTTTTTAAAATATTAATCTTTTTATGCTGTTGTAGTAGCCCCTCCTTAAAAAATGGAGAAAGTTTCTTGTTGACAAAATATGAATTTTTTATACTGTTAAGCCTCAATGCTGTCAGATTATCAAATATAGTTTCTCAGCAGATATATCTTGTATTTTTATTTACAGAACATACATATGTCACAGTAACCATATTTGAAAGTTTAATCCTTTAAAATATTTACATTGGGTTTTCAACATCCATAATGGAAAGGCTTTGTAAGTTGAAAGAAAAAGGTGAGGCATAAAGAGAGGGAACAAGTAGCTTATCAAGTGAAGAGCGGGGTATTTTTAGTAGATGCATTTCTATCATGTAATCATAGGCAGGTAAGTCATATTCATTTCCTGAATGAAAATATCTTTGGCACTCTGATCATAACATACTTCCTTCTTTGATA
>VXBC01002405.1:22679-34715 GCA_013399945.1 Ploceus nigricollis | reverse complement strand
GCTCAGAACCACCTAAGCCAGCTTGTCACAAAATGTGACTTCCACTTAACAGTTTTTTTTGCATTAAGTTTTTGGCTAAAGTATTAAGTTTGCATGAGCAGGTAACAGACCTTGTTCAGGACATACCATCATTGGCAAAAAAAGCGTTATAAAAGCAATAGCAATTACAAAGCTAACTGGATACTTTTGATCTTAACGGAGCACTGATTTGGTGACACTGAAGAGGGGGATGTTAACAATATTTGCCTTCAAAGGAGAAGAAATACCCATAATACAGCAGAAAGGTAGTGTCCTTTTAGTAACCCTTGGTATTTTCTTGGAATCTTTGAGGAGGCAGGGGGTGAAAGAGAGTGGCATCGTGTTCTATTATGAATGACAAAGCAGTCTTACGATCGCATCTTGGTTAAAGGATGCCCACAGGTTGCTAAATTAGGTATTTTGTAACTATGTAGGAAAAAGTGAAAAAGCTCTTGTGTAGGGGAAACTAAAATTTTAACAGCTGAGGCTAGCGGCTTGGGTTGTGTCACAGAGTGCAGTCAATGTGAAAATGCAGAAAGGATGTCTTTATATGCTTCTCCGGGTTTAGAATTTATTAAATCTGCTGTTCTGAGTGTTTTAGATATTATTTCACTTTCTTTAAAAAGAAAAAAAAAATTATTTGCCGACCAGAGTATTGGTCTTCACAGGGTAGCTCCAGATAGAAGCCCCAGGTGACGGCTGTTGCTGAAGTCACTGCCAGTGCTTACTGCCTGCCTGTCAGCTGGAGGTCTGATGTGCCTGCCCCCACTGGTGTTAGTCTAGGCACTCCCCAGCCCTCTGTCAGAACATGGTGGGTTAAGACAGATGTAATATTTATTGTGTTTAAGCTGACCTGACTCTTTTTGTCTGCAGTAGGTTAGCAGATGCAGGTAGGTGTAGGAATAAGATGAAAACTTCCAGCAGGTCATTTCAGACACACAGCGCACACTCAGACTGCTCTCTTAGTGAAATACCTTTAATTATTGGAGTTTTCTCACCAGTGCCTGGATTTTGTCTGTCTTCTTGAGATTGTCTTTTCAGTAGCCAATTATGACTGTATTTAAATCTGCAAGTTGATTTGACCATGGTCTTTACTGTATTGCCTTTTATGTACTAGTTAGCAAATGTTTGGGAGAGCTTCTCCTTATAATTACTCAGTGGGGATTTATCTTTTAGAATCTCTTCTTTTAAGTTCACAACCTTATTTTTTTTCCCTTGAAGACTCAGCACTGACTCTGGAGGTTTTGCCCATTCCAGGCTCTATAGAAAAAGTCCTGAATACAACTCTATTGCTGGTACTTTGAATCTGCCCCACTGTTCCTTTGGGGAACAATGTGCTGAGGAGTAACTGAGGAGTTTTTTAGATTTACAATAGATTACTGGAATTCTTTGAAGTAAGGCATACATACAAAGAATGAATAGATATCTTTTAAATTTTTTTTTCCACAAGCTTACTGAAACAAACTGGTTAACAATGGACATGAAAACATACATCCTCTTATGAAATTTAATACTGCTCTGTGAATTTGTTTGGTGTTTTAGAAGGACATTTTTTTTCTCTTTACAGGTATTGTTGTACATATATCTTCTTAGCCTGCAGATGAGTTTCAGAAATTTGTACTGAGTGGAATTCCCAGAGTACAATTTAATGAGTTTAAATTTGTTATTTTTCATGGTTATTTTCCAGCATTTTATTTGCTGGAATATTTGTGGATTTTGAGAACTTAATATTTAAGTACTCATGGCATTCCTTACACTGTTCTTGTAATGTGACTGAGTTTTATTGGAAAGTGAAAAGATTTGCTTTTATATCATCCTTACCTTTCTGCTCAGCTCATTATCAGTTACTCATTAGTACATTGGTTTTGGTAATGATTTTTGTTTTATGGCTGAGTGTTTCTATGAATCAGACTGGGACCAAAAGTTATTTACGTCCAGCTACAGACCCACTCTGTTAAAAAAAGTGCTCAGGGTGCTGTTTCATAGCCTGTTCGCATTAGAGTCCTGTTGCTGGAATGGGGAGCTCTCCTCTCTGCTTCCTGCCCCATCTCTCCAAGACAAGCGGAAGATCAGCTGGCTGCACAGTGAGCTAGGTAGGGAAGCAGATCCAGCTGATACAGAACTAGAGATAGGAAATGCTTCTCATTGCTTTAGCTTGCTCACTGACATGAATACCATCGTAAGTAGTAGTGATAGGACACAGGGCAGCGGCTTTAAATTGAAAGAAGGCAAGTTTAAATTAGCTACTAGGAAGAAATTTTTTACAGCAAGGATGCTGAGACATGAGAGCAGGTTGTCCAGAGAGGCTGTGGGTGCCCCATCCCAGGATGTGGAGGGCCAGACAAATGTTTTGGGCAAACTGGTCTTGGGAAAGGTCATGCTGCCCATGGCAGGTCATTGAACTAGATAAACTACAAGGTATCTCAAAACCCAGATGCTTTTATGAGTCTGTAAGAAATTATGTAGGACTGGAGTGGAGAATCTAGAAGTAGGAGGAGGGCTGTAAGTGTATCATACATATTACAGCAGATCATGGATCTGCATCCTGAGCCACCTTGTACTTTTACTGTGGTGAAAGCTTCTCAACACATTTCTGAGCAATCTTTCTAGTGAGTTAATTAGTAGTGATACTGCTGGTGAGGCTGGTGGCCTGCTCTGTGGTCTGGTCAAGTCTTCACTGCTTTTATTGCTGTTACACTTTCCTGAAGAGTATTGATCTCCATCTGGATGGAGCCTCTCTGGTACTGCTGTTTGTATTCTGTTGAGTGTGTGTCTAAAGAGGAAAGATAAACCATGTAAGACTTTTATCTGGCTAATTTTAGGTGTTTCTGCTATTGTGGTTTCTGTATTCTTCCAGGTTCTGTTGGCCAGCAGAAATTCAGGAGACCAGTCTGTGCAAAGCTTGCTATATAGACATTTGGCTATTATAGGTATTGATTTTAAATACATAGGTGAAATAAGTATTGTCTTAGCAAAAACACTATTAGCTGAATCAATATATTTGGTATGGTGATTAATTTAAGAAACTCTTCTGTCAGCAAGCAGTTTATTCTGTGGTTTAATCCCAGTTGACTACTAAGTATGATACAGCCTGTTAGTCACTTCCCTTTTCCCTCTGCCCCAGTGGAATGGGGAGTGAATTAAGAAAAAAAGGTAAAACTTGTGCATTGAAATAAAAGCAGTAAAATAATTGAAAGAAAATAAAATACTACTAATGATAATAATTGTAGTGAAGAGGAGAGAGAAAGGGAAATGAAACTCAAGAAAGACAAGTAATGTGCAGTACAGTTGCTTACCACCTGCTGACTAATATCTAGCCCATCCCTGACAAGCCACCATTCCCCGTTTTGGGTAGCTTCCCCTGTTTATGTACTGAGACATGATGTTCTGTGGTGTGGAATGTCACTTTGGAAAGTTCATATCACTTGTCCTGGCTGTGGTCCCTCTCAGCTTTTTGTGCAGCTATTCATTAGCAGATCATGAGATACAGAAAACTCCTGTACTTGGGGTAAGCACTACATAACAACATCCAAACCATCCACCAACATTATTCTCATCCCAAATCCAAAATACAGCACTGTACCTCTCATCCTGAATCCAAAACACAGATACACTAACCCAGCCAAAACCAGGACATTCAGACAGGCAAATTAAAGAATTTTCTTTATTGCATGTCTAGAAAGACAGATGATGATTAAAATAACAATTAGCTGTACATGTTGTCAATTGTGTTGCAAGTTAGCCAGTTTCAGTGTTGACTGGAAGCGGGTCCATACCTGAAGCACCAGTAATGTTAGTGCTTATGTTTTTTGATGCTTGTGCATTTAAAGTCAGGCCCATCACACTATATTGTCCCAGTTTCTGCTTTTATTAATGTTGGTAATTATCAGTTGGTAATAAGGAATTTTACTATAAATTTCAAGTCAAAGTTTAGGCTAATTTTCTTTTTCTTCTGAGAGGGACTTGAAAATGTTTTTGATTGTATTGAAAAAATTCTTGATTACTCTTAAGTACCCCTAAGCAACTCCAAGATGTAGGTAAAAAGTATGAAATTTAATAGGAAGATAGTTTTGGAAATTGTGAACTATTTCCCAAGATAGCTCGTCTGGATTTGTCTGAATTACAGACTCCATAAAGTTGCTATTTTCCATTTGCGGTATATCTTTCAAGGTATAATTTGAATTCTCTGGACATTTCAGCAGGAATATACATATTCTGCTGACCTATAGAGCTTTCTTCACTATGTCACCTTTATGCAGTGTCTATAGTGAAAGCTGCTGGTGGGACATGGCAAAAAGTGGGCTCTCTGGTTTCTTGTCATCCCTTGACTGAGGTATTTTTTCTCTTAGGAACTGGGATAGTGGACCCCTCGTTGTTCTGTTTTAGGTGTATGAAGAGAGGTGGTTTATTGTACTTTGGAGCTGTTTTGTACTTCTCTATCTTGGTTTTTGGAGTAGTAGCTCCTTGTTTGAGAATATGGACAAAGTAATTCTGATTGATCATGTTGTCAGAGTGCCGGGTACTCTCCAGCTTGTCTTCACTGCTGAAGTGTTGAAGACCAAACCTAACAAATAATGTAGTTCTTGTAGTTTCTTTTGAAGTTCTTCAGGCCAAGCTTTATAAAGCCTTGAAATGCGCGTTTGGGTGGCTGTCATGTTTTGGCATACAATACATGCAAATCTAAGTCTCCTTGTTTAACTTAAGAAGATGGTAAACTAGCTTTGCATCCTTCCTTCTTTTTTTAGGCATAATGTGTAAAAAATCTTGTAAGCATCTAGCTTTTTTTCCTAACAAATGGGAATCTCATTCCTCTTGCAGAACATGTGTTACAAACCCACCTCAAGAAGGAAAATGTTAAGTGGGCTAGATTTGCATAAATACAGGCACCACCATCAAAAGGAAAACTGAAAGTATTTCAAAGAGGAAATGGGTTTACAGGAAGCCTCCTTGAAAGAGCCATTATATAAAAGCATTATTAAAATTTGGTGAAATGAGAGATAAATAGATGTGCTCATGCACACAGTCTATATGTCTTGAATAATGATCATTATACTGAAACAATGTCTCCCCACTGAAGCATACTATTCAGCCTTGTGAAATAAAGTCTGAATGAAAAGAGAATTCTGTATCTGTACGTTCGTATCTTCCCTTGGTGCAGGAGTGTGTTAACATAGCCTACCTGCAAGCCTAGGAGAAAGATCTCAGAACAAGCATAGCCATCAAAATCAAAGCTACTGTTTATGCAAACTTGCATTTGATACATGCTAATCAATAAGACAAAAATTGGTGGAAGTTTCCATATACTTTATTTTAAATGTTTGCATTTTGGAATAGCAGAGTTTGAATTTTGGAAGCATAAACTATTTCCTACCACAGTGATCACTGCTTGAGTTCTTCTTTTTTTGCTCTCTCTCTATTTCTTTCTTGGCCATGTTGGCGAATCAGGCTAAAAAGTTTTTAGGCAGCAGCTGTATCCTAGTTCTGTCACCTCAGTTGCACCAGGTGAGAATTGATAAATTAAAAGTGTACTCTTAAAAAAAAAAAAAAAAAAAAAAAAAAGAGGAGGGGGAGGGAAAAGAAAGAAAGGAAGGTAGTTTTAACTCAGATCAAGTCCCTGTTTTGGTTTAACTCAGATATGATTCCCTGAACTGGTTCTCTGTGCATTGCTACAAACAGTTCTGTCAGCTGAGGGGACAGCATGGGTAGGGGGTGGGACTGCTAAAGTCGTTTTGAAAGATGTGTTTGTGAATATATCTTTTGATTCTAAGACCTGGGGGCAGGAAGGGTCTTTGTTCTTTATTTGCTCTCTGTGAAACAGTGGGGTACTTGTTATCTGCCTGGATGAAGTTGAACATAGCATTCCCTTGGCTTGGATTTAACATTTCTCAGTATAAGAAATTGTCCTCAATTTTTAGAAACTTTGAGCATGTTCTGATAATAGCAGCATGAAGACTCCAGGTTATTTCACTCTGTGTTTTGTCCACTGTGATAATGAAACTTTTATTTCCATCAAGAAGCAATATGTGCTTAACCACCTTGCTGTGTGAGCTTTCGTATCTGTAGCAAACCCCAGCTAGTATCCTGACTTGTACTTTCTTTATTAAGACATGATTTTTTATTGTCAGTGACTCAGAAACAGACAGTGACATTTTTGGCACACGGTACCATTTGTTCTCTGTTGTTGCTCTTTCTAAATAGGTTATATCTCTTGAATTGTAGCATTACATTCATGTGAATCATCCTATCAACTTCACTAACATCAAATAGGTTGCATGTACATTCCTGCAGGAGAGCTCTAAGTTCTTGTTCATTATCTTTCAACATAATTCTCTGGGCAATTAAAGATTTTAAAAAAATTTTTGTCTTTTCATTCTTTGTTCTGTTAGTTCTATTATCCTTGTCTTCCTTTCTGGTGACTATTTAAGTAGTCATAAAAATTAGGGTAACTCCCTAAGGAATAACTGCGAGAGGACTACACCAAAAAACCCAGAAGCTTGAATTTTTGCCTATTTGAGGTAGTTGGTTGAAGCAGGAATGAAGGAATAGAAATATACTGAGATGGAAAGTCCAGGTCCGTAAGGATGTTAACCCATACCTGAATTTTCTTGAAAGGTAAAACTATTACCTGGTTTGTTCCAGACACTGAATTTTTCAAAGTTAGTAGTATGCTCATTTTGAGAAGCTCTGATTTTGCCTTCCCAGTAATGTCCAGAGGCAACCTTCTTAAGAATATTGTTTTAAAAATTCTAGAGAATCATGGTCTTTAGAGATTGCTACTAAGAGGGATATAAGAAAGTTTTATTTCTGTGAGAATGTTTAACTATTTAGCTTTCAAAAAAAGGAGCATGATGTAGATAACATATTATTTTTTCTTTGGCTGGTTGTTCTAAATTGCATTTATCTTTCGCAATATAGGACAGCAGATAAATAACTTTTAATGTTTTACTTTATGGGAAATGGTGGTAGATATACCTCCCCCCAAAAAATATACTGTGAGGGTAGTCAAACATAGGAATGGGGCCCAGAGAAGTTGTGGAATCACTGTTGCACATCTTCAAAACTTGACAAGTGCCTAAGCAGCACATTCTGGTAACGCCTTTCGGTTGACCTCTAAAGGTATATATAGATCGATACAAGGTATACCTTACCATATACATGGTGCTGTGTTGCTGTGCTTTGGTGTTTTGGATTAGGAGGAAGGTAGTTGGTATAGTCTAATTTTGTGTCAGGTATTAACCTCAGTATTGGTGTGTAAGAATCTCCAGCAGTTCTACCTGTACAAGACATGCTGTGCTCTCCTTGTTGTTTGGGCATGCCTGCCAGCACCACAGAATAACTGACTGTGCTTGTTCTGCCACAGGGCTGTGGTGAGGATGTGCACTGTCAGTGGATAACAGGGAGTGTGGTCTGAGGAAAGCTCTCAATTGGCTATGTAATTTCTGTGCTCATTCTATAATAGCAGGATGAATGAAGCCAGGGGACTGGAGCACTGTAGACAAAGGGAGCTTGGGAACAAGGAGTTGAGTTGGCAGTGTCTCTGTGAAAGCTCTTGATACGAAAAGACAAATGAGAACTTGGGGAGGGAACAGAATGGCGTTAGAAGCTCTAAGGATAGAATGTGAGGCCAAATAAGACAGCGAGCTTGTGAGAGAAATAGGAGAGGATGATTGAAAGGCACTTAAGTGTGGAAAAGGAGGAATTGGGGTTGGGAGAAACATGAGGGTTGTACTTAAAACTCAAGAAGGTTAGACAAAATACTGAGTGTCTCCTTATTGAGTATCTTCATTCAGTGCCTCGTCAAAGGCAGAAGTGCAGTGGAAAAAAACCATATGATTATGGCTTCTGTATTGGGTTTGTGCGGCAAGGTTTTAGTAGCAGAGGTCTGCAAGTGTGGCTTTTGTGAGAAGCTGCAAAAGCTTCCCACATGTCCAGCAGACCCAGTGCCAGCCAGCTCCAAGATGAACCTGCTCCTGATCAAGGCTGTACCCCTGCAACCCATGGAGGTTCACAGAGGGGCAGGATGATGCCCAAAGGAGCTTCCCAAGACTGCATTGGACAGAAATGTAGATATGGATGGCACTGCCTTAGAGAAGCAGTTGAGAATATAGGTCACTTCTTTCCTCTTAGTGTTTTCCACATTGTTTTTTGTATGAGACTGGACTTTTGGTGCACAGGTGCTGAACCTTTTTTGTGCAGGCAGTCTTAATTTTGGTATTCCCTGGTACCTGTAGACTTAGCATTGTTTTGGTAGTGTGCCTTTGGGTAAGGAAGGCACAAATTTTGGCTTTTTCATGCAGATTGACTCAGAATCAGAAAGGAATTCCCGAGAACACCAAACTGAGACGCCTGAGACCATGAGCTCTTAATCTTTCCTCAGCCAGACACTGCTTGTGATCATTGTCATATCCCTTGTGTAGGATATGAGTGTGGTCATTGCTGATCATTGCTGCTGTGGGAGGTAACTAATTTGTAGATGTATGTGCGCACACACGCACAATCTGTATATTTAGTGTGCACTTTTGCTTTTTCTTATCTTCACAGGATGGTAGAGTTGTTGACATTGGCAGGGACCTCTGGAAATTGTGTGGTGCAATCCCAGTGCTCAGAGAAGGATTAGCTAGAGCAGATTACTTGTGGCAGTGTATAATAAGTTTTGAATATCTCCAAGGACAGAGATTCTGTAACCTGTTTTTACGATCCACTCTAATCACAGAGGAGCAAAGTGAGCTCTCTGTGGATTATGGATAGAATCCTGAAGGTTTGAATATTCCCTGAAACAAGATTAGAACCAAATGAGGTTAAATGTTGATACCAAAAATTGATACATTTTACTTAACAGGAAAAGAAGCAAAGAGAAAGAAGGAAAGAAAGAGGTGAGGGGGGGGAGGACAGGAAGAGTGACAGAGACACGTTAAGTAGAAACATATCACCCCTACCTGTATCTTGATGATGTCTCATTTATCCTCTGGTCTTCTAGGTGGTGAGGGTCCCCCACTGACAAAGAATAGAATCCAATGGATTAATAAACATTTGGGCCAGCTGGGAATCTCCAGGTACCTCCCCGGAGGGGGCAAGTTTGACATTGTCCCTTGCAGGACTCTGTATCAGTTGTATAATTTTGCATCACATGCAGTGCTCTGGTGCAGGGTCTGGGGAACCATTCACGGGGCATTTAATGGACCATGACACCCCCTCAGCACCCCCTGACATGAATGTCCCATAGATGTGGCTTTCCTGACTGAACCAGTTTGAGTAATGGAGGATAGATGTTTGTTGCCTCTGACCAGAGGCTTTTTGTCATGCACCCAAAACCTCCTCCTCCCTTCTTTGGTGGAGTGGGGGGTGTCTGTACAAACCTGGTCTCAGTAGATAAGACAGCTGCGGGGCTTCATCCTCCTGTGGAAGTATTCTTCTTCCCCAGCCCAGACCTAAAAATAGTGTCATTTTTATCTTAAATTAACTTAGAGTCCAGGGCCTCAGCCTAGGGGGCCCATTCAGGATGTGGTGGTCTTTGGTGCAGCTTTCTTAATGCAGCTTCACTACACAGTTTTAATGGACAAAAATCCTTCATAAAAATGTTTAAGCCATAAACTACAATATTTCAGTCTCTGAAATCACCTGAAGTCACCTGTCTGGGTGCCTACTCCAGTGTTTGAGCCCCATTAGGTTAAGGAAGTTTTTCCTTATGTTTAAATGTCCAGTTTATCCCCATTGTATATTACCTTCTCACTGGACAACAATGGGAAGACTAGCTCAGTGGTCTATTGTCTCCTCTGGCATTTAATAGATATTGATTATACTCTTCCCACTCCACCCTAACTTTTCTCCCTGCTGAGTAGTCCTATTTACCTCAGCCTGTGCTCAGATACCAGATGCTCCAAGCCCTTAACCATTTTTGCAGCCCTTTGCTGGTCTTACTTCAGTATGTCTGTGTCTGTGTCACACCTGGAGCATCTGGAACTGTCACAGTATTCCAGATGTGTTTAGAAGTGCAGAATAGAGGAAAAGGATCATGTCCCTCCACCTACAGGCAATGCTTTTCCTAAAGCAGGATGTCATTGAAAGGATCTTCACTGCTTTGTTTCTTCAGGTCTCATTTTAAAATATTGGTAAACATTATATATAGTCTAGGTATATAGATATATAGTCTAGAAAATATTTCCTATTCTTTCTAAATTTTGGATTTTTCCCTTTCCAAGCTCTATTAGCTTGAAGTAATATTATGTTTTGTGAAGTTTCAGAGACAGAACAGAAAAGGTGTATTCATTGGAGGGAAGAAATTTGCTCCAGATGATTCTTGCAAGAGTGAGGAATATTTTGAAGCACAGTAATTTTTACATATCAACATAAGTAGGTAGTTGCTTTCCATTTAGTTTGTACCTTATCCTTGGGGTAATTAAACACCTGGCTAGTTGTGACACACTTTACCAGAAATATAAAATTAGTATTTCTATGCTATTCTGGGCTTGGTTTTAAACCACTTGAGTCTTAAGTTCAAATAATTATCTATTCTGCTTACATTTTGGGGTTCTGTTAGTTTTGATTGTCTCTGAGGACCATGTTCTCTCTCTTCTTCCTTTCCCCATTTTTTTTCATCTTCACATTTTTTGATCCACCTTCCAAATTTCTATGAAGTCTGCTAAACTTCATGTACATCAAGGGAGAATGTATTTTGTCTAGCATTGCTGATCTTTTATTCACAAGATTTGGGGTTTTGTTGCTGTTTGGTGTAGGGCTTTTTTTTGTCAAATGATTTTCCATCTGTTTTCCCCCTGCTTTTATACAGTAGCATTTAGTAACAAAACGTGGTGAGTCTGAAAGTTTTGGTTTATCTAAGATTTTTTTTTCCTTTTTTCCTTCTTCTCTAGCAGAAGGAATTTAGGACAGACCATTTTTGCTTCTTTGCCCTATGTCACATTTTTAAGCTGTTGCAACTGAAATGTTTCTTCAACTTTCATTTTGAAGTAGGTAAAAAATGTAAAATATTAGAGGGCTAGCTACATTATTGTGTGAATCTTTGCAGTGTGTTTTTGCTTCCTGTTCTGTAGTTGATTTAGTAGTTTCCTTTGAAGATTCATTTTGTCCTGTGTGTATACGGCAATTGTGATGGTGTAGTGCTCAGTACAGCATTAATTTAATTACAGCAAAAAAAGGATTCTTGTTTACACAATGATATGTTATAGGTAGTGCTATTTCAGATATTTTGAAAATTGTCAGTTGTTTGAGAAAATGTTTATATTGCCTACAACATGCTTTTCAGGAGTCTGTTGTGCTCAGTGGGGCTGATGCTGCTTTGTATTTTTCCCACTCAGCACACTGTTTAATGTATCTCTGCTTTTCTTGTATTAATTTTTGTCTTGGGAATCAATATGATCAGCTGCTGTAGAGGCTGACGTAAAGAATTTTAACATTAGTCCTTAGTAAAAATGTATGTTGTTCGTGACTTTTTAGGATGAGACATTATCCGTCTGATCAAAAGATGACATAGAGGTAAACTAATTTTAATGCATTCTGTGCTCTTTTCCTGTAGTTACAGTTTGTTTATCGATAAACACTGTTGTAGTTATTATATTTTTCAGCTACCGTGCTATTCAGATTTCTAAGTTGTGTTTAACAGCAATCAATGGGGATTTAAAAAATTGAATGGAACAGAGAAACTGGAAAAAAATTACTTCGGGTTAGAATCAAAATTTCTTAGAAAGAGACTCTGTTAAGCTTGTTTAGTTTACCAGAAGAAAGAGATAGGACTTGGCTGTGGTGTCTAATCATGTAAGGGAAACATAGAGATAAAACTTAACATACAAAGGTGTAGCAATAATTAGTGACTGAAGCCTGAAGCCAAAGTAATTAAAACTGAAAATAAAGTACAAAGGACAATGACTAGCCTTTCAGAAATCACAGCAATTGATGGGCTGTTTAGCTCTTAATAACTTGAATTTTTCCATGAATGCCTTTCTGTAAGAACTGCTGTAGTTAAACGTAAGTTACTGGTCTTAGGGACTGGTAGCTGAAGAAAAT
>VXBC01002404.1:72625-83768 GCA_013399945.1 Ploceus nigricollis | reverse complement strand
ACAGGGTCAGCAGTGGTGACACTTCATTGATGTCACTGAAGCTCAGCAGCCACCCAGGTGTGAGGATCAGTGCACAGAGCCCCAAGATTGTTGCTTTTGGGTCTCCTTCCATCCCTGGGATGATTTCAGAGGGACAGAGGCTCAGCTGGAGATGCAGGGCTGTGCCTGCAGAGCCCTCAAAGACTCCAGCAAGGATTTCTTGGGAGAAGCAGCTGGGCCACTCCTCTTTGTCAGGGGTGATGTGCAAAATTCCAGGAACAACCAGAAAGTAAAAATAAATTCTTCCTTCTCCTCACAAGCTTTGGAGTTGTGGTACCTCAGGTGTTCCTACATGAGGACAATGGCAGCCAGAAGGACCTTGTTGAACATTTTCATCCATGAAAAAATGCTTGGATTTGGCTCTGCTCAGCTCTGGGTGCTCTTGGAACGAGGCAGGAGGTGAAGAGCTCAGCCCAGGCACAGCAAACCTGTCTAAAAGTCCTGAGATCAGGACTGGAGAGGCACCAGGCAAGAACACGAGGATTTTCTGCCATGAGATCAGGATACTAGAGAGGCACAGGGCAAGAACACGAGGATTTTCTGCTCTGAGATTGAGACTGGGGTCCCAGAGAGGCACAGGGCAAGAACACGAGGATTTTCTGCCTGATGAGCTGAGCTGCAGCTGCTCTGCTCCATCCTCGGGGGAGGGAGAGAAGGAGGGGGTGCAAAGGCAGGATGACTTCACCAGCAGGACAAGGACAGGCTGGTGTCCAGCTGATCCTTGCGAAACACCCTCTGGAGCGTGCTGGGAGCCGTTCCCAGCCCCGAGCGTGCCCGGTCCTCGCTCGCTCACTTCTAACCCAATACTGGCTCCTTACCACAGGCATGGAAAAGGAGTTTTTTTGCTTCTCAGTGACCTCATGAATCCAAGACACTGCCAATTCTCCATCCATCTTGGCATTTAAAACATCAACACCTCCCTCCCAAATGGAAAGGGAGTCAAAGGTCCTGTGCTTCCCTGTGCCCTTTGCTCTCCCTCTGTCCTCAGCTGGGGATTGGCCTTTAGGGAAGCTCCCTCTGCTCCACTAAACTGGATTTGCAACTGTGGCCTTGTGATCCTGCACCCAGAGCTGCAGTGGGATGGGGAGCAGCTCTGAGGGAGGCCCTGGGGGTCCTTGGATTTGTCACTCCAGCTCAGGAGCTACTCTGGGACAGCTGGGTTTGGTCTGTGGCTGTGCATTCCCAGCCCCTCAAAGTGGGCACTCCAACTCTTCACTCCACGTGTTTCCAACATCTCTGCTCAAAAGAAAGCTCCATCTCTCCCTCCTGTTTCTTTTCGCTGAGACTCTGCTCGGAACTTGCACAAACCCTCCCCAGAAATAACCTTGGCACCTCTCCCAGCCGTGGGTGTCAGGGCTCCTGCGCGGGGAAGGGGACGGCTGAGATCTCACTCCTTTTTGTGGCACGTTTTGGTCACCTCTGACACCTCACTGGCACCAAATTTACAAGGTTCCCCCCTTTCCAGCTTCTGCCTCCTCTCCTGGTTCACCTCTGCCCCTCGGAGGCCTCTGGAAGCACAAAGGGTTTTCTTGGCATGGCCGCCTGCGGAACGTGGCACCGACAAATCCAGGGAGTTTTCCTCCCTTTGCTGCTTCCTTTGGGATGACATGAAGGTGCAGCAGAGAGGATGAAGATGGGATCCTGTTCTGTTTGTTCCCTGGCCTGTGGGTAATTTTTCTTCTGGTGTGAGAAGAGTTTTGAGAATATTTTTTACAAAGGAAAACAGAGGGATAACGGCCACGGGTGCTCGTGGGCTCTTCCTGCCGTCCTCGCTTAGGTCAGGGGTGGATAATCAAAACTTGGGGAAAAACCAAGGGCCTGGTGCCCAGCTGGTACAAATTGGCCAAATCCTTAAGATTTTAATGGGTTTCACCCCCACGGTCACCTGTGTAACTCCCTCACATGCTCCTGGGGAGAGGCATTATAAGGAGAAGGGGAAGTTATTCCTCTTGGAAATCTCTTCACCTTCTCTGTGCAGAAGGGAAGCTGAATCCTGGCTGATCCAGGCAGGCTGGAGGAACTCTGAGACAAGGATTTGGCTTGGCTCTGTGGTAGTGTGGAATATCTTCCTATTTAAGTACATAAATCACAGGAAAATATCCCAAAATGGTGGGAATGAGCCTTGAGAGCAGCCTGTGCTGTGGGGAAACAGCAGCAGGAGAGGTTCAGGAGGGCTGGAAAGGCAGCCCTGGCTGGGCTCTGAGGACAATCCCCTGTCCTGGGGGTCTGCACGAGCCCAGGACCCACCTGCAGTGCCCAAGGGGTGACCAGAGCCACCTGGGCTGGGGATCCTTTGAGATAAGTGCTCAGCAGGACCCTGACCCAATTTGAGCCATGGGGACCCCCATGGCCAGGGATGACTTGTGTTAAACCAGCTGCAGTCCTGCTTTTCTCCCTCCCCTGGGCAAGGCTGCTGATTCCCTGGGCTGTGGTGGGATGCAGGAACTCTTCCCAGCCCCAGCCTTTTTCTGGATTAATTTAAGATGCTGTGAAGTGCAAGGTTTGGGGGTGGGAGATGCTGTCTAAAACTTGTTTGGAGGCCTGGCTGGATAAATCCCCGTGGAATTTAATTTAACTGAGCTGACACCAGTATGAATCACGGCAGCATTCCCAGCTCTTGGACACTTCCTACCAACTGCCTGCAGGGTTCTTGCTTTTTCAAGGGGAGACAAAAAGCATCTCAAAACTATTAAAGTCCTAAAATAATAGTGGGGTTTTTTTTTAAATTTCACTGAGGAAAAAACAACATCTGCTATAAGAATCTGCTGGCCAGGGGCAGCGGGAGCGGATCCCACTTCTCAGGGTTTGGCTGGTGGAGGCTGGAAGTGCCTCAGCCCCATGATCCCAGCACATCCCAAAGCCGTGCCTCATCTGTCTGCAGGATTAGGTGGACACAGAGAGGCTGGAGAAGTCGGGATAAAAGAAAGGACAGAGGGAATTTGATGGAAAGAGGAAGGAAATGAAAGAAAGGCTTCCAGGAAAGGGAAGGAGACAACGCTGTATTTATAAATACTGGGTTGAAGTGAAGGCTCTGGGACACAGTCAGACTCCTGCACAATGAAATCCATGAGGTAGCTGTCTGTTCCTGAGATTTAACTGAAGAGTGACATCTCTTCAGAGGCAGGAAAGTGGTCAGGACTAAGCATGAAACATGTAAGATGGCAGAATTCAAAAGGATAAACATTATTTGATACCTTATTTATAGGGCACCACAGGGGAAAGGTAAAGGTTTCAGAAAAGAAAGAAGCACTTTAATTTTATCTGGAGATTTTCCAACAATAAAATCTAATCCATCATTCTCCGTGTGTGACTGCTCTTAATGAAAATTTAGAGGCTGTGAGTGAAATTTAGAATTCCCAGGGGATGCTATTAGGAAGATGTCTAGCAGCTATGCAAAACCTGTTAGATCAGAGCCCTGCCAGAGGCTGGCCAGGGCTGCAGTGTGAAAAGGACACCTCAGAATTCGGGGAGCCGAGGCCCCGCAGCCTCTCCCGGTGGGATTCCTCGGATGGACGCTCATCCCCGGGATCAGGGACACCAAGATCCAGCCACAGCAGCTGTGTTGATCCCAAAAGAGAGGGATTTGGGCCATTTGTGTTTGTTTTTAACCCAAAGCACCTCATGGTGCTGAGAGTTGTGGATTTCTCTCATGTGCTCCCCAGGTTTTTTAACTGATCCCAGTTAAGAGCTCTCGAAAGAAGCAGAGAGAAAACCAATTTAACCAGAGAATCCTGGAGTGGTTTGGGGTGGAAGGGAAATTTAAAGCTCATCCCTTTCCAATTCCAACACCCTCCACAATCCTAGGGTGCTCTAAGCCCCATCCAGCCTGCCCTTGGACACTTCCAGGGATCCAGGGGCAGCCACAGCTTCTCTGGAATCTGTGCCAGGGCCTCCCACCCTCCCAGCCAGGAATTCCTGTATCCCAATATCCCACCTAAACCTACCCAAGGTTGCTCCAAGGCACATCCAGCCTGGCTTTGGACTCCTCAGCCCATCTTGGAGCTGCACAGGGCCACAAAGTGCCTCTCATCCCTGCTCATTTCCAATCCTCTGCGCTTTATTTTTAATTAAAGCAGATCACCAGACTGTTTCCAATAGTTTTTAATCATCAAAAAGGGGCTTCGATTATAAAGACAATAATGTTCAATTACTGAAGGGCCTGCATGTACATCATGAATCAGTTTAATACCAAAGTCACTGCCAATTATTCAACTGCTTCAAAATGAGGCTCCATCAGAAAATGTTAAATCACAGGATAAATCTGTCCCGGGCAAGGCTTTAGTAATCAAAATTCTCTCAAAGCAGAAAAGGCTTTTGTAAAAGCAGGGGGGGAAAAAAGGTTACAGCTCAAGCCAGACACTGAATAGTAATGCCAGATGTTAAACAGTTGACTGAAATTATTGGCAACTATCAAATGCAAGATACTACTGGGTGCAGAGCTCTGCCACCAAGTTTGCAATCTGGGCAATGGGCTTAAATATTCCTGTCATTTTCTGCCTATGGATAAGAGGCAATTTGGATTATAGGATAACAACCTCCTAATTCTCAGCAGATGAGCATCAGCCTCCTGCAACATCAAAAACCAACCCAAGTTTAATGTGGAGCCTTCAGTGAGAGATGGTTTTAAATTCTGTAATTCTGCTGGATCTGTGGAATTAAGCACAAGGCGCTGCTGGGACCCCTGTGCCTGCAGACAGCAGAAAGCACCTCAAGAATTCCTAAAATGCAGAATAAAACACCCCAAAAAGGGTTTACAGATTTTCATGTCAATCTTTCTACCCCAAAATTTGCTTCATTTCAATTTTTCCATGAATTTCTGTGCTGGAGAACTCCAGTAGCCCAGGATCACTCGGAGCAGGTACTGCCTGCCCATGTGGGGTCTCAATTCCTTGGGTGGCTCTGCCTTTCCCCCTCTCCTTCCCCTCTCTGTCCCGTCCCACATCACCCATTGTCCAGCAGGATTTGGGGGCCTGCACTGGCACTGATTTATTGTGCAGCATGTGGGCTGTGGGATCCTTTAGAACTCCAGCCAGGCGTCCTGCACCAACCCCTCCTGTGGCATCAAACACTGCTGCCATCCATGGGGGAAAAATGGGATCTGGCAGCTCCAGCTCGGGCCAGGATATGGGGAGTGCCCCATGTCCAGGAGGATCAGTCAGGGATCTTTTCCCAGCAGGACACTGAGCACCTCCTGCCCTGCAGGATGACATCTGCTCTCTCTCCATGCTCAGCCTGGGGTATGTCAGAAATAACTTCTGCAGTGGCAGGACAAGGGAGAAACGGTTTAGGTGGGAAACTGGGAAGGAATTCCTCCCTGGGAGGGTGGGAGGCCCTGGCACAGATTCCCAGAGAAGCTGTGGCTGCCCCTGGATGCCTGGAAGTGTCCAAGGGCAGGCTGGATGGGGCTGGGAGCACCCTGGGATAGTGGAAGCTGTTGGGGGTACAATGGGATGGTTTTTAAGGCCCTTTCTAACCCAAACCCTTCAGTGATTCTGAATTTCTATGAATGGAGCTCTCCACAGGCACAAGCACAGCCCCAGCCTGTCCCACTCACTGCACCCTGTAGTAAATTGTCCCCCACACCTGGGCTGAGGCTGAAGTAACAAAACTCAGCTGCTTAGACGAGCCAAACCCCACATTTGCTTTAATTTTGAATCATTTTCTCCCTCTTTTTCTCCCTCCTTCCCTGCTACAGAGCTGAGAGCGTGGACAGCACGGCTGGGTTTGTTCCTGCCTCAGCACCAGCGGGAACATCCCAGCTCCAAAGCTGGAGGATGGGTGAGGAAAGGGTCAGGACACATCCCCTGACTGCGAGCTGCAGAAAAATGTTGGCAGAGCAAAGTTTGCCACAGGAAGAAAAGGTTGTCCTGGCTGTTCATATTCCTCCACATGGGGTGAGTAAAACTGTCGGTCAGACTGAAGCGTCTGATGCACAGAGGGGAATAAAAACTCATTAAAGGGCCAAAAGGAAACCCTATTAAAATATCAAATATAAACCGGAGGAGACTTGATCACCCAAGTGCTGGAGGAGCGTCAGGGCTTGAATGAATCCGACTTTTTTTTCCCCTGAAAGCGGAGGAAATGCGTTTTGTGGAAAGCCAGGTGGGATGAGGGGCAGGTAGGGTGTCAAAGAGCACTGATAATATTTCAGGGCCTCGCTCAGAGCCGGGAATACGAAGGGGATTTATCCGGTTTTCGGCAGGGAGGAGAGTGCTGGCAGATTTTTGAAGGAATTCCAACGAGGTTCAGACTCATCTGGTTCTTAAATCGAGAGCTCTTGGCCGCCGCTGTGCCGAGGCAGGAGCATCTCCACTCCTGGCTCGGGAACCAGCGCCGGTGGCTCCGCGTGATTCTCCTGCCCCGGCCTGGCTCTTGTCCTGCTGAAAAGCCAAAAAAAAAATAGCATTTCATGTGTTCTGAACTACCCAGAGAACCATCCTTCTCACAGCATCTCATTTCTGCTTTATGTGGTCTTGAGAGAGGAAAGAAATTACAGGAGGAAAGAGCAGAACAAAACGTTTTCTTTCAAGCACTGAATCTGTGTTAGTCCTGTCAGTGCTGGGAGGGATGGAGCCTGGTGTCCAATGGATTTGTGCCTCAAACCAAACTGAACTGGGCTCTGTCAGGCTTTCACCCCTTCCTACACACCAGGAAAACCACGTGGGGGGAAAAAAACCAGGATTTATACCTCACCCAGAGCAGCTCTTGCCTGGTCAGCCACCCAGAGTCCTCTTTTTGGCGGTCTTCTCCTGTGTGGACCTCTGGTATCTCATAGGTGTGAAGGCTTTTCCATGGTTTGGGAATGTTTGTCCCATTTTTTTGTGGATTTGAAGTTTTTTGGTTGTGATTAAACTCAGAGAAGGCATGAATGAAGGGTTTCTCTCTCTCACAAATCTGTTAGAAGTGTTACCTTTGGGATTTGGAGCTGTTGTCCAGTTGGTTGAACTTGGCACCAGAATTCAGGAATGACATTGGGATGAGATTGTAAGGGGAACATCACTGGGCCATCACCCCAGAAATTTCATTCCCTCACAAAATCAGGGTTCAGGTAACAGTTTGTTTCTAATTTAGGTGGAACAGATCCCTCCTGCAGGCCCTGAGCTTCGCCCACGTTCCTCACTCTGCTCCCATTTCCCTCCTGCACAGTGAGGCACGTTCTTATCCCAAGCCCTCCTCCTGACTCCAAGATTTTTTTGGATACCTGGGCTGGTTTCCTCCCATCTCAGCAACACCAGGGTACAAACAGGGCCCACTGTTCCCTCACAGACACATTAGAATCACCTAAATTCTGTTTCCTCCTGAAACCTGAGCTGGTCCCACACAGCTGAGGGGCTCCCCAAAGGTGAACAGGGGGGACGTGCCCTCACAACCCCATGGAGAAAGCTTGAAAACCCCACAAGTCTTTCCCAAAAGCTCAGTTCTAAGAATCTCTTTTCCATTTCCAGCTCTGAACATCATTTTTGGGGCCAATCACACCCAAGAGGCACGACAGGAGTCAGCTGGGGTGGGCTCAGCTGCTGGATTAGCACCTGCCCAGGTGGGATTGGAGGTTTCCATCCTCAGAGCCTTTTCCAGTCCATTGATCTATCCCAAACCTTTCACCAGGTACAAACTGTGCAGCAGGATGAAGTAGCAGTGAATGGAAATGGGACGTGGAAAGGTTTTTGAACAGATGTTGTAATGGTCTGTTTGCTGTTGTGGTCAGAGAGAAATTCCCTTTGACTTCAGGAGCTGGAGGGTAGAATCCCACTCCTCTGGCCCTCAGCTGCTCATTCCCAGGGAGCTGAAGTCTCCAGGTGATGTCCCAACAGCTGCAGAGTCTCCTGGAAGCAGGGATGTGGGAATCACCTGTCAAATATATAAATCTGTTTGCATTTCTAGCTGGGTTTTGAGATGTTTCTGGCACAGATTCCAGAGAAGCTGTGGCTGTCCCTGGATCCCTGGCAGTGTCCAAGGCCAGGCTGGACAGGGCCTGGAGCAACCTGGGACAGTGGAAGGTGTTGGGATTGGAACTGGATGAGCTTGAAGCTCCCTTCCAGGATCCTCTGATTCCATGATGTCAGTCCCAGACCTCGAGCTTGGCTGGATCTGGGCACAAAACCCACCAGGGCAGAGCAGACCGAGCTCAGGCGATGTGAAATTCAATATTTTACACCCACACCACTAAAAATAAAGCCGCCGCCGCCAACTCTTCATCTGGAAAGAGGAACCACCGATGTCACTGTGTCTTGGACAAGGCACAGCACTCAAGTCCTGACCATATTTAGCCATAAGATCATCTCCCAGGACTTCACAAAATCATGGAATCACAGGATGGTTTGGGTTGGAAGGGACCTTAAAACTCATCCAGTCCCATCCCCCTGCCATGGGCAGAGAATCAGGAATTTCTGCATGAGAGCAGAGTTTTAGAGAAAAGTCTTCTGGCCAAGGGCCAGTTCTGCTGTTGTTATTTCTCCCTGCTATCTCCATACTTCATTTCATTCCCCAAATTGCTGTGTTGAGTTACTCAAGGTTGTTAAAACCGTGTAGTGCTAAGGAGGCAGCAAGTGGGAGGAAATTATGTCTCTAGAAAATGCCCCACAGAGCTGAAATCAGGCCACCTCTTTAGGTGTCGGGTTTAGATTTTGTCATTGCAAGCAGAGAAACTTGAAACATTCTGCCCAAATGTGTTGAAAGCCACAAAGACATTAAAGATTATTCATGGAATAAATATTCATTTGCAGGAAGAGGTTTTTTGTTTTTTTTTTAATGCATGAATATTTCAGGCAGGGTGTGCAGTTGCTTGAAGGAAAAGGTGATCATATTCTGAGTGCTGTTTAAATAGTTCCTAATATGAAGGATATCAGGAATTAAAGGTATCAGGGCACTTCATTTTTAAGATGTAACCATGGAATAGAATTCCAGAATGGTTTGGGTTGGAAGGGACATTAAAGACCATCCAGTTTCAACCCCCTGCCATGGGCAGGTTCTGCCTAAGCTAAAATCCTTCCTAGATTTTCTTTAACTGATTCTTATTAGTGAAAAATTCCCTCAGAATCAGTCCTCAAACTTTCCCTCCCAGGTGCTGTAACACCATCACTCTGCTGAACAACTTTAACCACAAACACATTGTACTTGTTGCCCTGAACACCAGAAAATATCTTTATTTTATTCACAGGTCCCGTCGGCTTTTTCCCTTCGAAAACTCGATTCCCTGTGCCAGGAGCACATCAAGACATCGAGCTCTCCCTGCTTCAGAATTCCCATTTTTTTGAGGTCGAGTCCTGGCTGAGCCAGTGTGGAGCTCTGGTACCATCTAGTGTTACTGGGGGAAGCTTCAGCTGCTGGATGCGGCTTTTCCTCGCTGATGTCGCGACAGAAGGTGGCGATTGGGGTGAGGAGACGCAGCCACAGCATCTCCTCCTCCAGCAGCCGCGGCTCGGGGTGAGCAGGTCCAGCAGGGCTGGGAGGGGAACAACTCAGAATCACAGAATCAGGGAATATCCTGAGCTGGAAGGGACCCCGCAGGGATCATCCGTCCAGTCCTGCACAGAACCATCCCCAAAAGTCACATTTCCCTGGCGAGGAACCTGCAATGAGTCTCCTCTCTCCTGTGCTGGGTGCTCCTTCTGGAGTGAGGGACTGAATTATTGTGATTATCATGAATTATTGTGATTGTCTGAATTATTGTGATTATCACGGAATTCTGGAATGGATTGGGTTGGGAGGCACCTTCAAGACCGCCTTGTGAATTATTGTGATTATCATGGAATTATTGTGATTATCATGGAATTCTGGAATGGTTTGGGTTGGGAGGCATCTTCAAGACCGCCTCATGACTTATTGTGATTGTCATGGAATGATAATCACAATTATGAATTATTGTGATTCTCATGGAATTATTGTGATTATCATGGAATTCTGGAATGGTTTGGGTTTGGAGGCACCTTCAAGGCAGTCTAATCCTAATCCCTTGAACAGACCACGTTCCCTCAGCTGCTCCTCCTATGGCTTCACCTCAAGGTGCCACCTTTGTCTCACTCCTTTGGACGCTCTCCCATAGCTTAGTATCTTACATTTTGGTGACCAAAATTGCTCAAAATATTCGAGGTGGGGCCAACCCCAGCGCAGTGTGGTGTGGGGGGTCTTCACTAATGAGACATGTAACTAATTATCTCTAAGAACCAATCAGGTCCTGGCAGAATGGGCAGAGCGGGTCTCAGTAATTAGATGAGCAATTGGTCTTTATGTGGCAACTAAATGTGAAAAAATTAATTCGTCACTGGTGGAAAGGGTGTGGAGGTCCGAGTAATTGCGGGAGAAATGGGTGTTAATGTTTTTAGTAACGACTAAATTTGAAAGAACCAATAAAGTTCTGGAGGAATGGTGTGGGGGTTGAAGAAACCTCGAACCGAGCAGGTTTGTTGTAGCGTTAAGTAGTATCAGGGAAAAACATGCAGGTTTAATAGATTTGTAAGTATGAACTTCATCCAGGGTCAGTTTAAATCGAATATTAATGGTGATACAATGCGTGATGGGGGCGGATACGTGTTAAATGGGGAATATGCAGTATTTGGACTGTACCTCCCTACTGCCTTGGCCAAGGCGGAAAAGAGGAGGGAAACGTGGTCGGGAAATGCAGATAAAAGGAGGCAGTGCCTTCCAAAAACTCCCGAGAGACCCCACAGAGGGATGGCACAGCAGCTTCTCTCCGTTATCCGAATAAAGTTGGTTTTAAAACTTTATTTAAGGACTCCTCTGTCTCTCGGTGGACACTGGCCTGTCCCAGCGGCATTTCCCGCACAGCTCGGCGGGGTGTGCAGGGCCCACCATGACAGACACGGAGACTCAGGAGACACCACCCGCAGGGCGCTGCGCCGATTTTGCGAAGAATAAAACGTTAATTTAACGTTTTTACTGAAAGGGTTTTATTTAACGTGCGGCAGCGCCTACCCCGTACCCTCAGCAAAGATGGCGGCGCCCCGCAGCCCTCAGGCGGCGCGGTGAGGGCGGAAGCGCCGCGCGGCCCGGAAGCGCTCGGGCCTTCAAAGAGTGGCGGGCGGCGGGAGCGGGGCCGGGGTGAGCGGGAAAACAAACGCCGGGAATTCCGGGAAAACGCCGGGAA
>VXBC01002404.1:58613-72599 GCA_013399945.1 Ploceus nigricollis | reverse complement strand
AGGAAGGGAGATGTTTGAGTTTGGGAAAGGGTTGAGATGGGGGATGTTTGAATTTGGGGACAGGGGTGAGGTGGGGGATGTTGGAGTTTGGGAATGGGGTTGAGATGGGGGATGTTTGAATTTGGGGACAGGGGTGAGGTGGGGGATGTTGGAGTTTGGGAAGGGGGATGTTGGAATTTGAGGATAGGGGTGAGGTGGAGGATGTTTGAGTTTGGGAAGGGGGATGTTTGAGTTTGGGGAAGGGGAGGGGGAATAGGGTTGTTGTTGTTGTGCTGGTAGTTCCTGGTGTGGCTGGGTTAAGGGACAGCTGAGTTATTGTTAATAGTTGTTGTTATGGAATTCTGGAATGGCTTGGGGNCTGGGAATGGGATGAGGTGGGGGATGTTTGAGTTCAGGAAGGGAGATGTTTGAGTTTGGGAAAGGGTTGAGGTGAGGGATGTTTGAATTTGGGGACGGGGTGAGGTGGAGGATGTTGGAGTTTGGGAAGGGGGATGTTTGAGTTTGGGGAAGGGGAGGGGGAATAGGGTTGTTGTTGTTGTGCTGGTAGTTCCTGGTGTGGCTGGGTTAAGGGACAGCTGAGTTATTGTTAATAGTTGTTGTTATGGAATTCTGGAATGGCTTGGGGTGGGAGGAACTTTAAAGCTCATCCTGTCAGCAAAATTCGGGAAGGATAAAAAACACCTCCAGCACCACATAGTGGTAGAGAGTCAGGCTTTGCTTTATTGTGGCCAGGATATGCCACAGAAAATATTCCATGTACAAATGGCTTTTTACTAGATATCTTGCAGATTTATACATGCAAAACCCAAAGCAATTCCCGTTCATTGGTCCCAAATTTAATGTTGCATCATTTACAACAATCCAGTCCCACCACTTGCCATGGGCAGGGACACCTTCCACTCGATCAGGATGCTCCAAGGCACATCCAGCCTGGCCTTGGACACTTCCAGGGATCCAGGAGCAGCCACAGCTTCTCTGGGAACCTGTCCCAGGGCCTCCCCACCCTCCCAGGAAAGGATTTGTCCCAAAATCCCCTCTAACTCTTCCCTGTCAGTGGGAACTCATTCCCCTTGTCCTCATTCCACAGCCAGTCCCACCAAACCCACCAGAAGAACAGCTCATCTCATATTTTAACAGCTCATCTCTTCTTTTTTCCTCTCCTTATTTTCAGGGTTCTCTGAGCTCTGGATGGAAGCTCCAGTGGGTTTTGAGGTGCTGAGTGCACTGAGGATGAAACATCTCTGTCTCTAGTGTCATTTACCCAGCAGAGAAGAAGAATTTGGGTCTCAGAGGAGTCTTTTTCTTCCCTTGTTGAAGAATACACCTTGAAAGTACAAATGGACAGTCAGTGCTACCCTGGTGGCTGCCAGGTGGTTCCAGTTTGGAAGTTGGTGGCCATGTGGCCATCAGAAAAAGAGGAGGAGGACATAATCCTGATCAGTGATGATGATGATGATGAAGGGAACAGCACCCAAGGGAGTTCTGTCCTGTTTGTAGAGCCACAGGGTAAGAGCTGTTTCCTTGCTGCTGCTGGAGTTCCTTGAAAGATTTGGGGAATAAACTGAATTAATTCTCTGTTAGGCTTGAAATCCATCCTTGTGCTGCACAAGTGAATAAAACCAGGAGGAAATCTCCAATTTGTAGGGATATCTTTGATGGCACTTCTTCAAAGGATGCTGCTGTGTAGTTTTCAAATCCTTCAAATTGAGCTCAGACTGGGCCTTTTCAATGTCAGCTGGCTCCTTTTTGATTTGGTTTGATAGTTCATGGAAGTTTTGTGTGCCATTCTGTCAGATCCCCAAAAAAATGCGCTTTAAAGTGTTCAAAAAGCAAATCTCAGTAATCTCTAAGGAAGTTGCAGCTACCTTTACACTGATTTACACCTCGTGCTCTCTTTCCTGCAGAGAAGTCTGCCCTGGAAGAGAAGAAGTCAGAAGAGCTGGTGGATGAGGAAGGGGATTTAGTGGTCACCTACTGTAAGCAAGCCAACGTGATGCCTCACGCGAGACACGACTGCACCACGCACCCCTTTGAGTATGTCCAGGGCTGGGCAACCCCCTTTGGGCTCCCATTTGCCACATTTACCTTTGTAACAGCTGCAGGCAGCAGTAGAGCTGGGTAAGGATGTGATTTTCCTAATTAATCTTCTGCTTTTCAACCTTGCAGGAGGAGAGAGAGTGATACTTGCTTCCCCCTTGGGAAAAATGCAGATATCTGTGAGCAGTGCTACTGCTACATCTGTGACAAACTGGCTGCTGAGGTAAGGGCAGGAGACAAAACTGTGGATCAAATGAGAGCTTTAGCCAAGCCCTGCCTTAGGCTCAGCTTTTTGGCAGCAGCTCTGCTCAGGTGACTGTGCCTAAATCACTCTGGCTCATGAGTTCTTAAGGTCAGGTCTAATATCAAATGAGTTATTTATTGAACAGACAGGAGGGAGCAGAGAAAGGGCTTTTAACAGTTATTTATTACACAGGATAAAGCAAAGCAGGTTACATAAAGCAGTGCACAGTAACAAGGTGCCTGTATTAAAGCTGGCAAAGAAATAGGATAGATTAGGAGTCAGTAATTCTACCCTCACAGGAAAGAGTTAAGGGCTTTAAAAGAGTAATACAGGAAATTTGATTTAACAGTTCCTCATAACTGCTTAAAATGTGGTTCTCTTGGGGTTTATTGCTAGTCCAGGCAATTGTTGGAGTAAACATACATTTATTTATATGTCCTGTTTGCTTTGGGCACACAGTGCATTTCATAAAATCAGATTACTAAATCAGACATTTTTTAATGAATTAGAGAAATGTCAGCTTTCTAGACTGTCCCCACTGGAGTTAGGAGTGGAGGGAATTGTGTGGGAGTGGTTTATTTGCTTGGACCTTTTGTGAATTTCAGAAGACTTTGAGCTGTGGGCAAAGTTGGGGTGAACATGCAAAGACAGGGCTCTGTTCCCAGTTTCCAGTGGGGAGGGTGCCAGCCCTGAGGGTCTCTGAAGGGCTCAGCAATGACAGGTAATCAGTGAGGGGCTTTTTTGAAATGGTTGCCCTGATATCAAATTTTTGCCTGTCAAAATATTTACTCAAGTGCCAGAAGGATAAAAGGAATTGTAACCCCTCACTCAATGCTGAGGGGAAACACAAACACCCAGCAACCTCTCCCTTTTTTTTGTATTTTCTGACACAGTGCCAGCTCTGGACAGCCCCTTCCCTGTGCCACTGCAATGCCCACAACAAAAGCAACTTCTGGAAGGCACAGAGGAACTTTGCCCTGGCTGGGGTCCTGGCCACCTTCAACCTGGACCTGCTGGAGCTGGACACAGAGCTGCGGCGTGGGGGTGGGTGATCTGTCCCCAGGGTCCTGGGGCTGCTCAAGCCCTGCCCTGAGTGCTCTGTCCCCAAAGATCTGGGGCTGCTCAGGCCCTGCCCTGGGGAACAGCTTGGCTGCTCCACTCCAATCCTTGGGGAATTTTTAAGGAGTAAATTGCTGTGCTTACTTGCTTTTTCCATGCTTGGACCAGGGATGGGTTTGCAGGTGCAGATTCCTGCTTTTCTCCATCTGGGAGAATCATAGAATGGTTTGGGGTGGAATGGAGCTGGAAGATCATCTCATTCCAGCCCCTTTCCTTGGGCAGGGACAGCTCCCACTCTCCCAGGGTGCTCCAAACCCCATCCAGCCTGGCCTTGGACACTTCCAGGGCAGCCACAGCTTCTCTGGGCACCCTGAGCCAGGCCCTCACCACCCTCCCAGGGAACAATTCCTTCCCAATATCTCACCTAAATTTCCCCTCTTTCAGCAACAAACTTTTCTTGACCAATAAAACTGGATGCAAACAATTTCCTAAATAATTTCACATGGGCAACTTTCTCTTTTGATTTTGAAAAAAACATGCAAAACTCTTTGTGCAATTTTTTTTTTGTCTTGTCTCTCAGGAGATCTCCTAGAAAAATTCATCAGGGATCTTTCTGTAGCCTATTACAATTACCTGACAGGAGAAAGGATGTGTCCACCAGGACATGAATGCTTCTGCAAGCCAAAATTGCCCCCAGGGCAGTGCAATGTCTGCAGCTCACGGAGCATGGAGGTAGTGTACAAGTAAGTGACAAATTTGGGTTTGTCAGGGCAACTTTGATTTATTTAATGAGTTATAATCAGAATTGTGGCACATGAGACAGCAAAAATAGAGTGGAGAGAACTTATATGGTCAGCAAGATAAATTGCATTTGGCTGTAGTTTAAAATCCCTCTTAAATGTGTCTTTAAATCTCCTGTGCTGTGCAGGACACCTGATGGTCTCATTATAACCTGGGAAAGTGGGAGCCTAAGGCCTGGGCTTTGGGGTGACTTTAGGTGGGATATTGGGAAGGAATCCTTCCCTGGGAGGGTGGGGAGCCCTGGCACAGATTCCCAGAGGAGCTGTGGCTGCCCCTGGATCCCTGGGAATGCCCAAGGCCAGGTTGAACAGGGCTTGGAGCAGCCTGGGACAGTGGAAGGTGTTGGGCTTGGAATTTAAGGTTCCTTCCAACCCAAACCATTCTGGGAATCTGTGATTTTTTTTACTAATTTCTTTCTTAGAATGAGTTTCACCTTTTCACTGGTATAACAAACCTTCAAAATACCCAAAGTATTGGTTGTGCCAGCACCTCCTCAGTGTGCTGGAGATCCTCTGAAGGCAAGGCAGGGTTCTTGATTGCTCTCAAGCTGTGGGATGGCCACAATTACCACTTGTTTAGGAAATCCGTTGTTGCAGACCCTTGATCTTACAGGCCACTTGACTTTCTCAGGTATTCTGATGTTTTCGAGCTGGTAACAAGATTTTTAAATCAGGCAGAACAAGAAAGCCCCAAAGCTGCTGCTGTCATGCTGCTGGGAGCAGCTAAACAGATTGCCCTGCACAAAGACCCTGCTCTGTAAGTACCTGGCCCACAGAGAGTGGGGGATCTTCCTTCTTTGCTCCAAGGGAGGGGAATTAGTGAGAGAATCCTGGGGCTTTGGTTATTAGGGGTGAGGAAAGAGTAAAAATCCCTGCCTGGGCTGCAGCACAGCAAGAGGAAGATGAACACACAGAGGGAGAAGTGGGATTTGGGAGGAAAGAAGAGGTTGGATGTGAGAGGGAGAAGTTAAGCAGGAATGACAGATTGAGATGACTTTAAAAATCCCTGCTAAGGGAAAGGCAGATTTAATATTAAACAACAAAGTTGGTTGGCAAGATTTGCCCCACTGCTTACAGGAGAGCTTAGGCACAACAAAGGAAAACAAGCAACAACAAAACCGAACATAATCCAGGCATTCAGAAAAGGAAACGAACCGAGAACCACCGAGGGCAGTGTGGGACAAAAGGAACAGCAAAGATTAAAAGGAGCTGTCCTTAAAAGCTTAACAGCACTCCCACTTAGCAGTACTTGAAATTATACTTTAAGCTTAACAGTTCAACAAAGAAACAACACTTACATCTAACTTAAGCCTAGCTTAATTCTTAACCTTAACGATTTAAGGGGAATAACACTTTAACAGCATTTAACCTAACTTAGAACTTCGAAGTTACACTTAGCAACTCAGCAAAACACTTTTCAACAGCACAAAGAGCTTTGTGAAGCCTGAACATTTTGGGGTTTAAATTCAGGAGGTTTAGTAAAAGAGAAGGAAATTATGTCTGGGTTGGTTTGAAACAGCAGCTCCCCTGCAGTTCCTGCTGAGGAATGATCCAGGTTTGCAAGGAGCAGGCTGCATTTGTTACCTGGGAATTTTGCACTGTGTTTTGCACTTCAGCACTTGTTTCAGTCTTTCAGGAATTTTTTTCAGCATGCCAGCTTCCAAGATTTTTCCTTAAAAAGTGTTTTCTTCAACAGTTGAGTACAGAGAAGGGGAAAAGGCAGGAAGGGGAGCCAGGCATTAATTAGTGCTGGTTTTTTCCAGGCTTAGGAGCTGTCAGAACCTTGGCCACACTGCATCCCTAAGGATTGCTGTCCCATTTCTGTTCCAGAGGTAAGACTGGTTTCCTTGCTGGCTGCAGACTTTCTGCTTGGCTTTAAAATGCATTTCAGGTGACAAATCCTCTGGTCAGAGGCACGTGGGAGGCCAGAGCAGGTTGTGTTGTTACACCAAGGAGTAAAAGGTGGCTGGGAGAGATCACAGCAGCAGCCTGGCAGGATTCCCCTGGGCTGGAGCATGGAAAAGCTCCCCAGAGGCTGGAGAATGAGGACACCCAGGTCCCTTGGCTTAATTCACTTCCCATTTTAGCTCTATCCTTCACCTTTCCCCCCAAATTCACCTGCCACAGAAGGCTGATGAGTGAAGAATTCAATTCTTTCCAACCCGGTTCTATATTCTCACCTTCTCTGGAACTAATGACAGGTACAACCTAAATCCTTCAGCAGTTCTCATTTTAAATTGCTGTTCTTGATTTTTTTAATTTCTTACTTGGAACAAAAAAAGGGAAGAGTTTGTCTTTACCTCCCTACCAAAATTTTAAAGAGTAAATTCTTCTTTTTTATCTCCACTTATCAATTAATACAAAAGTGGTTCCAGTAGCAGGGAAGGTGCAGGAGCTCAGGTCCAGCAGTTTGAAATGTTTGCTGTACACATTCCTTGGAGATCTTTGTTTTAAAGCTTAAACCCCACAGAACCTTGGTTTTAAAAATAACAGCACAATAATAATTTCATTATTCACTACAAAACTTAAAGCAGAAATTCAAATACAGATCCAAACAAAAAAAAAACCCAAATTTGTGCAGTTTCCCATATGATTAAAAAAGGCAACTTGTTAGTAACTCACCTCATTTTAAAATACCCTTTTTGAATTATTTTCTTTTCAAATCACAGGATCACAACCCGACTTCAGAGGATGCTGGTGTTGTGTGACTTCCCAAAAATTCTGTATGAAAAGTTTGTTGAGTTTTTCCAGTCCATCTCCCTTCCCTGCCACTGCTATGCCTTCTCAAACAGGTGAGTTCCTGGGCCTCTGAATATATTTGGATCCAGCTGCCTGTGGAATGTTCTTTCCCTGATAATAAAAGTGGGAGCATTTTAGAGGAATATTTTTTTATTTTAGAGGAATATTTCAGTATTTGCTGCTTTCCCTGTTTGTTGTTTGATGCCATGACTGAGCTGTTCTCCCTAAGTTTATTTCCTTTCCCCCAGAACTGAGCTCTAAACTCCAAAATGTTTTATTAATCAAACTTCACAATCCTTAAAGGAGCTAACTAGTGTACAGCAAAACACTGTTAAAAATTACTTTATTTTTGTCCTTCCAGCTTGAATGTTTTGCCCTGGGACCACATGTTACTGACCACAGTTTTAAAAGGCCAGAACATCACTGGGCAGAGGAGACAGAAAGGAAGGAAAATGTACCTGTGGGAAGCACTCCCTGTTGTGGAGGCTCGAGTGGAGAAACTGCTGGAGAAAAAGAAGTGAGATTGGTTTGACTTTTTCACCTTCAGAACTCAATTCTTGTATTTTGACTGTTCCAAACCTCTGTACTTTGGTGTAATGGGGAAACACAGAACAAACTTTTTTTTTTAATTATTTTTTTTCTTCTCAACAAGGCCAGGAGCTTTTTAAAGTTTCTCAAAGCCCTTTGAATGCCTCAGGACCAAGAAAAGGTTGCTGGAGTGGCTCATTTCTGTCTCTCCATGTTTTACATGTTGATTTTCCAAGCAATTCCTCTTCATCAAAGGCTAGCAAGTGGAAGGCAGCCAGAAGAGTCTGTTCTGGGTCTTCAGAGGGCTGTGCTCCAGAAAATCCAATATTCCAAAGAATCCATTCCACTTAAAGAATTCAGCTGCAAGGCAACCTCTGGTTTTATTTTGCCAGAGCTGAGATAATCTGGGAACCTCCAGGAATTTATTTCCAGCTGTATTTCTGTCCTGCTGTGCAATGTCTCTTGTGTGGGAAGCTCTCCTGGTTTGCTTCTTTCATTGCAGGAAATGTTTGCCCTGTGCACAGTTTTGCACTTCCTTCCCCTTCCTTCACACCTTCTGTTTTTCTCCCCAGGTATAAGGAGGTTGTTCGGTACCTGAGAGCTGTGAAGTGCAATGAAAACCAAAGGTAAAAGGCTTTTCCCTTTTCCCCTCCTCTCTTTTTCCCCCTTTTTCCCCTCCTCTCTTTTTCCCCCTTTTTCCCCCTCTCTTTCCTCCCCTCTGTAATGGTCAAGCACAATCACGTCTCTCCACAAATCCTACAAAAACCTCATCCTGATGAAACCCAAACTTCATTTCCTCTTGCCAGGCTCCGAGACCTTCGGGATCTGATCCCATTCTACCTGTGCAAAACTGGGAATTTCCTGGATGCTGCCCATTCCCTGCTGTTCCCTGTGAACAGCCTGGCCTGCTGCTCTGCCTGCAGGATCACTCCCTGCCAGTTCAAGGTCTACCTCAAGATCTTCAGGACAGGCTGTGTTCCCTCTGGGAATGACATGCTGGACACAGGGCCCTGGGTTACAGCTGGCAAGTGTCACTTCTTCCTTCCTTCCTTCCCTGAGAATTTCATTCCAGCTCTTCACTGGCAGTCAGATGAGTGACACCCTGAGCCCAGCTGGGAATTGGGTGAGGCTGGAGAGGCCCCTGCATCCCTGGAAGTGTCCCAGGCTGGCTTGGACAGGGCTTGGGGCAGCCTGGAATAGTGGGAAGTGTTGGGTTGGAACTGGATGGGCTTTGAGGTTCTTTCCAACCCAAACCATGAAAACAGCAGGCAGGAAGGATGACTGTACTGGAGCATGGATTTATTCACTTTGCTCAAAACACTCATTTTGTCAGCTGTGAGCTTCTGCTGAAAGCAAAGCAAGAGAAACTATTAAAAGAAAATCCAAAGCCCTTCATTCCCTCCCTGCATTGCCACTGTCAGTGGGGACTTGGCTTTGTCTCAGCCATGACCTTGAGGAGGAAACCTCCTGGAGGGAAATGTTTCATCATCAGAATCATGAGCTCAGCCTCTGATAATTGTCTTCATCTGTCGTGGGCTTTGTCACTTCTCAGGGTGTCTTCTGCCACAAAAGATTTATTTGGGAGTTATTCCCTACTGGCAGAATTCTGGGAAGTGTGAGATCCCTCAGTGTGGTGTGATGTCCACATCAAACACTTCTCTGGGATCACCTGGCTCAGTCTGGATTGTGTCCAGACTTTGCAGCTTTCCAGAGCTGTGGTTTGTAGCTGATATTTATCTATTCCACCACCAAACCTGTGTCAAACAGCTGTAAACACTGGCTGGCTCTGCAGAAACAAGTCTGTAACCAAGTGAATGTCCTGGTTGTGTTCCTGCTGTGGAGTTATTTGGGGTGTGTAGGATCTGGGTTTGATTCTTTTCATTTCCATCCCTGCAGGCTCTCCCCTGAGGAACACTGTGCTAATTAAGCAGGCACTCAAACTGCTCTACAGCAGTGAGGCACTCTACAGGAACGTGAGTGAGGCCAAAATTCCCTCTTCTCTCCTCTTCCCACACCTTGAGAGGGCAAGGATTTACTCTGACCCCTTTTTTCTCTGAATAATTCACCCCTCTGCACAGATTTCACTTTGTAACACAAATGTTCTGTTGTTTTTTAGGCCAAATGTTGGAGTTCCTTCATCATGATTTTGGGGAGCAGTGATTTGTTGGAAAAGAGGGGGCACCTGCTTCCCTTATCCCTGGAAGAGCCCCCCCTTGGCTTCCAAGAGGTACCAAACAGTGCTGGGAGAATCTCCTGGCTTGGGTTTGGACAAGATTCCACTGGATGTGGGAGTTGGCTCCTTGTCCCAGATGCCAGAGTTAACTTCCAGTGCCTCATCCAGTGCTCCTGTGCCAGGGGTGGTTCTGCAGCACGTGGGGATTCAGGAATGTTAAAGGCAGCTGGAAATGGGTTCATTCTGCTCCAGCTCAGGCCTGGGGCTGGCTCTGGATCTGTTCATGGTGAGATGGATCAGATCAGAAAGGGCCTGGACAGGGGGAATGGCTCCCCACTGCCAGGAGGCAGAGTCAGATGGAGATGGGAAGGAATTCCTCCCTGGGAGGGTGGGAGGCCCTGGCACAGATTCACAGAGAAGCTGTGGCTGCCCCTGGATCCCTGGAAGTGTCCAAGGCCAGCTGGGACAGGGCTTGGAGCAGCCTGGGACAGTGGAAGGTGTCCCTGCCATGGCAGGGCTTGGCACAAGGTGATTTTTCCATCTCAGCCCTACAAAAATGAAGAGTTTTTTATAGGGTTTGCTTGGTGCTGCAGAGCCTCAATTCCCCTTGAGTGTGATGTGGAACAGGCACCATCTGCAGAAGTGCTGAAGAAATCACTGAAAAGCACATTAAACCCCCATTTCTGCCAGGGTTTGGGGTTTGTTTGGGGAGGATCTGCCATCCTTGTCCCTCACTGTCCCCTTGCAGAATGTGCTGGCAGCCAGTGGCAACTTTCTGGAGGATCTCAAGTCTGGAGTTAATGTCTCTTTGCCATCTGCTGTTTTCTCTGGTCAGGTGAGTGATGACAACAAAGGAATTTACCCCCAGCAGTGAAAAATGTTGGGTTGTTTAAAGCTTTTAAGAGGGGCCTGGAAGATTTTTTTGGGGGTGTTCAGCTCAAGATTAGCAGTCTAAACTCTGGAGCAGATATGAAGGTAGAGAACTGAGGGTCTCTTCTGCTCTGCACATCTTCAGCCCAGGAGAAATCTTTATCCCTGTCCAAATTCATGGATTTATAAAGGAGGAGGGCTGGGAATAATTGATTGTGTCTTAACTTCTCCCAGGGCTTGGCTCAAACAGAACACTGGGGCTTCTCAAAACTCAGAATTGCCCAGAAGTTCTAAATTTCTTTTAAATTAAGGGTATCAGGTATGTGGAACTTGTTTGAAGGTAGCAGGAAAAACATTCCATATTCAATGCAGTCATCTAAGGAGCTGCCTTATTCTTTTTTTGGAGAAAATTTCAGTTTATTCTCCAAAGATGTGACTCCTGAGTTGGACTTTTTCCCCTTTAATTCCCTATTTCTGCTCCTGTGTGAGATTTTACTTTTATGTGAGCACTTGGAGAGCACCAGAAATAAAACCCCTGTTCATTCCCCCATTTTTAACTCTTGATAAGGTTTTTGTGGATTTGTTGTGTGCCCTCCAAGCTCTCTGGCTGAACTGGAATAGCTCAGTGCTGGTTTGAGTGGATAAATAAAGGGAAAGCAGCTGTTAAATCCATTTCTTTCCTTGTTGCTGTCTCTTGTGTAGCTGCACCACGAGGCTTCTCTGGTCCTGGCAGTGCAAGCAGTGCAGCAGATGCTTTGTTGTGACCTTCTCCATTTGTCTTCCTTCTTAGAGATAGTCCTGGCTTTTGGGGTGAGTCCTAGAAACTGATTCCTCTTCTAAGAGATGAAAGCAAATAATGTTTAAAATCTCTGTGATGATGAAAACGCCATCCTGAAAGTTTTAGCCACGTTTAATTTGACTTTGCTTGGATTTTTATTCTTTTTTTTATTTATTATTTTGAGGAATGATTGGCACTGAGGTTAAATCATATTTTGTGTCTTCTTAGAAAAACTTCTGGGCTCTGAGGCTGTTGCTGGACCAACTTTCCTGTGAGGAGCACATCCTGTGTGGCACTGCCAACCTGCTCTTGAGGGACCTGAGTCGGGAGGAAGGCACCATGCTGAGAGTGTGAGTGCAGCCTGCTCCCAGAGCCTGGCTCCCAGAGCCTGGCTGCCCTTGGGAATGCACAGAGGGATAATCTGGGCTGCAAATCTGGGGAATGCACAGGTGGGGTGCAGTTCCTTCATCATGGTTCTGGGGAGCAGTGATTTGCTGGAAGAGAGGGGGCACCTGCTTCCCTTATCCCTGGGAGAGCCCCCCTTGGCTTCCAGCAGAGCTGGGAGAATCTCCTGCCTTGGGTTTGGATGTGGGAGTTGGCTTCTTCTCCCAGGTGCCAGAGTGAACTTCCAGTGCCTCAATCCTTGTGGTTTTGTTGTTCAGGTGGCAGAACCTTGGCCCCCAGTACGTGGGGGAGTTCCTGTGCCTGTTCCTGACCTGCAGACACAAGAGGATGCAATCTGTGGGGCTCTTCAGCCTCAACGTGGTCATAGAGAACCTGCACCTGTGAGTGACTGGGGACTGCCCCAGGGCCCCTGGAATAAATCCTGGGATTGTCCTNCCTGGCATTGTCCCCCTGGGACTGCCCCAGGGCCCCCTGGAATAAATCCTGGGATTGTCCCACTGGGACTGCCCCAGAGCCCCTGGAATAATGGGATTGTCCCACTGGGACTGCCCTAGGAGCCACCTGAAATAAATCCTGGCATTGTCCCCCTGGGACTGCCCCAGGCCCACCTGGAATAAATCCTGGGATTGTCCCCCTGGGACTGCCCCAGGAGCCACCTGAAATAAATCCTGGGATTGTCCCACTGGGACTGCCCCAGAGCCCCTGGAATAATGGGATTGTCCCACTGGGACTGCCCCAGGCCCACCTGAAATAAATCCTGGCATTGTCCCCCTGGGACTACCCCAGAACCACCTGCAAATCCTGGGATTGTCCCCCTGGGGCTGCCCCAAGGCCCCCTGAAATAAATCCTGGCATTGTCCCCCTGGGACTGCCCCAGAACCACCTGCAAATCCTGGGGTTCCCCCCAATCATTCTCCAGTAAATCTGGAATCACCTTGGCTTGGAGCTGTGAGCTGTTGGGTTTTTGTAGGGTTTTGAGTCATGCAAAGCCAGGGGTGGCTGCAGCTGTGGCCAGCTGGGAGGGAATGAGTGGGAATTTCTCTCTGTTTCAGATGTCCCTGGGCAAAGCAGCTCTGCACCTTTTTCCACGAGTCAGTGAGTATCCCAATATCTGTAGGATTTAGCAGCAAAGCAGATCAATGACACCCCTTCCCAATTAAATACTGAAGTGGCTTTTGTAGAAATTGTTTTTTGTATTAAAATCCATTCCTGAAGGGGATTAATGGTGTTTTTTCTCTTCCCAGGGCTTGGGGCAGCTCCCCTTTGGCACCACAGTTCACCAGGAAGTTTCCAAGTTTGTCAGTGCTTTTGAGAAGCTCTGACTGGGACCAAACCCTCAGGAATATTTTCCAGTTGGTTTTTCATCCAAGCAGTCTCTTCCTGGGGAGTTCCTTGGGTTTGCTTTGGTTGTCACCTCCAGGAAGAGTCAGCTAAAAACTGACTTCCCTGGCTCTGGAGTGGAGCAGAGCCACCTTTGGGGAGTTTCTTGCAGTTCCACATATTCAGGAGTTGTTGGAAGAGGCAGCAGGTTGGAGTTGTTTTCTGACAAAAGCAGGGAAACACAGATGGAGCATGAAGCAGCAAAGAATTTTTCCTCCTGTTGGGAAACAAACCTTGCAAGAGGCAACTGCTGAGAGGGAAAAGCTTAAACCAGGAAAACAGGGAGCTGAAAACTCCCTCTGCAGCAGTTTGGGGTCAAGTGCTGTTTGCACAGCTCTGATTTTGGGTTTCATTCTAAACCAAGAGGCTGGAAGATAAAACTGAGCTTTATTTTCTTCAAACCACCCCAGTGTGTGGCAGTGAGGAGCTGATTTTATTTGGAAATAATCCAGCTTTCAGGCTGGGCTTTTCTTTTCTGTTGAAAACAAGGTTTAGATTGGTGCAGGTGGCTCTGTGCATTTCTCAAATCCTAATTCTGGGGGAATTTGGAGTTCAGTCTGACCTGGGCAGGTGAAAGAGCTCTGGAGCCTGGGCTGGGCTCTGCCCCTTTGGGATCTCTCTGTGCACTGCTTGGGCAGGCAGCAAAACAAACCTCAGTATGTGCCCAAGGGCACTTTGCACATTTCCAGGGGTCTGGGGGCTTCTGCAGCTCTTGAGATCCCAAATTTCCTACAAAAAAATGCACCTGGATGGAAATTTGACACCTTGTTCATTAAAGCTGTCCAAGTTCCATTGTTATATTGACTTTTTGGGTGGTTTTTTGGTTGTTTACTTGGTTTGGGGTGGGATTTTTGGGATTGGATTTTGTTTTGGGCTTGGGGGTTTCTTTTTTTTTTTTTTGGATTTGGTTTCTTTGGGTTTTTTTATATTGGGTTTTTTAATTGGGTTTTTTGGTCCTGTTTTTTTGGGGGCT
>VXBC01002404.1:35331-49656 GCA_013399945.1 Ploceus nigricollis | reverse complement strand
GATTTTTCCATCATTTTCTGCCTCCTGGGATCAGCCCCAGCCCCTTTCCCTGGGATTTCACATCTGTACCATGTAAACAAGGAGCCTTCAGAGATGTTTTTGCAGCTTCTCTTTGTCCCACACATCTCTCAGGAGCCCTTCTCCTGCTCCAAGGGGCTCCCAGGGATTAATTATCCCACTGGCACCAGGGCAGGCATCAGCTACACCCAGGATGTTTTCTCCACCTTTTCCACCCCTTCCCATCTTTTCCTGCCTCCAGGACAGTGGGCAGAGCCACTTTGCTGCTCCTGGGGGCTTTGGAACCTCTGGAAGTGGCAGCAGCCAGGGAAGGGGAGGCAGGGAAGAGTTCACCTCCCACATGGCCAGGTACAAACAGCAGCCAAAAATTCCCACCTAAAATTCCCACCTAAAATTCCCAGCTCCTCACACCAGGAAGGGCTCAAAGCTTGAACTCCCTCCAGAATTCCTGCACAAAGCTGAGCCCTGCAGCCCAGCCCAGCTGTGCAGGGAAACAGCTGCAGCCAGGGGGGTTAATCCTGGATTTCCACTCAGCAGCCAAAGCCAGCTTTGGGACAGACACATCCCTGGGGATTTCCTCCACATGCACAGCCCTGGCAGCCCTCTGGGAATGCCCACCTGGGCCAGGTTCCTGGCCTCTGTCCTCCTCATCTTCTCCAGCTCAATCTCCCTGGCAATGAGCTGCTTGGCCTGGTAGCTGAGCTGCCTGCGGGCCGGCAGCGCCGGGAAGCGGCACACGGCCTCCACGTTCCTGCAGCACAAAAAACAGGGAATCCCAAAAAAAACCCCCAAAAATCAGCCAGCTCTGTGCAGCCAGCCCCANCGGCAGCGCCGGGAAGCGGCACACGGCCTCCACGTTCCTGCAGCACAAAAAACAGGGAATCCACCCCAAAATCCACCCAGCTCTGTGCAGCCAGCCCCAGCCTGATGTTCCTGCAGCACAAAAACCAGGGAATCCCAAAAAAAACCCCCAAAAATCAGCCAGCTCTGTGCAGCCAGCCCCAGCTTCCACATTCCTGCAGCATGGAAAAACAGGGAATCAACCCCAAAATCAGCCAGCTCTGTGCAGCCAGCCCCAGCCTGACATTCCTGTAGCACAAAAAACAGGGATTCAACCCCAAAATCCACCCAGCTCTGTACAGCCTGTGAGCCCCAGCCTGACGTTCCTGCAGCACAGAAAACAGGGAATCAACCCCAAAATCCACCCAGCTCTGTGCAGTCTGTGAGCCCCAGCCTCCACATTCCTGCAGCATGGAAAAACAGGGAATCAACCCCAAAATCTACCCAGCTCTTGCAGCCTGCCCCAGCCTGACGTTCCTGCAGCACAGAAAACAGGGAATCAACCCCAAAATCCAGCCAGCTCTGTGCAGCCTGCCAGCCCCAGCACCTCCCAGCCCTGCCCCTGGCGTGGTTCCAGTTTCCCCCCATGTGGGAATGGGAATGCAGGAGGGATTAGAGGGGTTTAATCCTGGCCTGAAAGCAAAAAGAGGAGATTTGAGCTGTGCTGGATTGCCCTGAAAAGCTCAGGGGCACAGCACAGCTCGGGCACGGCAGCAGCACAGCCTTCAGAGCCACCCTGAGGTGCCCCTTGGGACAGGTTTAATGGGAATGCAGCCAGGAACAGGAGTTTGGGATCATCAGAGCAGCTGGATTCTTAACAAGGCTGGAGCACCAGGTCTGGAGTTGGGCCTGCTTCAGTTTCCCCAGCACTGAGGAGCCACCAGTCCCTCTGCCAGCTCTGAATATTTCACATTTTTCCACTGTTTATCCACTAATTTTTTGCTATTTATCCACTATTTTTTTACTATTTATCCACTACTTATTTATCCACTACTTTATCCACTGCTTATCCACTATTTATTCACTATTTATTCACTATTTATCCACTATTATTGCCCTTAAAATAAGAGGACCAAAGCCCTGAGTCATGTGGCTCTGCAGTCATTCAGAAATCAGCTGTCAAACCAATGCTTTAGAAAGTTTTAAAGAAATAAACCCCAGGTTTTGCTGGTGACATCAGACTTGTTTGACACAGAGATGCTGGGACACAGCTGGCAGGTGCCACGGGGACGTGCCCAGGTGGGTCAGCCCTGTCCTGCCACCTCCTGGTGACAGCCACAGGAAGCTGCTCCCTTCCCTTTAATCCCATCACAGCCCAACCTGCTCAGCCTCAGCCCAAGGGAGTGATGGGGCAGCTGATCACTCTGGGGATGGAGCAAAGCCAAAAGTCCCAACTCCTTCCTGAGGATCACCACAGAATCCTGGAATGGTTTGGGTTGGGCGGGATCTGAAAATCATCCAGCACCAACCCCGACACCTTCCACTCGCTGCAACTCCCACCCAGCCCAGCCTTGGACACTTCCAGGGATGGGGCAGCCACAGCTCCTCTGGGAATTCGATCCCAGGGCCTCCCCACCCTCCCAGGGAAGGATTTTGACTCCCACTCCCCCTGCCCAGCCCCAGCACTCACGGATCCAGCTTGAAGACGTACTGGCCCTCGGGCAGGCGCTCCTGCAGGTAGGTGAGGTTGTAGGTGAGCATGGTGCTGATGAGCTCAGCCAGCTGCTGCTTCTCCTTCAGGCTGTAGAGCTGCGTGTTCACCTGGCCAGGGGACAGCAGAGAACTTGGAAACCCCAAACAGCCCAAGCACAGGGGTTGTTTCTGGGTGAGGAAGGGCCCAGATCAAGTTTAGCTCCCTCTCAGGGACACACATCCTTCCCAGAGCAGGGACAGACCCTCTCCTGGGTGGGGGTGACTCTGAGAGCTCCCCAAAGCTCTGCTCAGCCAAGCCCAGCCCAGGTGGGGCCCAGGACCTCTCCACACAGTCGGGCACCTCAACACCCTGCCCCCAGCTCCCCTCCAGCTGTGACACCAAACCCAGCCCGGATTTGGGACAGAAACCCAGGCTGGCTCATCAGGCTCATCCCTCCCCTCTAAGAGGGGAACGGGGCACAAACTTTTCATGAAGATCTGCTGGGACAGGCATGAAAGAGCTGCAGAAAGAAAAATAATCCTTATCTCTGTTCTTCCCTGTGGAATGTGAAATGGAGATTGTTTACCTGCAAAGACCAATCGAAGTCCAGCTGTGTCTGGACTCTCGAGAAAGTCACAAGACTAAGTTTAGTTAGACTAAGATAAGTCAGTTAGATTAGTAAGTATTATTAATTATTAGTAAATATTACTATTATTATACTATTATTACTTATAATAGTAATACTAATAGTATTACTATTATTAGTAAGTATTAGTAAGTATTACTAAGATTAGTAAGTATGTATATAGCCTCTCTTCAAATATTATTAATGTAATTTAGTATAGATTTAATAAGGTATAATCTGCACCTCAAAGCCTTCTGATCTGTACAGACATCCTTCCCATCTCTCCCATTATTTACAACGGGGAGGGGTTTGCAGAGGGCTCCCAGCAGGGCCAGGGGCTGCAGGGGACACTCACAGGCCGCAGTTTGGGGGCGATGATGTCCAGCAGCAGGCACAGCACGTCCAGCACCAGCGCCTGCTGCCCCGCACGGCTGCGGGCGCCGGGCGCGACCCCCGACACCATGGACAGCACCAGGTTCTGCATCTGGCTCAGCTTGGCCACGGCCTGGGGACAGCACAGGGACGCTCCCTCAGGCAGTGTCCCTGCAGGGACAGCTGTGGCAGGCTGCCAGCAGGCCCTGTGCACTTGCCTCGGGCTGGCTGCTGGGGTAGGCCAGCCGGGGGATGGCGGTGGCCGCGAAGAGCAGGTGGAAGGCCACGGGCAGGAAGGGCAGGTAGCGCAGCAGCTGGAAGCTCTGCCCCTGCAGCACGGCCCTGCCCAGCAGGTCAGAGAAGCCCAGCCACTCCAGGGCCAGGCACACGGAGCCCAGGCTGGAATCCCGCACCTTCATATTCAGGAAGTTCTCAAACAGGCCCTGGAGGAGGGTGTGGGGTCAGATGGAGCCCACCTGGCTGGGGGGCTGAGCTTCCCACTGAGCTCAGCTCCAGCCCCCTGGCTGCTCTCACCTGGGCCAGCTTCTCCTGCTCTCCTGAGGAGATGGAGAGGTGCAGGATGTGGTGGAAGTGGTGGGAGGAGGAATTGAAGCCCCCTGAGCCCCCAGGGTGGGACAGGTCCTCGTCCCCCAGCAGGAGCTGGGCTGGCAAAGAGGGGTCCATTCCTATCCTGTGCCTGGGGGAGCCCAAAGGGAAGAGGTGAGGGTTTCCCAGTGCTGGAGGAATATTTGGATCCTTGGAAACTGGACTGGAGGCAATGCCAGTGCTGAATTACTGGGAGCAGTAACAAAGCATCTGGAATGGCTTTAAACTAAGAGGAAAGGTTTAGAAGGAATATCCCCTGGGAGGGTGGGGGGCCCTGGCACAGGGTGCCCAGAGCAGCTGTGGCTGCCCCTGGATCCCTGGCAGTGCCCAAGGCCAGGCTGGACAGGGCTTGGAGCAGCAGGGACAGTGGAAGGTGTCCCTGCCATGGCACTGGATGGGCTGGGAGGTCCCTTCCAACTGAAACCATTCCAGGATTCTATGATGGACACAAACCCCCTCAAGAAGCTGCTCTCCAGGACCTTGCAGGTCCCATCCAGCCTCTCTTGAACACTTCCAGGGATGGGGCAGCCATAGCTTCTCTGGGAAATGGGAATACCACCCCCCAAGCACCCAACAGATGTAAAAACCCCCTCCTTCTACCTCTGAGGCTTGGGGAGCTGGAAGATCTCTTGCCAGATGGAGAAGAGCCCCTTGTTCTGGTCCTTCAGGCCAATCCTCATGGTCTGCACCATCTGCACACTCAGCTCCTTCTGCCCTCGGCCGTGCAGGAACTGCAGCAGGAGCAGAGCATGGAGGGGATGGGGATCCCAAAACCCCTGGGAACAGCTGGACACAGCCACCCCCCTCTTCCTCCACGTGTAGGGTTCAAAACACCCCAGGGGACTGGGTGATGTTTCAGGAAGGCACTTTTTCTCCTCTGTCCCCGTGTGAGCCTGGAGCTGCAGCAGGAGCATGTCCCCAAGGCCATGTCCGTGTCCCCATGGCCATCCCCTCCCCCTAGGATCATCCCCACGTCCACAGGGCCANGGCCATCCCCACCTCCCCAGGGCCATCCCCATGTCCTGATGGCCATCCCCATCTCCCCAGGGCTATCCCCGTGTCCTGATGGCCACACCCACGTCCCCAAGGCCATGCCCATATCCCCAAGGCCATCCTTGTGACCCCAGGACCATCCCAGTGTCCTCAGGGCCCTGGCAGTGTCCCCAACGCCCTGCCTGCGTCCCCAGGGCCCTCCCCGTGTCCCCAGGGCCCTGGCAGTGTCCCAGCACCTGCAGGGTGTTGATGCAGGAGCGGATGTCGCTGTCGGTTTTCTCGCAGAGCGCCAGCAGCGCGCCCGTGTCCGCCCGCATTCCCTGCCGGAGCGCGATCTGCGGGACAGGACAGGGCTCAGCGGGGAGGGGACACCGAGCCACGGGGACAGGGGACACCGAGCCACGGGGACAGGGGACCCTGGGAGAGCCCAGACCTCGCTGAGCCGCTGGGCGAGCCGGGAGGGAGCGGTGCGGGGGAAGCTGAGCAGGAAGGATTGCTGCCGGAGCGGGCGCAGCGCGGGCACGAACCTGGGGAGGGAAACACGGACAGGGGGCTGAGAGAGCCCAGCAGAGAATTCCCTTCTTAATCCTGGAATTGTTTAGGTGGGGAAAGACCTCCCAGAGTGNGCACACACTCCAGCCCCTCCATGTGAGGGGCCCAAACCAACCCAGGACTTGAGGAGCTGCACTCAAACAGAGACACCTCCAGCAGCCACCTCCTGTCTGGGGGCAGGTTTGGTGTCCCTGTCCCCCCACAGGAGCAGGTGACACTCACTGGTCATTGCAGATGCAGATGATGGGCCGGAGCAGGAGCCCCCCCTCGCGCCGCCGCCGCCGCCCCGCGCCCGCCTCGCCCTCGCCGTCCTTCCGCTGGATGATGGCCAGCAGGACATTGATGGAGGCCTGGGGGAAAACAAGGATGGCAGGGATGGGTTCCTGCTCGTGGAACGGTGGNGTGGAGGAGCTGTTCATGGGGTGATGTTTGAGGGGCTGGTGCCCGAGGGGTCGGTGCAGGTGCCCCGGGCTCACCGCGGGCGCGCCGTCGATCTCGTCGATGATGAGGCAGTTGGGCCTCTCGTGGGAGCCCAGCACCGACCTCATCTGGGTGGCAGCTTCAATGCGGGTCTGGAACACCTCGGGGCTGCGGTCATCGCTGCGAGGGGACACGGGGACAGCTGACCTCGGGCGTGGGGACACCGCCAGCGTCACCCCAGGGACAGCATCACCTCCACAACAGCATCACCTCCACACCAGCATCACCTCCAGAATAGCATCACGTCCACACCAGCATCACCTCCACACCACACCACCATCAACATCACCTCCAGCATCACCCCAGGGACAGCATCACCTCCAGAATATCTCTACCTCTGGAACACCATTATTCCCAGAACACCATCACCTCCAGAACAGCATCACTTCCAGCATCACCCCCAGGCCACTATCATCTCCAGTATCACCTCTGCCATAGCATCACCTGCCCCCTTTTGTGGGCAGGGCATGGGCTCACCTGGCACTCAGGGGCTCACCTGGCACTCAGGGGCTCACCTGGCGTTCATCTCCACGGCGTTGTACCCCGCGTGCCTGGCGATGACATGGGCCAGCGTGGTCTTGCCCAGGCCAGGGGGCCCACAGAGCAGGGCCACCTGTGGCACAGAGAGGAGGTCACCCCTGGAGGGTTTCCTTCTTGGAGGGGACAACGCTGCTCCTCAGCTGGTGGCAGCACAGGGACCCACAGCCACGTCCCCTCCTGCTCACCTTGTGTTTGGGTCTCTTGTGCTGGTCCAGCTCAGCCTCCAGCATCTCCTCAGTGAGCTGGACCTTGGTTTTCCACTTGTTGGGATGTTCCTTGGGATGGCTGAGTGAGGGATTAGCTGCAGGGCTGGGCTTGGGCTTCTTGCCAGCCTTGTCCTTGCCAAACACCACCGTGTCCCACAGCTTGAGCCACTTCAGCAGGCAGCGGTTGGTGTACTGCAGGAAAGCAGGAAAATCCATGGAACCTGGGAAAAACCCAGCTGAGGGCACAGGAAGGCTCTCCTTCATGGAGGAGGCTGCTCAGGGCTCCACCTGGCATCTCCCTGGGACAAGGTGGGAACGTTTCCCTTCCCAGCTCAGCCCCCATCCCTCAGGGAAACCCTGGATAAGTCACATCAGCCCCATCCCTGCTGGCCCTGCTCTGTCTTGGCTCAACTCAGCAATTCCCAGCCTCTCCCAGCACGTCCAATTCCCTACAAAACATCTAACATTCCCCCAAAAAATTCAAAATAGCCAACAATTTCTGGCTAAAATCCTTCAATCTTTTTTCTTGTCTTGTTTTGGTCGCGTTCCATAGTTTCTTCTGCCAGAACATCCCCAGCCTCCAGTGCAAACCTTCCATCCCAAGCTCCCAGGGACTCAGGCCTGCTCCCAGGCAGAGCAGCACAGACACAGCCCCTCAAAGGCAATTCCTGATCCCATGGCATTAAGGAAGAGCTGCAGAGGTGCTGACCCCACCCATCCCAAGCCCCTCCTTGTCCCAGCACCTCACATCATCACTGAGCAGCTCCATGTAGCGCTGGGGGGTGAACTTGTCCACCCAGAGGCAATGGGATGCAGACTCCTCCTGGGCTGCTGGAGCTGTGTCCATGCTGGCATCCGGGCTCTCCGTGCTGGGCTCGCTCCCCAGGCAACTGCAGCAGGGAATTAATTTACCCCAAACCACCCCAGGAGTCAGGGCAGGGTGGGAAGTCCACCCAGACTGGGGGTGATGAGGGCAAAAAGGCTCCTCTGCTTGCAGGTCCCCCAAAATTTGATCCTGAAAGAGCAGCTGGGAGGCAAATCCAGCAGCATGGCAGGGACTGGGGAGGGATTTCATCCCAACATCTCACCTGTTTATGATCTCTGTCAGCTGCTGGGAGGCCTCCAGAACCTGCCTGCGACGCTTGAGCAAAACAGAGAGGGGTCAGAGACACCCCCAGTCCATGCCTGGGGGGCAGGAATTTGGGAGCCAGCCCTGTGGCCAGCAGGGGTGGCAGGGACAGAGGGGAAGGTCAGGGAGATGTGGTACCTCCTGATCCACCTGCTCCTTCAGGTAGGAGAAGGGCACCCCCAGCAAGTGGAGCGGCCTGCGAGCGTTCCAGCCCAGGGAATCCGGGAGCTGCAAGGACACAGCACAACCAGCCCCGTCCTGAGCCACCTGGAGGCCACAGAGGACCAACCCCGACCTTCAGATCCCTCCTCACCTCCAGCCCTGTCCTGCAGGGATCATCCCTCAGCACCAGGAAGACCCTGGTGCCCTGGGTGGATGTCACGTTGATGTAATCCTCCAGGATGGGGGGTCTCCTCAGGACCCTCTTCTTTTCCAAGGGTGGTGTGGTCTGCAGGGGGATCATTCCACTCATCTCCAGGTGGTTTGAGCTGGAAAACACCGAATTCCTTCAGTAGGGGAAGGGCCCTTCCCCTCTCTCCTGTTAAAAATGGGGTTCAGGGTGGCCAACCTGGTATTGTGGGGAGCCAGAGGTGCCTCTGGGCCACCATCCCAGGAGACATCTGGAGCCAACTCATCGTCTGCACCGAAATCGAGCTTCTTAACAGCTTCCAGGCGCTGCCGCTTCGGCTTCGGGGCTGCAGCAAGCGGAGAGCATCACTGACGGACGGTGGTACCCAGGGGATGCTCCGGCACCCGGCACCGCTCGGGGCGGGAGACAGGGGGCAGCAGCACCCGGGCAACCGGGTCAAACCTACTGCGGGGTTCTGCTGCTGCCGGGGACACGGCGGGGACACAGTCCCGGTCCCTCTTCTTGGCGCCGGTGCCCCCGGGAGAGTCCCCGAGGGGGTCGGGTTCCTCCGGCGGCTGCCTCTTGCCCCGGAACTGGGATGTTTTGGGGCCGGCGGGTGGGGATGGCTCATCTGTAAGAGGGGTCAGACCACGGTGCCGGTCACCGGAGGGGACCCGCGGCGGGGCGAGCACACGCNGCGCGGGTCCCCCAAGCCGGGGCCGGGGCCGGGTCACCTCCGCCCTGCCCGGGTCACTTCTCCCTGTCCGGGCTCCTCTCCGCCCTGCGTGTCCCCGCCCCGCGTCCCCTGTCCCCTCCCCTCTGTCCCGTGCCCTCCGGCGGAACCGCCGCGCTCGCGGCCGGGCTGCAGCGGGGAGCGGGACGAGGCCGATCGCCGCCGCCGGGATGGGCAGAGCCAGCACCGCGCGGCTGCGGGGCCTCCACGCGTGACAGCGGGGCGGGAATGGGCCTGCCACGCGTGGCGCCAGGGCGTCCCGGGGCAGCGGGACAGCGGCGGAGCCGTGCGCTGTGACATCGGCATGGCGGCGGCTGGAGCGCTGCTGTAGCATCCGTGCCGCTGTGGGACCTGCATCCGCATGGTGTGACACCGGTGAGGCTGGGGGACAGGCAGGGTGACAGCAGTGTTGCAGGTGACACGGATACCTCGGCAGCACCGGTACATCTCCATTCCGTGCGGGGGTATCCCACCTGCACGCCCTGCTCCCTGCCTGTCCCGTGTGTCCCGGGCTGCTGTGCCCATCCCGGGGTGCCCATCCCGCAGCTGGCGGTTCCTCATCCCGATTCCCCCTCGCTCTCTCTGCCCCGCAGGGCGCTGGCCATGGAGCCGGGCACCATCGACAACCTGTCCATCCTGTACCAGAGCTCCGACTTCATCGTGGTCAACAAGCACTGGGACCTGCGCATCGACAGCAAGATGTGGTACGAGACACTGACCCTGCAGAGCCAGCTCAAGCACCGCTTCCCCGAGCTGGCCGACCCCGACACCTACTACGGCTTCAGGTGAGCACCTGAGCGCCGAGCCTGCCTCTGCCCTCAGCTGGGGACACTCCTGAGACGCCCGGGATGCTCCTTTACCCCCGTGTCCTTCCCAGGTTCTGCCACCAGCTGGATTTCTCCACCAGCGGGGCCCTGTGTGTGGCACTCAACAAAGCGGCGGCAGGAAGTGCCTACAAGTGCTTCAAGGAGCGCCTGGTGACCAAAGCCTACCTGGCCCTGGTGAGCCCTCCCTGCCACCTCCTGCCTTGGCCTTCTGGTGTTCCTGAACACCTCTGCCCTGAGGGAGTTGGGGGTGTTCAGCTGGAGAAGGGAAAGGTTCAGAGTTGGAGCCTAAAGGAACTCAAAGAGAGCTGGAGAAGGATTTGGATAAGGACATGGAGGGACAGGACACAGGGAATGGCTTCCCACTGCCAGAGGATGGGGTTAGGTTGGATATTAGGAAGGAATTCTGGCACAGGGTGCCCAGAGAAGCTGTGGCTGCCCCATTCCTGGAAGTGTCCAAGGCCAGCTTGGATGGGGCTGGGAGCAACATGGAAGGTGTCCCTGCCCCTAACAAGGAGCTGGGCTTGGGGAAATGGATGGGCTTTAAGGTCCTTCCAACCCCATCTTTTCTGTGATTCCATGATTCCTGTCATGGGGGGTGGGTGAGGAGCACGTGCCAGGGCTCAGTTTGCACGTTCCTGCCCCCAGGTGAGGGGCCACGTGAGCCAGAGCCGGATGACAATCCGCTACGCCATCGGGAAGAACACCACGGAGGGCATGACCCACATGATGTGCATTGAGGGCACGGAGGGTGAGCAGCCCCATCCCCTGCTCTGCCCACAGCCCCAGGGATGCGCTGGGGCATCACAAAGCCCCTCTGGATCTCCTTGCAGGCTGTGAGAATCCCAAGCCGTGCCAGTCGGAGCTGATCGTGCTGGAACATGGATCCTACAGCGGAGACCCCGTCACCAAAGTGCTGCTGCAGCCACTGACAGGTGGGGACAGGGGCAGCTCTGACGTGGAGCAGAGCCTGGAAAGGGATGAGGGAAGCTGAGATCTGCCGTGCACAGGGGGACAAATGCCATTAAGGNGGCTATTAACAACAGATATTTTCCCGGGGATGGGGTGGGGGGAAGATAAGAAGAGAAGAGATAAGGAAAAAACTGCTCACAGATGAGGATCGAATAAAATCTTGCATTTCAACCTGGGACAGGTATTGTCATGCCCTGAATGACAATTCCCTGTCCCTGATTCCCACTCTCCCCCCAGGGAGGACTCACCAGCTCCGGGTTCACTGCAGCGCCATCGGCCACCCCATCGTGGGGGACTTCACCTACAGCCACAAGCAGGACAGCAATCCCTACAGGATGATGCTCCACGCCTACTACCTGCGCATTCCCACCGGCAAGGAGCTGATCGAGGTGTGCGCGCCCGACCCCTTCGTCACCGCCATGGACAGCAACTGGGTGCCCCAGCACATCACCCAGCGGCTGGAGGACGTCATCCAGGAGCTCAAGGACAAGGGGACACAGAAGGAGGAGGAGGAAGAGAGCCAGGAAGCTGCCAGGGAGGAGGGAGCAGGGGGTGAAGGCAGGAGGGAGGAGACGGAGGAGCAGCGGGCGCGGTGCGAGCAGTGGTTGGCTGAGTGGGCTCTGGAGTGAGCACTGAGCACATCCCTGCATTTCCAGCTCCAGCCTTGTCCCAGTGGGTCCCCACGGAGCCCAGCGCTGCCTCCACACCTGCACTCCTTCTGTGGCTTCCCTCACTCCTGGGGCTGGCATCAGGTGGATTTTAGGAGCGGTTGAGGTGGGGTTATTTTGTAATGCCCCTCATCCATCTGGTCACGGGATGTCCCTTTCCCAATCCTGGGCCTCAGCAGCAGAGTCAGTGTCACATTCCAACTTAGAGTGACCCCAAAGCTTTCCACCCCTGTGCTGGGGCTCGGGCACAGCTGGGCACTGCCTTTGCCATGGACATTCCCACAGCCTCTCCATGCTTGGATGCAGAATTGCAGCCCAGCACAGGGAGGGGAGAACGTGCTGGGTGCAGCTCCAGTGTCCCTGTCCCCCATTCCCATTCCCTCACTCCAGCTGCTGTGTCGTGTGGGAGGTGGGAGACTGGGGGCTGGAGAGCATTCTGGGGACACTGATAGTCCCCCAGTCCTGGGGTGTCCTGCGAAACTGGACTGGGATGGGCATAGAAAGGTCCCTGCCCCTCACCCCCTCCCTCCCTCAGCCCACCTGGGCGGTTTTTAAAGGTTTGGTGAAGGTGAAGAAGTTGATACCAATGGATTTTAAAATTTTTTCAATTTTCTAGGAAGAGAATCTAGTCTTTTAGGGTTTGTAAAATACGGGTGGTCTCAGGAATGAGGTATTTTTAGTACTTCTGTGGTCAGAGAGCCAGCAGCCCAAAGCTTTTTTAATGGATTTTATTATCCCTTCTACTTGTACTGCCTTTCCTGCTTTTATCCCTGCTGAGACAGGTCAGAGGACACGAGTCCCTTTCTGCTCACCCGCATGAGGAGGAATCAGTGTCCTGTGTAGGTCACATGGGGTGGGTCCTGCAGGCTGGTTTCCAGAGGGTCCTGCAGGCAGGTCCTTCAGCTGGGCAGTTTGGGAAAGCTCTGGAACAGTAGGAAAAGGACAAAGCTGAAAGAAAGGCTGAGAACTGATGGGAAGAGCAGGCAGGAGCTCAGCTTTGACAGATGCCAAGAAATTTCCTTGGAAGTGCCCTTGCTTTGCTGGTCATCCTGCTTCGCTTTCCCCTTCCCTGCTCATCCTCTGCAGCCCTTGGGGGACATTTGGAAATGAGGAGAACTGGACAGCTGGGGAGGGACAGCTGGAGCCACACAGACCCATCCCAGGGGAGGCTGTGGACCTCAAGGACCACGTCAGCACGTGCCCAAAGTTGTTGTCACCTCACCAGCCCCATCCCGTTGAAAACACATCCGATAGGGTTCACACAGTTGATATTCCCACTCCGAGGGAGAATAAAAAGTCACAGCCCTCTCCTTGTGGATAAACACACCCTGCAAGTCACCAAAATCCCCGGGGTGGGGGGGAAGAATTGGATCACCTGTCCCGTGTGTCCCTTCGTTTTGTGGCTTGGGTGGCATCCCCACTGCAGGGTGGGGATGGCCTGAGGTGCCAGCCCTGGGCACTGAGCGGGCACGGTGGGCTCAGGGCGGGTGCCAGAGGGCTCGGCAGGGCTGGAGGAGCAGGAACCCGTTGTCCTTCCTGCCAGGCCCGGGAGGTGCCGCAGCTGGGAAGGAACACAGGGAACCTGTTTGCCAAAAATTCGAGAGGTGACGCGCACGGGAGGTGCTGGAAAATGACAGCGGGGATTCGCACGTCACAGCGGGGACCCAGCCTTGCCCGCGCTGGGAGCGGTCCCTGCTGGGAACACGGCCGGGATGAGGGCTGGGGACATGGATGGGGCTGGCACCCCGAGCCCGCCGTGTTTGCGTCCCCACACCCCACCCCAGCCTTTGCGTGCTGCTTTTCCCCAGCGCCACAGATAAAAGGGAATTTTCCTTACCCTGCTAAGGGAGTTTTCCAGGTGCCCTTCCCGGCTGCGTTCCAGGGCAATGTCCCCGTCCTGTCCCGGGGCTGTGGCTGCTCCGGTGCCCTGGGGTTGTGGTGTGGCTGTGATGTCTCGTGCACTCTGCAGTTCCAGTTTTGGTGTGTTTGCTGTATTAAACGTGTCTCTGCCCGTCACTGTCCGCTCTCTATCCATCCCTCTCTCCCGGGGGCTTCCAGGAATGAGGGGAATGAAGCCAGACCGGCCCCGCGGGAGCGGCCCCGGGGCTCCGACCCGGCCGACCTGTTGTGTGAGGGAGGGTTGAGTGAGAGGATGGTTGTGTGAGGGGCAGGATTGTTGTGTGAGGGAGGATTGAGTGAGAGGATAGTTGTGTGAGGGGCAGGATTGTTGGGTGAGGGAGGATTGGGTGTGAGAGGATGGTTGTGTGAGGGGCAGGATTGTTGTGTGAGGGAGGATTGAGTGTGAGAGGATGGTTGTGTGAGGGGCAGGATTGTTGTGTGAGGAAAAGGACTGTGTGAGGGGCAGGATGGTTGTGTGAGGGAGAGGATTGTTGTGTGAGGAAGAGGATTGTGTGAGCGGCAGGATTGTTGTGTGAGGGGCAGGATTGTTGTGTGAGCTGCAGGATTGTTGTGTGAGGAGCAGGATTGTTCTGTGAGAGGCAGGAAGGCTGCGTGAGCTGTAGGATTGTCGTGCGAGCTGTAGGATTGTTGTGTGAGAGAGGATTGAGTGTGAGAGGATGGTTGTGTGAGGGGCAGGATTGTTGTGTGAGGGGCAGGAAGGTTGGGTGAGGGGCAAGATTGTTGTGTGAGGGGCAGGAAGGTTGGGTGAGGGGCAAGATTGTTGTGTGAGGGGCAGGAAGGTTGGGTGAGGGGCAAGATTGTTGTGTGAGGGGCAGGAAAGTTGTGTGAGGGGCAGGATTGTGTGAGCTGTAGGATTGCTGTGTGA
>VXBC01002400.1:124899-158376 GCA_013399945.1 Ploceus nigricollis | reverse complement strand
ACCTCCACTGCTTCTCAAAATGGAGCTAAGAAGAGAGCAACATCATGTCCGACATGAATATGCAGTTTAGGAGACCTTTGATGCTGTACGAAGAAATAATACCCTCGAAAATATGAGCCAACCTACAGTTCAAGAGGGTAAGTGATTGGTCCTGCCTGAGAACTGCCCTCCTACTACATTGGTGCAATTTCAAGTTGTCACCATAACCTAAGATGAACTGGACCGAAGTGAGGACCTTAGGTAACAAGCCCAAATCATCTTCCTAGGCACACCTGCGAGGACAGAATCCCCACCTCTGCTGTCAGCAAAGCTGCCTACCTCCTCCTCCATGTCACCAAAGGGAGCAGCGGTGGTGCGTGTGACTGCTTGGGCCCCCACCCAGAGCTGATTTCATAATAAAGGTCATGGAGCATGATGGCTCCACAGTTAGAGCCCAGGGTGCAGAGACAAGAGCACATGGAAGCACAGGGGGGAGCAGAGTGCTCAGAGACCCCCTCACAACTGCCAGGCCTCAGAGAATCCTGAGCAGCCTTTCTGTGCGTTTCTGTGCATTTCTGTGCCTTTCTGTGCCTTGGTTTGCCTTGGCACAGTGGGACCCTCCGGGCTGGTGCAGTGCATGCCCCAGGCCAGCACATTCAGCCCTCGGGCAGCGTGAGGGGAGGTGGGAGAGCTGAGCATTGATCAGGGGCTGCAGCTCAGCCCTGAGCACTGGATTGGTTTGTGCATGAGTGCCCAATTCCCTCGCACCTGAATCCCCAGCACCCAAACAGGGTCTGGGTGAGGGCCTGGTAGCAGTGTCTAGCAAAATGGGAATTTGCTGAAGAAGTTTTTCTAAAGGAGCTGCTGTCCTGGGGACCCTGACTGAGTTGGGGGCCCAGAGAGGCACCATTGGTGCTGTCCCCATGGCTCCCCTCCGGGCTCAGGGTTGGGAGGATGTGCCAGCACAGTCCCAGCACATTGCCTCAGCCTTGCTGTTCCCAGTGAGCAAAGAGATCCTGGACAGAAAAGGGGTTTTTGCTTCTACTCTTCCAGCTGCCATCTTCTGGAAGTTTCCAGGGTGGGGGACAGTGAAGCATCCTTTACACCTGCCATGCTTGAACAGGGCAATTCCGTCCTGTCCCATGGCTCAAGGAGCTACAGTGGCTCTGCAAGGTGGGACCAGAGCTGCCTGCAGGGACCCAAGTGACAAATCACCAGTGACATTGTTGAGGGGAGCACGCACACGCAGTGATGGGGCTGTAATGAATTAAGTGCTGTTCAAATTGATGCAGGACTGCTGTAAGGAATGTGTGTGTGTGTTGAGAGGAGTAGGACACAGGTGTGATGAATATTGTCCATCAGCTGTGATAAAAAGCCCATCATCCCAATACATATTTTCAAAAATGAATTTAAGCTGAAAGAGATTATTAAAAATGAGGAAAGGAAATTGTCTGGGATATATTTAGAGTCCCTTGCTAGGTAAGATGAATTCCAGAAGTCAAAATACTGCCTGTGGGGTGAAAGGGATCGATGCTGATATTGTGGTGGCTCATGATAAGAAGATAGGGCTGAGGCAATTCTCCTGCCAGGAGAGAGTGTCTGGGGAAGGAGAGCCCTTGCTAAGGACTGGTGTGCTGGGCTCCAGGAGGGACACGCAGTGCAGGGACTGTCCTGGAGCCATCAGCCCTCCCCTAGGAGTGCAGTAGGTCTCTGTCTCCAGCCCGGGGTCTGGCTGGTCCCTTCCCACCTTGGTTTCCTTCCTGAGCCTGTGGGCACTCTGCAGCTGGGTGGTGGGGACACAAGCTGGTGAAGGATCTTGGGATGCCAAGAGGAAGAACACTTCTGCAGAATGAGGTTTATGAGCAGTCAAGGCTGGAGATGCTCAGGAGAGAAGCCCCCAGCGTTGGTGCTGGGTGAGCTTAGGCTGTGTCCCTCTGCATTTCATTCCCTGGCACTAAGAGGACACGTCCCTGTATCCAAAGAGCTGTGCCAGTGTGGGTCTGAGGAGATGAGCACAGCCAGCCTGCAACCTGCCATGCCCCCGACATCTGGAGAGCTGGGGTTTGATCTTGGCTGTTTCCTCACTCTTTCATTTATCTCTCTCTGCTGCTTTGGATGACAAGATCATTAGAAACCCAGTTGCTGTTGCTGAGCTCTTCCTCCCGAGCTGTGTGTAAGCATGGACGATGCCTGAAAGACAAGAGGTTTAATTGTGTTCTGCCTGCAGCTATGGGATGTCAGCCAGGCAAATTTAAAGCCAGGCTGCATGGGGGTGGGAGATGCACCTCCATTACTCACCAGCCTGGATGAGGTTTGGCTTTATTGTATCCTGAAATAGCCAGAGCCTGGGAGGTGCTGATTGAAGCCATTTGAAAACATGACAACATCCTCGGGACAAGAGGTGTCTAATCTAATGAAGCCAGAAGGCATTAGATAAGAGCTGTGCAAAGCCAGGAAAACACAATTAAAGCATTCCTGAGGACTGCTGTCGACCTGTATCAGGAACATTGGGACAGAGATATTGGTACAAGTCTAATGAAAATAAATGATCTGTTTGAAACATTCCTCAAGTCAGTGACAGAGCCCCTGCTGGGCTCAGCCTTGAAAGGTCCCACTAGCCACAAGCTGGTGCCTATGTGGGGTTCCCTGAGCAGGGCTGGTGGCACCTGCCTGTGCTGCACTGGGGGCATGGCAGGGTTTTGTCTTTGCAGCAAAACAGCCCAGGAGCACGTCACCACCCCATCCCCTAGTGATGGGATAAGGGAGCCACTGGGATCAGTGCCCATGCATGGCACATCAGGGCTTTCTCCAGACAAAGGCCCTTCCCGAGGCTGTCACTCTGATGCCTTTGTCACAGTTTGTTAACCAGGCAGGATCCCCTCCCTCCCTGCAGAGTTTTGTAAGGTTTTGTCTCTAAATAACCCCTTAAAACCCTTCAGGGTGGTGAAGTGCAGGGGCCAGTGCTCTGGCTGGGTGGGCAATAGTCCTGCCCAGAGCCCCCCTGTGTCACCACTCTGGTGTTGGGGAAGTGGAAGCAAAGGAAAGGCTCCTTTTCCTTCAGTGCCCTGAGTGCATTGTGCTTTGTGCTCTCTCCTCCCAGCTCTGCTGTATCAGAGCTGCATTTAGGATCTGGGTTTCATGCTGGACCTTTGAATAGAAACACCTCCTTTTAGACTCATGCTATCAGAAATAGTGATTAAACACACCCACTACTGTAAATCACTGGCAAGAGGAACTTGTCTCAAATCACACTTCTTTGGCAAGAGTTTAAATTGACAGTGACAAGCTTATTTCTGGAAGAAAGTTTTATTTTGGGGAGTTCAATTCATTGTGCCACTTCTCATTTAGATGCAGTGTGATGTGATACCTAACACATCCTTTTTCCCGTGAGGCAAGGCAGGGATTTATGCATTGCTGTGAGACAGTGTGTGCCTCACAGATCCACCTGGCTCTCCTCAGGAGAAACAACACTTCTAAAGATGATTTTAATCAGCTCAAGGAAATTCTCATCATTTTTGAGGTCCCTGAGCCTGTTTTTCCCCAGGGGTGTACAGCATTCCTGATGTACATTCCATTACCCTGGGAGACTGTATTTACAGTCACAAACAGCCATTTATCCACCACAAAATTGCCATCACCCAGGAACACCTAAATCTCACAAAAATCTTCTTCATTGCCGTTTTAATCTTTTTGTCTCCTAGTGTTTAATAGAATTCACTTAAAGATATTTAACAGCATAAGCCCCCAGGGCTGAGTGCCATCCCTGGGGCTGCCTGAAGGGACAACCCCACCACCTTTGTGCTCAGGACTCCAGGAGTCCCTGGCCCTGCAGCCACAGGGTTTTATGAGTCAGACTCATAAATTACTGGCTGCTGCCCCACTGCTGCTGATGCCTTGAGAAGGNCTGAAAAATATAAAAGCTAAAACCTGAGCCATCACTGTCCCATCACACCTGGGCTGCATTAAGCTTCCAGCAGAGACACAGTATTCCCCTGGGAACATGTCAGCAGGAACAAGCTTCATTACACAGAAGGGATTTGCAAGAAAACCTGAATTGCCCAGTTCTAAGTTAATTTCCAAACGCTTCCCCAGGGTGCCTCTAACAGATGATTGAGGGCTCCCACAGGGATGTGATGCTGCTGCTTTATTTCAGCCCCATTACAGAATTTAAATACTGTGGGAGTTGATGGAAATGCTCATGGCTGCACACACAGCAGTGAGCTGGACTCTCACCACGCAGGGCAGAGCAAGGGTAGCTCCCCACATGCTGCAGGTGCCAGGGATTGGCCACAGCACCCAAGGAGGTGCCCAGCAGCAGAGCAGGCAGGGGGATGACCTTGGCTCTGCACCACGGAGCTGGCACTGCCACCCTGAGAGCTGTGCAGCACCACCAGAAGTGACTGTTTGAATTTCAGAGTTCTGTGAACAGTGGTGCAATGCTCCTCCTGGCACAACCAACTCCTGAAAGTCTGGTCTGTCAATAAACCAGAGCTCATTAAAATGACTTTTTAATTACTGACATCCTCTAAGTCAGACATCATCCTTAAAAAACGGGGTGTGGGAGCAGGTGCCCGAGGAGAACACCTTGTAAGCGCTCTTCATTGTTACAGAAACTGCAGAAACCTCTGAACAACCTCAGGTCTCTCCTCCTTCCCCTTTGCTCCTGCTAAGGGGAGCTGGCAGAAAAAAGGAAGCTCTAGCTCCCTGAGCAGTGGCCATGCCCATGCTGTGACAGTGGCTCTGGGACACCCCTGCACCTGCTGACAGAGCACAGCTCCTCTGCTTTTGTCTGTGCTCCTTCTGGGGTGGCAGCTGCCCAGGAGTAGCCGCTGTGCCGAGCGATAACAGCTGTTCTTTGTCTGATGCTGAAGGTGCTTGTCAGCCTCAGGAAGATAAAAAGGCTGAAGTTATTTATAATTGTGTAATTAAATGGCTCCTGAGCCTTCCAGGCAGCTCTTGCTGCTCTGCAGATGGCCCTGCTCTAAGTGGCAAGCCACAAGTGCAGAGGCAGCTGAGGTCACCCATGGTGGGGTTGGTGGGTGCTGCTGGCTGGTACCCAACCCTGTGCCAATGTCACCCAGCCCTGTGCCAGTGTCACCCAGCCCTGCTCCAGGGCTATCCAGTTGTGCCTCAACTGGGCCACAAATCCCCACCTCTGTCTCACCATGGGCAACCCTTGGCAAGCCAGTACAGGGGCACCCACCTAATCCTGGCTGAGGTGGGTGGTGCATGGCACTGGGGACAGCCCAGTGTGGCACTGGAAACCCGTCCTTGGTGGGGCAGGAGGAGCTGTGGGGGTCTGGCTGTGTCCCAGCCTGTGCAGGGCTCTCCAGGCACACGTGGGAGGTGAATAGAAGGAGGAAAGCAGCGACACTTGAACTGACAGATCGCTGATTACCATGACAAATGGCACTTGCTCTTCCTGATAATTAGCCATTATTCATATTCAAACCTTGCTCTTCCTCCAGACCCAGGTTCTTTTTAACATTCCCAGGGCACTGCCATCCTCTTGCCTTTGTCCTTGCTGTGCGGGCAGGGTGGGGACAGGTGGCAGCGAGGCCAGGCTCATCTGAGCCCAGCACTCTGCTCTCAGGCTCGCCCAGGCCTCAGCATCCATGGCAGCACAGGTGGCTCTGACAGCCTCTCTGCAGTGAGAGTCCACAGGAGGAAGGGGAAGGTGATGGATTTCATGTCTGGGGCTGCTGTGTGGCAGTGAGGGGCAAGAGGAGCAGCCCTGGCTCCTCCCTGCTCTCCCCAAAACCCAGACCCGCTGGTGATGCCAGCTGGGTGCTGTGGCAGCTGCTCTCACCAGCACCATGCAATGAACGTTTTATTTTAAAAATCCCCCGTCCTTGGCAGCAGTGCTGCACGTTGGGGTTCCTGTCTGAGCCATGTGGACCCCCCTTTCACCAGAGCCCCTCTGGGGTGCAGGGCTGGAGCAGAGTGTGCAGGGCTGGCACAGGGGGTGCCAGCCCCCCATCAAGCCAGGACAGGAGGTGTCCCACAGCTTCCAGCAGAGACAGTGCCAGGAAGACCACAGAAGAGAGACAAATCCACCTCCATGTCTCCCAAGGAGGCACTGATGCCTTAGGTTTTAGCTTTTACGTTTTTCAGATTCTGTGCTGCTTTAGTGTGTGGGTCTGAGCTTCATATTAAGGGATGGTGAGCTCTCTGCACAGAGTAGGAAGACAAAACAATTCCTTCTCTAGCTGGGGACCAAGGACAAATAATCCAAATCTTAGGCTCAAGAGCATAAACAATGGTGAACTGAAGAGAGAAACAAGAGGGATGGGACTTCATAACCTAAAGCTATAAATGGACAATAAACTGCAAGATGCAAATGGAGCAGAACTTACAAAAGTGAGAGCCCCCGTGAGCGGTTGTGCATTTTGTGATCATTTTGGTTCATCTTGGGTGCAGCCCTGGCTGGGCTCTTGTGCTGCCCAAGGTGGATCCACTGAGGCCTTTGAATAAATCCCTGCTTTATTCTTTAGCTCTGTCTGGTCTCTGTTCTAGGGCAGCCTTCACAAGGCATTAGCACAACTGCCAATAACTGGGCAAAATCTGCCCCTGGTTGGCTGTGACTGGGAATCCACTGCTCATCACCCTGCTGCAGAGCTCTGATTATTTCTTTAGAGAGCCAGTGCAGCCCCAGCCAGGCTCCACAAAGGCTGCCTGCATTAATTGACCAACAGAAGGCAAACAGACTTCACCCATCCCAAGCACCCATTCAGTCCTTTCCCAGCAGCAGTCACTGCTGTCACCACACCAACCAGGGCTCCTGTGCCTGTTCCTGGGCACTGGACAGCCCAGGAAAAAGAGATGTGAACGGCTGAGAGTCACATCCAATCATTTTTAAATATTGTTTATGCTGAGTTTGCATTCCATGTGCTGGGCATACACAGCTTTCATTCACTCAATAAAACAATTAATTATGTGCCTTGAGTGCAGGAGCTCTGCAGCATTTTCCCTCTGCTCAGCAACATCCCCAGGCTCACACACCAGCACCTGTGTCAGACTGACCATGGCACTGACAGCTCCACACTGACAGCACGTCCAAGGCTGTCTGGTCCCAGGGGGGGTGGGAAGGATTCCCACAGGCCAGGCCATGCACCTTTCTGAGCACACAACATGAACCAGCAAAGCCAAGTAGGTGTTTTTTCCTCCCCACAAAGTGTCAGTAGCAGGAAACCACCCCTCCATCCCCTCTACAGATGTCACCTTAGCACAGATGCCATTTAACAAAACAAGGCATTTCTTCACACCTTGATGCTGCTAAAACTGTCCCTTACTCACCACATGCCACCTTTGATAAAGTGGCATTTTCCCCCAGAACATTGAAATGACCCACACAGACAAACCAGGGCAGGATTAGTGGTTGGTTTTACTCAGGTATTTAGATAGCTCTTTATTGCCAGCTTCAACCATGGTTCAATAAATACAAAAATTTAAAAAATGTCAATAGATTTGCATTAGCATTTATAATAACTATTATTATTATCATTATTAATAAATATTCCAAACCAACTGAGATTCCCTGGAGATGTCTGACTATAGTTCAAACATGAGATGCACACAGAGTCCCTTATAATATTATATTACATATGTCTCAAGCTTATAAAAATATATATTGACTTCTCAAGTGTGTATTTACAGTACTTAAGATGTGGCTAATGAATATAAAAGCATCTGGAGATGAACCACCTTGATTCCCATTTGGTTTCTTGTGAGGGAAGTGTTGCAGATGCTACTCCAACAGGACTGGGGCTCTCCCAGCCCGTGGAGAAGGCAGGAGCCTCATGACATGCTAGAGGCTGGATGAGATCAGGGTCATTTTGAGGCATTTCCCTTGCAGCTCCAAAACAGCATTGCTGATTAATTTAATTATACTACTTCCCCAAGGAGAGAAGCTGAGAGGATGCAAGTTAATTTTAATATCATAACAACAATCTATAGCTTAATCTACAAATTTTGTTATCTCGTGTTGGTGAGGAGCTCAATTAAAAGTGTTTATTCTTGCAAAAACCTGGGCTAGAAGGCTGCTTCCATGGGGGGCTTTCCTTTCCTTCCTTGTAGGAGAGACCAAGAAAGCTGGTGACTCCTGTTTGTGCTGAGTTAGAGCCCATCCCAGAGCTCAGCTCCTGTGGGACCCCTCCACACAGCCACGGCTACTTCCCACAGGAGCCACTGGCCCTGGCCAGCCACTGGCCACTGCAGCCCAGGGAAACAGCCATAGATAACTGCTGAGGTTTATCCCTTTCCAGCTGGGCAACATCCAGAGGGACAGAAAAGCAGATTCCAGTGGCCACAAGTGGCACCCAGAGCCAGCCCCTTCTCACATTCCTTATTCTGGAGGCAGGGTCTGTTCCGGGGGACTTGAGGGAAGACGTTGCTGCCTGCTCATGGCCAAGTTTGTTTTCCAAACTGAGGCACACTGTCACCTCACCACAAGGCCTAGATGTCTCCAGACCTCCTTGAGAGCAGGTGAAACAGCCTGGAGCCAGCTCCTCCAGTAGCAACTTCCCAGCATGGCTCCTGCACCCCAACAGACAGTACGAGCAGGGAGAGGGGAGAGAAGATCCAGAGTCAAGCTAGCTCAACCCCCTGCCTAGAGACCTGAAATATACTTTCTCTAGAGATAAAATGTAAACACAGAGAGCACACAAATTGCACTTGATCCTTGGCATCAGGCATTTAACTAAATGCAGGGCTGGGTTCACTGCTATTCCTCTTCAGGCTGGGAAACAGTGGGATGGCAAGTGACCAACCTGACTGGAATGGGCCAGACTTGGAGAAATTATTTCTGTTAAAAACACTAACCAAGAGACACTGGGGAGGGAGCATGGTTTGAACTGCAGAGGGGGCAGGAGGGAGAGATCTTGTTTTCCCCAGAGAGAAACAAACTCCCCACAGCATATGCAGCACTTGCCTGGGCAGAGTGGTCACCATGCCAGCCCCAAGGGGCCCTTCACTCAATCCTCATTCTCATCCTCATCTTCTCAGAGCAGGCTAACAGGAGGGTCTGACTGGAGCAGATTTCCAACCAGACTCTGAGCACCTCCCACAGCCTTCATCCCCTATGTAAATCTTTGCCTTTCAGCATTAATAATTCACTTGAGACACTTACAGATCACAATAAAGCCTTACAAAACTCCATACAGAGCTGCAAATACCCATTTAATTAACTAACTTCAAGGAAAGTTGTATTATTAAGATGCTATTTATATCTTCTCAGGGATCAGGCTGCAAGTCTGGGAGCTGTCAGCATGCCAGGCAGGCAGCACCGTGCTCACAAAAAAAAGTGTGGGTGTGCCCTGGATTGCATGGATGCAGCCAGCACCATTTCCTCTGTGCTTTACCGGAGAATATTTGGTTTTGTTCACCAACTGAGGTGTCAAAACTCAGTGAAGTAGCTCATTGAGCAGAAGGGATGCAATTGGGAAAGAGTTTCCTTCAGCACAGATGGGGATACTCACCTTCCAGGAGTTGGGCATTGGGTGAGAGCTGCTCTCTAAATTTAAAAGCAATAAAAACTCCTTGTGGGGTTGCTGAGATCTGTCAGGTTGTATAAAAGTCCCCATGGATTCACCAGCAGGATACTAGATACAGAAGTGTTGGCTCTGGATTAAGACAGTGCAAAAAGGTCCATCCCACCCTGTGAACTCAACTACCACATGAAATGGCATCAATACAGTTTCATCTTACAAAACAGTGCTGGGGAGAGCCACGTCCACCCAGGCACGCCGCACCACCCCAGGAATCCTGGGCTGCCCCGGCACAGGGGACACAAGCCCTGCTCTCTCGCCACGTGTTTGGCAGCACCCAGCGGTTTCCACAGCCCCCCTGAGACCCCCAGGTTTCAGAGGTGGGGCTGGTTGGGGCCAGCTCCTCCCCGGGAGCGCGGGCCGGTGCTCGGCACCCCTGCGGACACGGCTTCACACCTGCACGCCTCGGCCGTGCATCTGGATGACCTGGGCCCGGAGGCTCTGGATCCCGCTCAGGATGGTCTTCTGGTGCTCTGCCAGCGTGATCCCCAGGCTGAGGATGTCTCTGCAAAGTGAGCCCCACATCAGCCAGGACACACCAGCCCTGACCACCGTGTGCCCCGACACCGACTGCTTCCAGGCCAGACAGCGCACGTTCCAGCCGTGCACAAGTGAGAAATCCCCAACCTTTTGTCCCAGCCAAAGCAGCACTGACACTGACCAGGCATTCCAGGCCTGCAGCACGCCAGGTGTGGGACAGCTCTGAGCCCAGCACCCTGAGCTGCAGCACAACAGGTTATCAGTAAATCACATTGGATGTGGCTCTGCTCTCTGGCAGGGGCAGGAAGGTTACAGCCAGGAGAACAGGTCACTTACTGGGCTGTCATCCTGGCCACCGACTCCAGGTAGCAGTAGCCCGCAGCAGTGAAGTTGTCCTTGTATCTGCCCATTTCTATAGCTTCCAGCCACTCACCCACGGAGCTGAACGATGGGAAGGCCGAGAAGGTTCTCTTGGAGAGGGGGATGGATGTGCCATGGGACCTGCCAACAGACAGGGTGGTGAAGAGGGAGTGGGGCACAGCAGGGCAGAGGGGGGACGGGCAGGTGTGGCAAGAGGGTGGTCACCTGGGGCACGTAGAGCTGGGACATGTGGAGCTGGGGCACTCTGGGGGCTGCAGGCTCTGCACCAACTTGCTCAAGGCATTGTGGATCTGCGAGAACTTGGGCCGCTGGCTGCGGTCCTTCTGCCAGCAGTTGAGCATCAGCTGGTGGAGGGGTGGCTGGCAGTTGGCTGGGGCGGGCAGGCGGAACCCATCCTCCACAGCCTTCATCACCTGCAGGACATGAGGGGCTGGGGTGATGCAAACCAGAGGCAAACCCTGGGACAAACCCCTGGGGCAAGCCTCCCTCCTCACAGCCACTCCTGCAGCAATGGCTGCACCATCATCCACCGTGCAGCTGCAGGGCACTCACATCCTGGTGGGACATGTCCCAGTAGGGTCTCTCGCCATAGGACATGACTTCCCACATGACGATCCCGAAGCTCCACACGTCGCTGGCAGGACTGAAGTGGTGATACTGGACGGCCTCAGGGGCTGACCACAGCACCAGGCTCTTCCCACGCTGCATAGGCAGAAGGGCAGGAATGATTTAGGTGTCCAGAAGGATGTGGCCAATGCTGGCAATTCCCAGGTAGCCATTCACTGCTCATCGTGCCCTGCCTGGGATCACAGGGTGGGCACCGAGCAAACCCATGGGCCATGAGCATATTTAGTACTAAGAGAAAACTTTTTCCTCAATTTGTTTAAAATGTCACTGCAGCTGTATGCTATGGTGTGAGTCCTGAAGTATTATTGGGAGAGGAGAATGTCCGCAGGAGGAGCTGATGGTATTTTGTACACTAATATTTAAGGAAAAACACCTCACAGCTGTACAAACACAAGTCCCTCTGCCCTGATTTGTGCAGCAGGGTTGTGGCTGGAGCAGGCGTGGTGCCAGGCCCTGCTATGCAGGTCCCTGACCAAACACATTGGATTTCTACCTGAGAAAGAAGTCCAAGGTGCAGAGTCCCTGTTCATACTTGAAGAAGGAAATGGGAGCCTAGGAAAAGTGTTGACAACAGAATGTGGAAATGCAGCTCACCATGGTGGAGAAGATGGTTTCCATCTTGTCTTCCTGTGGCCGTCTGAACCCCGTGATCTTGCATGCCAGGCTGCTGCTCACGAGGACCTTGTGGGCAGCAAGGCTTTTGTGTACGTAGCCCATCTCTGCCAAGTACGCCATGCCAGAGGCGATGCCCTGCAGCATGCAGATGAGCTGCGTGCCTGTGAACTGCCCCTCGTGTTTCTGTGAAGGCAGAGGAGGAAAAGCCAAAGGGCAGCCATAGGAACATGGCCAGGAGAGTCCGAGCTGGGCAGACACCCCAGTACTCACTCTGAGAAAGGAGTCCAGCAGGCCGTTCCCCATGTACTCCATCACTATCATCATGGTGCTCCCTGCACAGACAGACAAGCAGCACGGTGTCAGTGCTGCCATCACTCAGACTCTGCAGGGGTTACAAATCCAGTGCCAGCTCCTGCACTGCCTGGCTTTTGGGGGAGATAAGGATGTTATCTCAGCCAGCTTATAATGAGCACTAGGCCCAAGGCTTCCCTGCCATTCCCAGCTAGGAATGGATTCCGGTATCAGAAGCTCCTTTCATCAGGACTCTGAAGCACATCACAAAGGACAGCACAGCCCAGTGAAAGCAAAAGCAACCAGCTCAGCCAGAATACTTCCTTTCCTAATAAAAAGCTTAGTTAGAATCAGCTCACATGCTCTGGTTTCTTTGGATTTACACAAATATCCATTTAACTATCACATCCATAGCCTGATTCCACACACACACTCACAGGAGAGAGCTGCAGCAGTCAGTCTCATCTGTTTTACTGACAGAATCTCGCTTCAATTGACTTTTGTTAAGAGCACACATGCAGTCCCACTACCTGCATTTATTAATCTAGCTGGAAGCTTTTTATTAATCACCAGAATGCAAACCCAGCTGATGCATGTGGGAACAGCTGCTCTCCAGGTAGCCAACTGCACCTCTAGCACCAGGTTACCTCTCCAATGCAGCAGTTTAAGCCCATTGCTGCACAGGAGCCTCCTGGCACCCACGTACCTCTGGTGATGACCCCCTCCAGGCGGATGACATTGGAGTGGTCAAACTGGCCCATGGTGCAGGCCTCGGCCAGGAAGGAGCGCTGCTGCTTCTCGGAGCAGCCTGCCCGCAGCGTCTGGATGGCCACCGGCAGCTCGCGCTTGCTGGGCAGCTTCAGGCACCCCCGGCACATCTCCCCAAACTCTCCTGCACAGCAGAGAAATGCGTTACAGAGATCCGTGGCAGGACTGCTGCCACTCACACCAGGCCATGCTGAGCACTGTGCCACTCCTCTGCAGGGCCGCTGACCCCCAGCCATCTCCTGAGCCTCCCAGCTGTTCTCTCCATGCTCTGCTTCAGTGCATATTGTGTTTTAGCCCATGAGAAGAGGAGTAACCCCTGTCACTGAGGTCATGCTCTGGGCCTGGCTGGTTCTGCCTCCTGGTCTGCTTCCTACAGAGCTGGACACAGCAGGGCTGTGAGGGAGGGTTCCTGCAGTCCTTGAGGAAGAACATCCCACTGCACAGCTCCACAACAGGAGCTACAGAATTCCCAACATAAAAAGCCAATATTGGCTTTACAGCAAGAAGCATGTAACTATGAGCAGCTTTATTGATTTGAAAATCAGGTTATTGTTGGGTCAGCAGTGAGACAAACACACTCCCAAAGTCCTTAGATTTAAATGTATTCCTTACCGATTTCTTTCTTGATTTTTCAAATACCAGTTTGCTCATGAAGGGTACATGAGACTCCTCTGAGCTGCTCCACACTGCAGTTCAGAGGCAACCTCATCCCCTCTTCAATGTCCTCTCCCCTTCAACACCGTCCTTCAGCTGCAGGCAAAACCCTCCCTCCTCCCTTCCTCCACCTCTGCTGCTGCTACAGCTGAATTTATCTTTAGGAAAACAAATGACAAAGAATGATCATGTTTCCCACATTCTGGCACACAGTAGCCATTAAGGCTCTAGGGTCCAGTCAGGGGATTTTAATTTGCTTTTAAGTTTTAGGCAGTGAAGTTGATGAAAATCGATAAATCATTAGGTTCACGAATTTATAAATAGTTTTCATGCTGCTGTCAAACTGCCCAGATGCAGATAATTGCTGATGCTTTCTGGTCTGCGTGGCATTTGCTTGGCTGTGCTCAGTGCCTCAGGAAAACACCAGGAATGTGGAACAAAGCTTCTGGATAAAATCCTCACCAGCCCCACTTCCATCCTCTGCTGCAGGCGGGTACCCCCAGGACTGGAGCAATATCCTGGCACTGCCATGGCCCAGTGAAAGGAGAGCACAGCAGCACAGCCCACGGCACAGCCACCACCCCGTGGAACTTGCCTGTCCTGATAATCCTCTCAATTTTGATGCTGGCATTGTCCAGTTCCTTGGCAAAGAGGTGCACAGCCTGCATGGGGTCTTCGCAGGTGTTGGGGTCAATGTATGTCCTCCTGGTTGGTATTTTAACTGCAGGAAAGGCAGAAAGGGCAGGTGAGAGGGGCTCGGCAGAACTTCCACCCACCCATCCTAGGAAACACTATCCCAGCTCATCCATCTCCTGATCTGTGGGCAGAACCAACCGGCCACCTTTGTATAAGCAAAGCAAAAGACTCATTTCTAAGGTTTCTAAGACTTTGTTTTTAGGACTGAGTGAATCCAACTGCTCTGCTCCACTGCCACAACCCCCGGGTAAAGGAGAGCAGCCCCTTTGCTCCAGTGAAGCTCCCACCCTCCAAAGCCAGGTGAAATGGTCAAGGCAGGCTCTTCTACTTCTGAGGTGCTTTGGGGAACAGAAAAGGATGTGTGCACTCCATGGGCTTGTGCCAGGAATCAAATAAACTCATCAGTCCCGACATCTGAATTCCCTCTGTTGTCGGTAAAATTACTGCTGCTCAATAATCCAGAGCAGCCCCAGAAAACAAGGCTGTTTGCTCATGTTCATGAGAAGCTGACAATAATTTATACACCCCATGTAAGCTGCAAGTATCCCCATTTCCTCTGGCATGCAGTGACCCACACACAGCAAGGACAGACACTGGCACATGGAGCTGTCAAGCCCATGGTCCTCAGAGAGCCTTGCTGTGCTGAGCCCTGCTCTGGGATAACACAGGATGACAGCACTTCAAAAGTGAGGGCTCAGGGCTGCTTTGGTGGGTTATTAACAATGATGAATACAGGGATCCCCACAGTTACACTGGCCATGAGAGCTGGGTGCCACTTACAGTGGAAGTACAGCTCCTCGTCCCCATCCTGGCTGGCTTTGCTGTACCCACACTGCCTGCAAAGAGAATGAAGATGCACACCAGCACCTGGGCAGTAGCCCCTTACCCCAGGTCAAACCCCCCTGGACCACGCCTGGCCCTGCTCACCTCCTCCAGACCATCACACCAACCACCACGGACACCAGCACCATCAGCCCCACGATGGCCACCACTGCGATGATGAGGACGGGGCTCTGCTCACTGGAGGCCACTGTCACTGCAGGAGGGAAGCAGAGCCACTCATCAACGTGCTCTGGGGCAGGTTTGAGGAGAGCAGCTGCCTTGCTGACTGCTCCCATGGCCAGCCTGTGTCCTCCAGAAGAGCTGTGGGAGTTTGGCTGCTTTTCACCATCCTCACAACAATTCATATTCTGGTTCAGCTTTAAGAGCCCAGGCTGGTGGGATCAGTCCAACATGCTGGGCAGTGCTGCAGGCAGCACAGATGGAGCAACCCAGCACTGCTGCACCAGCTCCTGGTTTTGGTAATCAGAGCTGAGGAAGAATCCTGTTTATCAGAGGAACATATCAAAATTTATGGCCTTACAAATAATTTTCTTTCATCACCTTAATCCCTTTTCCTCCTGTTTTTGCAAACAGGGGTATTAGATAGCTACATTCTCTATAAAATTTTTATTGGCTTCAATTAATTCTGAAATGTCTTCTGTGTGGCAAATGAAGGCAATTTAAAGCCCTGTTAAACACAATCTGTGGGAGCTGTTCTGAGCCAGCCAGCTCAACCTTGCCAGCGTGGGGGATTGTGCCGAAGCCCAACATCCCTCCAGCCCTCTTTTAGTGAAATAAGACGCTTTTGGACCACAGTTATGAATGGGAATTTAAAAGGAGAAGTCTCAGCAGATAACACTGTTGCTGGCTGCCCTGAGCCAGCAAGGAGTAGGCAAGCCAAGTGCCTCCTGAGCCAGGACAGCAGTGGGAGGCAGGGAGCAGTCATGAGCTAAGCATGTTTTTGGGCAGTTTCAGCCAAAGAGCAGAGACTATCCCAGCCTCCTCATGAGAAAGGAGCCAGAGAGCAACTGCCCTCATTGACTCTTCACTGAGAAGAGATTGGACAGGCTCCCCCAGGACATGCAGGACCAACCTCATCAAAATCTAATGGGAAAAAGCAAGGACAAGCAAATTCCTGGACAGCAGTGTCCCTTAGACCTGGAGGAGCAGAACCAGAGGAACAAGTGCTGCTCCATGAAACCAGGAGCAGCTGGGGCACGAGCTGTGAGCACAGCATCCCCAGAGCTCAGCCCAGAGCCCTGGCAGGGACAGGAGCCCTGCTGCACTTACACTCTGCCAATGTCTCCACTTCAATGCCAGGGTTGTAGTTCCCGTAGTCTGGAGAGGAAGATGTTCTGATTTGGAAAATGTAGAGGGTACCAGGCTTCAGGTTATTGACCGTCACGGCCGTTGATGTGGTTTTCACAGTTGAGTAACTTTGATCCCTCTGATCCTGTGACATAATGAGATACCTGAGATGGAGCTGGGCTGACAGCTGCGCCACAGAGCCAGCATGACACAGTCGTGTCCTCAGCTCTGGGCCCCGTCAGGACAGCCTGTCCAAAGAGCCAGCCTCCAAAAGAAACAATACATCCACTGGATGTCTCATCAACAGAAATTATATGGGAAGGTCACAGGACATGGCAGATGGAGGAAGATGGTGCTATGAAGACATGAAGGCAGAAGATGGGGTGGTGGGGAGCAGCTGTGCCACCCCTCATGGCAACTTCCCCCTGTGCCAGGCTCAGCTGTGGCACCAGCCAGCCCTTTCCTGCTCCCCTGCTGCAGCTGCTCGAGTACTGGAGCAAATCTGTGTGGATTGGTAAATGGCAGGTGGAACCCCGAGGGGCACCCCAGCCCCACAGTCTGGCACAGGCAGTGTCCCAGCTCCACAGTCTGGCACAAGCAGTGTCCCAGCCCCATGGTCCAGCACAGGCAGTGCCCCAGCCCCACAGTCTGGCACAGGCAGTGTCCCGGCCCCATTGTCCAGCACAGGAGTGTCCCAGCCCCACAGTTCAGCATGAGCATNCAGTGTCCCAGCCCCATTGTCCAGCACAGGCAGTGTCCCAGCCCCACAGTCTGGCACAGGCAGTGTCCCAGCCCCACAGCCTGGCATGGGGACGAGCAGCAGCCACTCGCTGCACTGCTCACATCACTACCAAATGTGTTTCCATTTGATACGTTTTCCCCTTTGAATCTTCACAGTAAAAACAAAAGCTTTAAAAGCAAAGATTAGGAACTAAGTTGATATCCATGTCAGCATCAAGAGCCTCATTTCAGTGAATAACTGCTAAACTGAATTTAAATTCTCTTCTCAAGGAGGAAGGTTCCTCATTTCATACCCCAAGTATCATGTTGCTGCAGCCCATTTGCACAGGAATTAATGTCTCGGGCTCCAGCATTTGCCCTCCTCCTCAGATCCCTCCTATCAAATTTATCAGATGCTGAAAATCACATTAATATGAATCAGCTTCACGGTAGCTTGTTTCTAAATACAGAATGCTGACATGTCACCTGCACAGTGTGCCTGACACGCTGTCAGCTCCATAACGAGCCTGAGCTCACGCAGATAAGGTAATTTGCAGAACTGTGTCATAAACTGCATTCATTTTGATTTAGAGCCTTGTCCCTGCTCTGCCCACTGGTATTTCTCCTAAAATTCCCAACCTACCGCACCTGTCAAACAGCAGCAATTTTTAAAATCAAGAAACTGTCATAAAAATATTTGCTGGGTCCCCTCCCATGTAGAAGGGCCACGCACAGTCACAGGTTTGTGGCTCTCAGTCCTAAACCAGTGCAGACCACAAGGTCCAACACTCTCCTAGAGAGCAGGCTGGGAATACAGAGACCATCTCCTCCAGGATGTAGGAACCCACTGTGGTGTCTCAGTCCCTGCCTAGCTGGAGTCACAGACGGATGGGCACACACAGCACCCTCCTCCTGAGGGGAGCAAGGGAAGGACACGGAGCCAGCAGGGCACAAGCAGAGCCCATGGCAGGGCCCAGAGCCTACCTTCTCAAAGTACTTGACCTCGTACTCGGTGCCATTGGCAGTCAGGAAGCTTGGCTCCTGCCACGACAGGGAGACACTCTTCTGCTCCACTTTATCTGTGCGGATGTCAGTGACGGGAGCTGGCTCTGAAAATGCAGAGAGGAAACAGGCAGTGACTGAGGGGCTGCTCCAGTACAACCTTTCCCTCAAACAGCTGCAGAGTGTGTGCCTTCTGCAGACACCAGTCCCCCCTCTCTGAATCAGGACTGGAATAGCTCCAAGCTGGTGACCATCCAATGGGAGAAGATAGTGGTAAAACACAACAGCTTTGTAATCCATGGGCAGCCTGGAACACTCCAATGGAAAACTGGCAAAAAACCTAATGGCACCCTCCACCCTTAGTGCTCATGTCCTGGGCTCTGAACCCTTGCTGAGGATGTGTGGGAAAGGCAAAACACAGTCTTTGATCAGGAGGGCTGCTGGGACATACCAAGGCTTCCTGAACACCTCACATCAGATCTACCCCATGCAGCTGGACTGCTGGGAGTATGACCCCTGCTCTGAGAGCAGGCTGTGCCTCAGGAGCTGCCTGTGTATTTCTGGTCAGCACAAATTCCCTCCCCGACATGTGTGCATCCATTTAGTTCATCCACTGCAAGATGCACTTGCCAATATTCCCATTTTAACCAGGTTTGGCTCCAAACAAATCTCCAGCCTATGCAGGCAGCAGCTCACAGCCATCAGACACAGCAAAAGCTGCACGGGGATGTTGACTGTTTCCAGCTTGTCCTACTTCCCATCAAATCAGGACATTTGCTGGACCCATCTCTGTCCCACCAAGACTCCCATGGAGAGGAACAAGTCCCTAGAAAGTAAACTCAAGTATCTGTGAAATTTTGTATTTATTACTTAGCTCATTAATCTTTGCTGAAATAAAAAACCCTCATGATGTTTTATTCATGGTGATTTGCTCCTTGATTCCAAGTCACTCCAGCTTCCTGTGAGAGGAGTCAAAGGGGCTCCTGAGCAGCTCCCTTGGCCCACACACGGCTCCCTCTGCTGTGACCCACCCCAGGGTGTGGGACGTAGTCAAACATTATCCCCCAACACTCGCCTTGGGTCCTGCTCCTGTAAGATAAGCTAAGTGCTCCTTACTTGTATGATCCCCATCAATAAAATATCACACAGCTGGCCTCCTGTATCTCTGAATCCTGGAAATGGACTGGAGAGACCTGAATGCGTGGTGCTGACTGTTAACAAAGTCATCAGGAAAAATCCTACTCACTCTAGGATGTGCTTTAGAGCAGAGCCCTTGGTACATGACAGAAAAGCAGGTGCCAGCCTCAAACATGTTTAAAAAACATTAAAGAAGATCACACAGGCTATAAAGCATTTCACACTGTGAAAAAAAATGTGTTTCCCATCAATATTTTAAGCTCTCCTATCATTGCCTCTATTCGAAAAAGCAAACATTAAATTATTCACCACTCTGCCTGATTTTATAAACTCCATTCCACTGTACGTGGGTTTTCTCCTGTTGATTAACCAGCGTAGCAGCAGAACAGGCATAAAACTCCATGTGGCACCGTGTCCCTCCCCAGAACAACTCGCTGCATCCAACAGCTGCACTTGGTGAGGGACATCAAACGCCCCTGCACCCTGCCCTGCTTGTGCCAGATAGAGCCACGTCTCCCCTCCCTCACCAGTTACTAACATCCCAACACAGAACATGCCTCAGAGATCTCCATTGCAAAGCAGAGAAGCCACTTCACCAGTCAGCAGGGCAAAGACCCCAGGAGCTCAGACATCTGCCCCAGGCTCATCCTGCGGCCCCACTGCCCCATGGTGACTGAATCAGCCCTGGGCATACACAGGCAAATCTACTTTGGAGGACCAAATCCAGCTCAAACCCCTTCTCCAGCCTCAGGAAGGAGGATGCATTCTGGCACTGGTTGCATTATTAATCAGCAGCAGATTTAAAAGCTCTTTAAGGCAGGAGCCTTGTATTCCTGCCGGGAATACAAATGACAGTGGCCTGGAGTGCACATTTACATGGCTAATGCAGCTCCACTCCTGCAGGCAAACAGTTCCCCTCACTCCTCAAACACTTTTATTTAGTCCCATGCTGGGGACAGATTAGAAAAAACACAGTATTAATTTTGCCACCTGCAGACTAAATTGCATCTCTCCTTTTCACTGCAATTACAAGGAACGATGGACAATTCCCTCTGGTGACTGCTGGAGGGGAAGGACAGCACAGAGCTGCACTCAGAGCTGGATTAGAGGAGCAGGATCTGACAGCTAAATAGGGTCTTGTTTCTTGTTTAATTTTTCCTCTGAACCTGCTTATCAGCAGACAGAGCTCCCCTGCTGCTGCAAACAACTTCCGAGACCACAGCATGACAGCCACCACTGCCCAGGCATCCCCGGAGTCTCCTTCCTCCTGACCTCTGGACCCTTCCAGCACTTCTGTGGTGGGCTCTAGTGACAAGGGGCTGCAGAGTCAGGACTCCAAGAAACCATGTGCTCTGAGAAGCAGCTCCCCACACTGTCCCTGCCAGTGTGGCTCCATGTCCTGCCCACGCAGGGTCCCCTCCTTGCAGTGGGGTCTTACAAACTCAGCTGTGCAGCCTCTCCCCCAGGAGACAACTTTCTCCCCAGCTTCTCCCCTTCTTTGCTGATAGGCATGGGTGAACCATCACTGTCACCCCTTGCCAAGGGGGCAAAGGCAAGAGGAACCAGGGCACTGGTGCCTGCTGACAGGGCAGCCCTGGCCTGGCGCTGCCCGGGAGGGGACACCTTCAGCAGTAAAAACTGTCAGTGTTCCAAGAAACTTCTGAGCCTCAGCTGCCTGGGTAATTCCGAGCCACTATCTGCATCTGGAGACTTGACAGCTCAACAAGAGACATTGATTTTGAACAGATTACAGGATTAATTATCCACATTCTTGATGTGCGTTTCAGTTCCCTCAGGAGTACACGGTATCAAGCAAGGGGCTGAGATTTCCCCCTTCCCCAGGGGAAAAGCTGTTCTTAGCAGCCAAGGCATGGGCTGGCGTCACTGACTTGCTGCTTTGCTCCCTAAGAGAATGGGGCACTCACTGCCCACACCTGGCCTCTTGTGCCCAGCTCAGACCTGGGGGCCCAGGCAAGGTGGGACCTCCAGAGCACCGGTCCCTCTGCCTGCACCAGGCTGGAGGAATGGCTTGTTATCAGACCTCTCTAAGCTCACCATACCCCAGCCTGTTCTCTGTGCCCCTGGCCTGAGCTCAGGAGGCAGAAGACCTTCCCAGAGCTAAATCCATCCTTGAACAGCAAAGATCCTAATGAGGAATGACACCTCTGCTGAGGAGCAGTCTGCAGCACAGCATCCCCCAATGGAGCCACAGGGATTATGGCATGAGGGAAGAGAAAGCAACAACGTGCACAGAGACATTTGATCAAGTGGTGGGAAAATTATTTATAACAAGATCAAAGTTTAATCTCTTCAGATGAAATTGTTGGCCACTTCCTGCCAAGAGGTACCTGAGGATCATCTGTCTCCATTAACTGTGGCTTGGGAAAGGGTTTTCATGCAAATTAATAATGTAACCACAGAGGAACGGACAAGGACACGACAAGCCAGAGCTGACTGTCCTTCAGCATAGCCAACAGCAGAGGAGGGACCTGGCTGTCCTTTGGCACAGAAAACAGCTGAGGAGGGACTCCTCAGCCAACCCCTCTGGTCAGGGACCTGTCCACAGGCATGGGCACTCACTTCTCCTTACCTGAGGGAACAGAAATGCCAAACTGGAAATGGAAGGGGACAATTACAGTAAGAATTGTGTCACAGACCAGTGCAGGATAGAGAGAGGAAATCAATTTTTTTGTTTCTGAAGGATAGCCAACATTTGAATTACCCATTTTAAGGAGGGTTTTTTGATGAATGGGCTGGAAATGTTGCTTCATCAAAGGGGTTTTTTTTAATGATTTGTAAATTCAAACTGCAGCCAGATCACAGAGCAGACTTGTCCCTTCACAGCCCAGGCTGTCACCACACTCACTCCTTGCCTCCCAGAGGCATCAACTGGAACCCTCTGAGAGTGCCATGGGCCAGTACTCATCTGCCCCTCTGCCACACCTAAACACATCTGTGCTCCCAGGACAAACTGAGCAGAAATGGGGCACTGCCACGGCACAGCCTGAGCACGGTGACCACACCACCTGCAGCAAAGCCACCAAACCCCCGGCTGCAGAGCAGACCCCTACACCCCAGAGCTGACACGCCAGAGCAAAACAGCACCAGGGGGGCGAAGCAGCCAGCCCTGCCCGTGCATGCCACTCCGTGGCCATACCTGCACGGCCAGTGGACACGTTGACCTCGGCGTACTGCTGGCCGGCCAGCGGGCTCACGGCCGAGACGCCGTTGAGGGCCAGCACGCGGATGGTGTAGTTGACGTGAGGCAGCAGGTTCACCAGGGTGACTGTGCGCTCCACCAGCCCCGTCTGCTGCGGCACGAAGCCCACGCTGCTGCCGCACTGCTGGCAGTGGCCCGCTGGCACCGCGGGGCACCGGCCACACCACAGGCTGTAGGTCAGGTCGCTGCGGCCGCCCGCGTCGGCGGGGGCACTCCACTCCAGCACCAGGGACGACTGCCGCAGGCTGTACACCAGGTTCCTCGGGGCGGAGGGTGGACCTGGAAGGAAAAGAGTGTCTGTGCACGGGTGTTAGGACAAACATGTAGGAATGTGCTCCCTGTTGGCGGAGTGACTAAATTATTCTTTGTCTGCTTAAAAAGGAAAAAAGACCAGAAGTTTCTCTCCCAGTTTGACACCTCATAGGACCTTTGGGACTTCACCTCAGACCTGGGGCTGTCCGATTGGACGGAGGCCAAGAGGTCCCACCTAGGTAATTCACTAGAAAAGGAAAAGAACAAAGGAAATAATTTATTTTGTGGGGTGTTTTAGCAGGAGCAAGAACCTCTTGCCCCTGGCTCGGTTTTTCTTTGTTATTTTGCCTTTTATTAAACCTTTTTCTGTTTCCAACACTACCTCAGAAGCCATCCTGCTAATTTTATGCTGTTCGGGGTAGCTGAGCTGTTTCGGGTGTGATGAGTTTCTCTGAGAGCTCGTAAGACCTGGCTCGAAGAGTAACACATCACAAACCTAAAGTTCCTCTCTGGGAGCAGCAGAGCAGATGCTGGGGGTAGAGCACAAGGGCACGGTCCTGGACAGCCACAGCCAGGGGTGGCACAAGGGGACATGGAGGAATTGGTGCCTGCAGCACGGTGGGACGTGGGTCAGAGGATCCTAGCTGCAGGGATGTGTGTGCACCACAAGGCACAGCTCATGGTGTGCATGAGGAGCACCTGGCTGGAGCCAGCACCTCCCTGAGCAGCACCAGGCCCGCTCAGTCAGACACTGCCCGGCTGTGCTCAGCAGAGACAGAGGGCTCCTCATTCCTGTGCTGGCAGCTGGACAGCATCCATCACCAGAGCAGCTGGAGTCCAGTCCAATTAACTAGAGGCCATTTAATTAAAACCTGTGAACTGTAGTGACTAAATGACTGTGCCCCAGTTTATCAGGGAGTCTGCGAGCCTGACTGCGCGTCTGCCTCGTCAGCCTGCGAGCTCTGGGTTGTAGGGACAACCCCTCCATCCCCTCCCCACTGCAGCATCACCCCAGTGCAGACGCCGAGGTGAGCACCCAGAGCAGGCAGGGACAGCCCTGGGCACTGCCTGGCTCTGTGCTGCAGGACAGACAGAGTGCCTGGACGCTGCTCCCTCGCTGCAGGGAGCAGCCGTTCCTTCCAGCGAGACGTACGTGTGCAGGAGGCAGATGGTGGCTCTGAAGGAGACCTGGAGTAATTTGTCTGGCACAAACAGAACGTGGAGGCTTCCTCATGTGTGAAGCTGTGCTCAGGGCATGGAGAACAGAGAGGGAGACGGAGGGAGAGCTTGTAAAAACCCGGAAGGCAAGCTGAAAGAGAGAGAGGGTGTTAAAGGGGAGAGCAGCACAGGACAAATTGGGACATGTCTGATGACTGCATTTCTCTGTTTCCTGGAACCTCCTTTGCTGCCACTGGCCAGCAGACACCACCCTCTAAGCTGTTTTCCCTGAGCCACCTGCATGATCCTGGCACTAAGAAAGATGTCCCTTGGTTCTACCCATTTGGGTTCTGTAGCTCTGACTGACTTTCATAGTAAATGTCATTCCTTTTCTAGGGTGCTAGATAAATCAGGAAAAAATAGCAAATGTTAAAATTACCCCTGAAACTTCCAGTTCCCTCTTTAGAGTTGAGAAACCAAATCAGAACTAGTAGTATATTCATAGAATGGAGACAGAGTGTGCTTTTCCCTTTAGTTAGGCAGCACTGACCACCACACAGGGCAGAAATATCACTGCATCAGACACGACAGGAAAATCAATCCTGTTTACAAACATGATGGGATCCAAGCACTAAACCCAGACCCCCATCCCTCAGATGTGCCTGTCACACAAATCTGACATCTCATCACAGGAAACTGAACATTTCCAATTAGAAGTGTCTTTCAGACTAGTCCACCCTGTTTTCTAACAGCCAGAAGTAAGTTTACAGAAGTGTCGGTCATTAATAATGGCACAAAAAGCCCCAATTTGCATGCCTCAGGAGCAGGCACCACAACCCCATGTGAGTGTGTCCCACGAGGAGCCATGGGCTTTACTTGCTAATTTTTTTCCTTGGCTGTCCAAAACTTGCCCTTGAGAAGAACAAAAGTGCCCAGCACATGTGAGGCATCACATGTGTGTCTCTGTTTCTTTTTTCAGACAAACTCCCACCCTCTTCCACCTCATCCTACGAGTGTTTTTCTTGGTCTCCAGCTGGTTTAGGTGTCCCTGTCATTTCACAGTGCTTATTTCTGCAGTGGGTATGTGACAGCTCTTGGGGGATCAGGTCATCAATTTATAGAATGAAATTCTCTTTTTTTGTACACTGCTTTCTATCCTGTTCCTGGTCCTCTGGTGCTACCACAACTAAATTATTAAACAATAAAACTCAATAATTCATTGTCCCAGAGCCAAAGAGAAGCAGTCAGATGGGTCAGATGGATCAAACTGCCTCTCTCCATCTCCACCACTGCTGACCACAGAAGCTCCTCAAGAGGGCCTGATCCATGTCACTGACAGAGAGAGCACATTCCCCCCTCAAGGTAACACTGTCTGCACACTGCCAAAACAGCAGCAGAATGAGCTACACTGATTTGTGAAGCAGGTTGCCCCATTACCCAGCATGAAGTAACCTTGGGAAAGGCTTCTCTCATCACCTCATCTGCCACGGCTCCTCGGACAGGAGCGGGTGTCTTCGAGAGAGAGCAACATCCCCTCTCATTCCCAGCCTGTGCCATAGGGAAAGCAGGGGCAACTGAGGATGCAGACCTAGAAAAGGCATGGTTTCCTACTCCAGTGGCACAGGACAGCTTTCTGTTTCCCTTCCCAGTGAAGTCCTACCAGCAGCAGCACTGTGTGTGCCAGCATGAATTAATAACAGCTGCAGCCTCGCTCAGAATGCCTATACAGGCATTTATAATTAACACTACAACTTGGTTGTCTTCCAAAATCAATTCCTTTCCAGTTTCGGTCATGGAATTGTATTTGACAAAGTTCATCTGCTTTAATGTGTGTTAATTTTCTGTGTTGAAGCAGACATTCATAAAAATGCTCTTTAGGAAAGCCGCAGCTGGGGAAACAGGCAGCCAGCACTGGGGGTGCCACAGCAAGAACCAGGACAGCACCACAGGCTGAGGCACCCCAGCAGCCTGACAACCCCAGTCCCTCCCAGCAAAGGGCAGATTGGGAGCACTGGGCCCCTCCAGCTCCTAGACTTGCATCCAGCCCTCCCCCAGCAGCACTCAAGCCTGCAATCTCACCACTGCCCTCTGAGTTGCTCACAATGCATCTCTCACAGGAGCTCTTGCTCCTGCTGACCCCTCACTGGGCCAGGCTGGCACAGCCCTACTCCATCTATCTAAATCCCATTATCAAGTCACTGTTTATTATGTTCCAAACATTTCATCAGTGCTTCAGAGGCAAAGTGCCTCAGGCCAGCAGAGGGGGAAGGAGGGGGCAGCAGCCCCAAGGAGGGACAGATGCTGCCAGCCCATGGACAAGGACACGCTGCCCAAACCAGACAGGGCACCTTGTGTAAATCACTGACAGAATAGAGTTTCAGTGGTGTACTGAGGTGGCCAAAAACGTCCTTGGGTAGCAGAAAAGCTCCTGCCCCCTCCACACTGAGTCTGAGATCTCACCTTGTCTTACTGCACCAGCTGTGATCAATACTGCAGGCAGAGAGAAGGGACAGCAATCGTGTCCAATCTCTGTGCCAGTGTGAGAGGGACAAAGTCAGCATGAGGAGCAATCAATGCAAGCACCGAGTCAGGCTCTTCTCACCTCGGTTCCATGTCTGCCAGCATGGGAACATTGGGCTGCACCACCCCAGGGAATCCGAAAGCACCTTGCCTTCCACACAGTTTGGAGGTTTTTAATAACTGGTTTTCAACAAGCAGCCTATGGTCCAACACATTGCCAGCAATTCCGACACCTCTAGACAATGCTGCTCTGTAATTTTTGTCCTTGTTAAATAATTTGTGGAGTACTAAAATGAAAACCTGTGTCCAAGGGCAAGATCTTTGTGCATCCCCAACAACGAACTCCTAACAGCCAAAATTAAATTTAGTGATTTAGTCCAGAAGAAAGTCTTGAAATATCTAACAGAGTGCATTTGATGAATCCAGCCAGGACTGACAGAACCTCATTGCTATTTATGCCAGAATGTTCCTCAAGGACACACTGAGGCAGGCACATCCGCTGAGCCAAGTGCAATTCACTGTTGTCTCTCTCAGCTCCCTAATGCATCCACCAAACAGCTCCTGGTGAAGGACTGGCTGACTGGCCTCTCCAGCACCCTGCTGAGCACTTTAGCTCACACAAACCCCCTCAGCTGTGGGCAAGACACGTCCCCTCTGGATTTCAACAGCCCATCCACCACGTTCATCCAGCAGCCAGATATCCATGACCTTAACCTCACAGGAATTCTGCAAACAACTTGTGATGCTTGTAATTGTCAGAGTAGCTTGCTCTGAAATTAAATGTCATGGAGCGATTTGTATCTGGATCTGTCACGACTTCCAAAGCCATAATTATTTCAGACACACTGTGAACAGCAATGTAACGTGCAATCCCAAATGATGAACACCTCCAAGCCTGGCCATTACTGCAGAGAGACTGGAAAGAGAGCAAAACTCGTTTTACATGGGTGTTCCATGTGCGTGGCTGGTGGGCAGCAGCATCCAACACCCAGCTGATCCCACCTCACAACCCCCCTCAATGTGCCCAGCTCCAGAATTCCTCTGGAATTTCCTCCAATTCCACACAGCAGCACGCACAGGGCCTGACTGTGGGATGCCTGTGGCTGCATCCGTGATGAAAGCAAAACCTGGTGCTTTGTGCAACTTGCAGAGCCCCAGGAGGAAAAATAAACGTATGCATAATCCTCCAGCATCAGTCAGCAGATAAAGTACACTCCAGGAGCACTTACAGGTTTGTAAGCTAATGTATAAAAGATGAAACAAATCAAAAGCTCCAAGTGCTGTACATTTGGATCCATTTTTTTGTATTTAAACAGAAAAGCAAACCTCGGGCTTCAGGAGGTATCTTAGCAGTAAATGACAAAATATTGTAATTTATTATTTTAAATTTCTCTTACTTTCAATTGAACTATTTCTTTTCCACCTAAGGACACTGCAGTAACACAATGCTATGGTGGGACATATCCAATGGGCAGAAGAGCATCTTACTCACCCCACATCCCACTCCCACCCTAAACCTCTGCTTTCTCCCTAAGAGAGATACAAATAAATCTTCCTTGTGTCTTGTCCCTAGCAGGTTGAATTCAACATGCTGCTCAAAAATCCATCCAGTGATGCAGTCAAGGAGGGGGATTTTCTGTTATTCCCCATTTCAAACAGCACCTGTGGGCAAGGCTGTCACTGAAGCCACCTCCTGTGCGAGGTTTTGCTCCCCAGAAAAGCAGCAACACTCATCTCTTTAAAAGGTCTTTTAAAAATCCTGACAAAGCACTAGAAACTATTTCAACTCTAAAACTGTTTCCAGTGATGTCATTCCCATGTAGACAAGGGACAGAGACACTTATTAGACCATCATTGACCAGACCTAGCAGGGCTCCAGGTGCTGGTGAGGGGCAGCAGAGCATGGGACACAGCAGCAGGGCAGAGCTGGCTCCTGCCAGTGCTGTCAGAAGTGGAGGAAAATGAATTGAGGAGGAAACTTTGCCAGAGCACAAATTTACGTTTCTGTCAAAGAAGAGTGGCTGGCAGCTATTTTTGGTAACTGGCCTCCATCATATTAATGCAATGTCTGGTTTAAGTTATCTCATTTGCAGCAAATCTGGCTGGTAAATATTAACCTTGAGCTTTGTTGAAATTCTCCTTGCAGATATTACTAGAGATTGGATAGAAAAGATGAAGCAGAAGGAGACAACTTTGAATGAAAATATCAGGCAGATCCCCCACATCATGGCTTCATTTACACAAAAACTATTGCTGCACACCACACAACAAACAGCACAAAGGGGCTACAGCTCACACCTGACAAAATTAATGGCAAAAAGACATCAAAGCTGAGAAGCCAAGTGAAAACAAAACAGGGATGGGCAAGGGATCATCCCCAGAGCACAGGACTGCCCAATTGCCTGCCATGCATCTTCTGGGAATGGGTTTTATGGTCAGAATAAGCACAGAACAGCATCTGGCTACAGAGATACATCAGACAAGACAAGCAGTCTGAGTGCATTTTCAGTGATAAACTCTCTTCTTCTTCCTGAGTGGATGTTAAACAGACACTAAAGTTGTGCAGTCCCACCCCAGAGATGGCTGCACTCCACTGAACACCAAAACAGTTCATCAGAAACATGCAAACTTGTCAGGAGTGCTGGGGTGCCTCTGGAGCAGTGGTGCAGGACAGGAGGATGGACATGGAAAGACTCAGCTTTCCTGCAGCCAGAATTAGCAGAGTCAGAAGTCCTATTGGCCTTTTTGTCATCTCTTCTAATTTCAGAGTGAGGACACAAACCTCTTGGCACAGAATGTTTTCAGTACTTAAATCATGGTTTCAGGGACACGAGCTCTGCCACCAAGGTTAAACACCTTCACCAGTTCATCTCCTGCATCCTGCACTGTCACCACCACCAGAGTCCTGCTGCCACCACCAGAGTCCTGCTGCCACCACCACAGTCCTGCTGCCATCACCACCCTCAAGCACCACCCTGGCCCCCATGCCACCCCACAGGCCTGCTGCCATGCAAAGTCCCCACAACCCCCAGTCCACCACCGAGACGTCTCAGGCCCACAGGAGCTGCAACAGAGACTGTGACCAAGAGGTTTTGTGGGCCAGCAGGATTCACACCCTCTGAGCCCTCCAAAGCCACCACCACAGGATCATGGTGGTGGAGCCAGGTGTGTTGTGCCATCACCTGGCTGGTTTAACACCCCCAAACTCCCAAAGCATCCACCTGCCTCCAGCTCAGGGGCTTTTGTCCTCATTGAAGAATTTCCACAGCCCTGGCAGCTTTCATCAGAAATCTTTTAAAGCTATTCACTTGGCACTATGCAAATGCAGGGCTGCAAACAAACCCAAAACTTTCAACCCTTAAAAACTATTTTCTGATATTTGACCAGACATCAGACGCTGCTCCACAGAGAAAGACTAATGACCTGCTTTCTGTGAGAGGGGAGAGAAACTTAATTATGTCCATTAAATTACTTCAAATATTTTTCCTCAGAGAATATGAATTATTTAAACTCAACACAGAGAAACCTGAAACATTAGCAAAAGCCTTCTGGGACTCACTATGTAAATCCCCACTCCAAACAGATGTGGAAAGCATGGCAAGCTGCCACGCAGCCACTGAAGCAATCAACAGCACTGAGATTTCAATTTGATAGCTTTAATAAGGTCTTCTTAAGGAGAAGCCACTGCCCAGAGCACTGGGAAGGGCATCCCACCACCTGGAGGAAGGCAGTACCATCAGCACAGTGAAAAGCCTGGAGGTGCCCCTGAAGGGCAGAAAGCTCACTCTCCTCCTGCACCACCACCTGCCTCCAGGGTGGGTGAACTCCACCTGCCTGGGATTTACTTAGCTGTTTTCCTCTCAATGTGTTTTTGAGGTGAAAGGGACATCTGGACACCAGGCATGGGTAGCAAAGGGTCTTTTCAGACATGTTTTACTGAAGAACACACGCCCTCTCCCAGGTCCCAGCTGGCATGAAGGTGCCTGGGGGTGGCATTAGCCCAGCAACTCTCTCCATTCAGAGGCTCACACCCTCTGAGGAAGCGCATGACAGCCAGCATCCCACAGCTGGCTCTCTCCTGCCTTTGGAAGCGAGATGGAAGTGGTCACAGCCCCAGGTTTGTTAGTGGGATGTTTGTTAAGGCAGAGGGTACATCCATTTTTGCAGCTGTCCTTAAACATAACCTTGTGAGCTGTATTAAACCGTGTCCAAAGTGTATCAATAGGGATATTAATGTTCTAGAGTAATTTAAACATTACAGATAAAGCTGTGGGAAATGCCTGAGCTCTGACATGTCCCCCCAACCAGCACCATGCTGCAGAGCAGCCCCATGCCCTCCAACTGCCACCCTCCAAACAAACCTCTGGTGGTTCACTGGGGAGCTGCCATCACCCAAACAAACATATTGCTGACAAAAGACAATTCCACTTGTCCAAACTGTGCTCAGGCACCAGAGAGGTCTGACAGCAGCATGGACTGACACAGACAAAAACTGCCAGAACACCAATGGCCACTTTTACCTCTGCATCCCCCGTCCTTCTCCTCAAAGCCAGGGCTGCACATGCACTTCCCTATGGGGACCAGCCACTCTCCCTCTGCGCTGCAGTGCATCCGAGGGGGGTTATCCACGTCCACCTCAGCATGGGCAACGCAAGTGCCCTTAACTTCCACCAGCGTCACAAAGGCCGTCTCTGCCACTGTGTCTGGGAACATGGCCAAGTTCTGCACGGTGGTGAGACACTTCTTGTAATAGACCCGCACGGAGACCAGCGCCACGCAGGCGCCCACGTCCTGGAAGCCCAGGTGGAAGCCTCTCTTGCTCAGGTGCCCAATCTCCCTGAGCTCAGTGTTCAGCTTCATCTTGCGCTCGCCCAGGTCTCCCTGCGTGAAGCTCTCATCAGCAGCAATGGTGTCGATCTTGGTGTGCTTGCCCTCACGGACACTCCGGCCCAGGTCGGAGTCAGACTCCACGTAGTACAAGTTGAAAGTCTCCTTGCAAGTGCTCGTCACACCAGGGATGCTGTTGCAGTCCCGCAGGGTGAACTTCAGCTCAATGAAGATCCTCTGGCCGTCACGCCTGGCGATCCAGCCTGTCTGCAGCCAGTTGTTCTGGTTGGGCTCCATGACATTGCAGACCTGGTACGTGCGTATGGGCTTGTAGGTTTCATCCACGCCACTGATTTCTTCCCACTGGGGACAAAACACAGAACTCGGGAGCTGCCCCAGCAGAGAGACACCAACCAGCATAAATGTCACTACCACAAGCCTCCCCACCACAGGCCATTATGCTGTAGGCACTGGAAGTCCTCAGCCCACCAAACCCACCAGCTGCAGTAACCCTGTTCCTGGACCACCTAACACCTGAGCTCTCTGCAGAGGTGCAAATGTGAAGACACAACCAGAAAGGCAGCACTGGCAGCAGATCTTGGAAAACAAAGCCTGATTCTGGACACATCATCTACTGAGGAGCCAGAGCCTTCATCTCCCACGCACTCCTCCGATTTTCTGTCCCTGGGAAGGTGCATCCACACAGTGTAACCCTGGATGGGGTTGGGCCACCCAGAGAAATCCAAGATATCTAAGGAGATGTGACAGCAGTTACACTATCACAAGAGGATGTCAAATGCATCCATGAACAGCAGCAGCTTCTCTGTCAGGAGAAGTTTTAGCTGCAACAGGACAAATCCTCCGACTCCAAGTGAAACAGTGTTTCCCCAAAGCTATCAGCAGAGATTCTGATCAGTGAAATGATGATTCAACCCTCAGAGCCTGAATGACGACCTGGCAATTTCCCAAAGCAGTTCTTTCTGGGGGTAAATTTATGCAAAACAGTCAAAACATACCCAGAACAGAGTTCCTTCTGCAAACAAACAGCTGTGCCACACAGATGACTCCAGGACCTATCGCTCTTCCCTCTGAACACTTTGTTTCCATTCGGGAAAATAAACCCAAAGCTGCAAGGAGCACAACTCCAAGCTTACTGAAAGTGGCTTTAGACCAACACCAGCAGCAAAGCCAGGGGCTGGTGAAATAAATGTTACATGACACAGCTCCCAGTGACCTCCCCAGCCACAGCCCCCGGACTCTAAGGGCTTGACTGACCCTTGGTGCTCATGCTGGTGTGAGAACCACAACACAAAGCCTTAACTAGCCAGTGTTTATTGGCTTGTTTTAGTAGTGTAAAATCACTTTTGAGGAGGGACCTCACTCCTCGCTCTGCTCCCAGAGGCTGCCAGCACTGATCATGCCAAGCCACCCATCGACCTTGAATGAGGAGGTCCCGTGGCTGCCAGCCCCACCCCAGCCCTGAGGTAAGCAAAGCTCTGATATGGCACGACTTCAGATGCTGCTGAGCACCCAGAAGCTGACAGAGCCTTTCACCCTCTCCAGTGGTGCAGAGGGACAGTCCCACCCCCGTGCTTACCCCGTTCGATGGGTGTGAGGTCCAGCCCAGCTCCGCCTGCGATTCCTTGGAGTCCAGCAGGACAACTGCAGGGAAGACAGCATGTTAGGAAAACCACTGACACAGGAAATGCTGGTAAAAAAATTGCTGATAAAACCCACCAAGTCCATGCATTGGGAAGGTTAGTGCCATGCTGTGCCAGGTCCCAGGGTGCGGGAGCAGCTCCCACCCTGGCTCCACCAGCCATGGCATCACCGTGTGAGCACCAAGCGCCACTGCACACCCAGAACAACCTCGCAGGTACCTGATCAACGCCCTAACGACTGTGCAAGCCCAGGGACGATTCCTCGGACACCACAGACAACACTGACGCTGGAACTGAAAGGTACCAGCAGCTGCTTTGAAAGAGGGATTTCCCTGGCAAACGACACCCTTTTCCCACAAAACAGCCAATTCTATCTTTGACAGGAAGAGCTATTTCCCTCAGTTCACAGCTTCACGATCCTTCCACAACCAGCAAACAGCCACAGCCCCCGACCGGCAGGTTGAGCCTCGGGCTCAGACACCGGGAGCAAGGGGTGCGGCGGCGCATCCCCGGCGGGCACATCCCTGACCGCCGGAACGGTGGCTCGGAGCGCTCCGGGATGCTCCGAGACACTCTTCTCGCCTCCGGGACCAGTGGGGTCCGTCCGTGGCAGCGCAGTCTCCGCGAACACGGACCCCAGGGCTCGAACCGTCTCCCTGTCACGGTACTGGGAGCGCGCTGCCTCGTGCCTCCGGTGATCGCGGCGACCGGGACACTCCGGGCTGACCCGGTCACTCCACGAGGACCCGTCCGTCCTCTCCCGCTCCTCCGGCAGATCTCCGCGCCCCGGACAGCTGCGGCACATCCGCCCCAC
>VXBC01002400.1:101876-124846 GCA_013399945.1 Ploceus nigricollis | reverse complement strand
CGGCTGAGGGAGGGCGGCCCCGGTGAGGGCTCGGGCTCGCTCCCCGGGCTGGCTCCTGAGGGAGCGCCGTGCTGAGCTTTGGGCTGCTGGAACTGCTGCCCAGCGCACGGGCAGCCCTCGCTGATGGCGAGGTGCTGCGGCCGCAGTCAGCAGTCTTTGCGCCCCTCATGCGCAGGGGATGTTGGCAGGAGTGTTGGGTTAGAGCCTCCTTCCTGCAGCCGGGGCCCGGCAGAGCAGCGGGGCGGTCTCACCCCTGCCCTGGCCTGCAGCCGATGCCCAGGAATGTCGGCTTTGTCGAGCCCTCTGTCCTGCCTTTCTGTCTTGAAATTTTATTCCTGGCTTTATGTCGAGGCCCTCCAAGCCCAGCAGCTGCTGTGAAAGCAAAAATGCCCAGACAGAAACCCCAGGAAAGGCAGCCCAGGCAGGGAGAGTCCTGCCAGAGCCACAGCCAGGTCAGTGCTGTGGCTGCAGGGGCTGCCTGGGCTGGGGGAGGCAATTCTTCCATTCTTGGCTCACCAAAGCCAAGCTATTTGCCACCAGGCCCACAGCCTCCTGCATCGGGGAAGGAACTCAACGAGGTTTGATTATTACTAATTGCAGGTCTTGCAGGTTCCTGCTGAATGCCCCCAGTTTTCCCCCTGATGGTGGATACCCTGATACCAAAGCAAACATTTATTCCTGTGGGATGTTTCTTTTGCTGTGGTTATGTGTCAAATGTAAAATATTGCAGGTCTGAAGTAAAAGCATTGAGCCTCCATCCAGCACAGCCCGGCCAGGCTCTGGTAGCCCATGCCAAACCCTGCTCTCAGGAGTTGGTGCTTGGACCTCAGGCCAAGGCCAGCTGGACATTTGGAGCCAGAGGATGTTTCCAGCTCTCCATTTCTCAGCTCTTTTGCAAACATGGTCATTACCTTTCCTCTCTGTGTTAACTTTACTGGGGAGGAAGCTCCCATCCATTTAGCAATGTTCTTCCCATCTAGGAGAGCTCAGCGTGGATCAGTGCTTTGTGCGCTGCTGCACCAGCCCTGGAGCCCCTCCTGCCGTGCCCCTGCAGCCCAGGAGCTCCTGGTGAGACCAAGAACAGCCATGCTGACTGCAGCCACGAGTTCATACCATCAAAACCCTCCCTCCATCATGTTACAGAGCAGGGAAGCAAAAGACAGGGTTTATTTATATTCTTCCTCAAGTGGAAACCAAAAGAAGTGACCCGTTATTACTGAAGATTTCTCAAGCCACCCAGGAAGAAAAGTGATATTTAGTTGTCGTTAAAGGCTCAGAACTGCATAACAATTTCATGCTATGTTAACTTCTAGGTTTTCCTTCGCATATAAATTTTTAAGGAGTAAAATAGAAAAACCCAGGCACTTGACCTTTAATCACAGTTATTTGTGTGATCAGTCAAGTGTGGGAAAAAGCTAGTTTGTGCTTGAAAGATGCCCTTTAAAGCCAGATTGCTCTAATATGACACACAACTCTCACAGTGTAATATACAGGATCTCACTTGCCTGCCTCCAGGCACAGCAGCTTCCTTTTAGTATTCACACACTGGGTCTTGCTGCTGGGACAGTGGAAGGTATCAATGTCACAAAGCAAATCAATCCAGACCCCTGGGAGAGCTCCATTCACCACCAAGCTCCACAGGCGTGTACACTTCCCTGTCACTGAGGAGCCAAGCAGGGAAGAGGATTTTGGAAGTATGTGGAGGATTTGATGTTAGATATTTTTACTAGCAGAAAGGTCTGTCATGTTAAAAGCACACAGCTTATCCATTTATCTGAAATATTATTCCAAGCACTTATAAAATCTTGGTAGTAGAACAGCCAGAGGTATTTTAATTAAGATTTTAAGTATCATGCTTTGGGAAAATGATCTCATGAATTTTGTTTCAGCAACAGCAGATGACAAAGCCATTGCTGGTGTGAAGAAAACAGAGAAACAGAGCAGCCTTTAATGGATACTACTGGATTTCTTCACGAGCCCAAAGGCATGCCAGGGACAGGACAGAGGGATGCTGTCCCTGGGATGGCACAGCCCACCAGCTCCTTGAAGGGCCAGTATCTGCAGGTGAAGGAAGAGGAATTCCAGGTTCTCTGGTCACCTCTGCTGCTCACATCCAGCTCTGGGGCTGCTGCCCTTCCCCACTCCTGACCGGAGCCTGCAGAGACAAGAGCAAAGGAAAAGCAAAGGCATCAGGTCAGCCAGGCTCCAGATTGTCAGGGGAACTTGTGCAAAGAGCAGGGCTAGCCCAGAAAATGTGTAATTGGCCAAGTTGAGCTATTACCTGCTGTAAGTGGAGACAGAAAGATAGTTTTGACACCACAGTGAAAATAACCCTCCTGGAAAAAAAAAAATCAATACAAACACCAAGGAAAGAGAATCAGAAACCAAGACCATCAATTCCTGAGATAAAGAGAGTTGAAAGTCTCAGTGGGAGGACAGCCAGATCTGCACTGAAAAACAAAACTTTACTTCTTTTGCTGACAAATTACTTTTTATGCTAAAGGACAAAGGAGCCATGAGGATGCAGGCCTCAATGTACAGCTGAAAGAGCAATCCTTGACAAAAGGTGGAGCAGGCAGAAACCTCATGGAAGCTTTTGCACCTCTCCTTTCTCTTCCACACCTGCAAGTATTATTGTACAATAAAAAACAAAGGATTTCTGCAATTTTGTACTGTTTTTGGCATGTCACACAAACATGCTCCAGGACTTCTGCTGTGCCAAGGGCAGAGCCAGAGCAGAGGAAGCAGCAGCAATACAGCACAAGTGTGCCTGGCATTAGGGAATATCCCACAGAGGAAAGTGGCTCAGACAATCCAGTCCCAGTGGCACCTCACCAGTCTGCCAGCCCCAGCTGATCCCCAGGGCTCAGACACTGCTTCCCAGGGGCACAAGGCTCCATCACAGCCAGTGCTGGCCCATCCCTGCTCACACCCTCCTGCTAACTGGCAGAATTCACAGTGAAAATGGAAGTTAATGTAAAGCTTCCCCATAAATCTCATGCTCAAAGCTGCACAGCCTGGCCTCAGGGCTGCAAAGGGAAAACCCTTCTACCTTCTGGGTTGTTTGTCTGCAAATACAAAGCAACCAGAGCTGTGCACTTGTTTTTTAACAGCTCTGTCTTTCTGTCAGATCTCTACTCTTTGCCTCACAATGTCTGCAGTATAAATGTTTTGCAGCAGTTCTTTAGCTTTTAAGGTAATCACATAAAAGACCCTTGACTGCATAAACACAGCTAATCTGGGTAAATGTCTTTAAGCATCTTTACATTTCTTGATAATGAATTTCCAGACAGCCCACAGATATCCACGTTCTGGAAAATAATGTAAAATAAAGTGTCTAATTTTTTTAAATGCCTCACATTCATCATATACTGAGAAAATCCAGAGCTCCAGGCAGCATAACATCATTACACTTATGTAAGTCATACCCCGTTCTGTCATCATCAGTATGAGCCCTGCCTTTGGCTGGGGCACGGATGCACTCGGTGTTAAGTTCCAACTCAGCCAGAGACAAATTACCACACGCTGCTAATTAGAGCCAGACAGGAGGGATCCAGGTGACAGAGCCTGAAGGGCACACAGAGGCCCTGAGCACTTGCACAGCCTGGCGTGTGTGGGATCTGCTCCCCTGGGAGCAGTGGGAAGGCTCATGGAGGAGGCAGGTCCTGCCCCTCAGAGATGCTTTGCTGGTGGTGCTGAGCACAGGGCAGGATGCCAGCACCCCACAGGCTCCTTCCCCTCAGCCTGCCCCTCTGCTGTGGCTTCACTTGCTCTGCTTGAAAGGCAGAGGTGCAGAGTGAGAGCTCAGGTGGGTGAACCTCCGAGAACTGAGGGAGAAATGAGGATGTACCTCATGTATAATGGTGCAAACAACCAGTAAGGTAATTTTGATACCAATAACAGTAATTTGAACAAAGAAGTTGTCCTGCCTTTGATTTGCTCCCCTTCTCTTCCTGGCTGGTTTCATTAAAACCACTTACAGAGGTTTGCAGCAGCTCTGTTTGAAGTGCTGTCATCAGGATTTTCATTTTCAGTCACATCAGAAATGGTCTTACATCAGGCTGGTTATGTTTCACAAAGGGATCTGTAGCATGTGGCCATCACTCATTGTCAGAGGTGTTTTAGACAGGCTGGTCCTGCTGGTCGTGTGGTTCTGAGGTGAGTGTCCAGGGTTGAGTGTCAAGGAAGAAGCTCCAGAGTGGCCACAGCAAGGGCCAGTGCCTGCCCTGGTGCCAGGCTCCCTCCACGGCTTGAGTGCTTCCCAGACCTCCCTCAGCAGCTCCGAGCTGCACTGCACTGAACCTGCAACCCAAACCTTGGTTAATTTGAAGACTAAGAGCATGCCAGTCTGGTTCACACTGCTCCTGAGGAGAGCATCCCTGTGCACCCTAAAGGGGGACCCCAAAGTGCCAATGCACCTTGGGCCTGGATTCCCCAGTTTCATGGTGTTTCCTCTATTTATTGTGAGCTTTTTCATGTTCATATCTTTGTGCTGATGACCATTTAAAATGCGTTACCAAGATTTCTAACTTTCCTGGCCCCTCAATAACGTGGCAGTAAATGCCCCTTAGCGACAACAAGGGCACTGAGCTGCTGTGGATTTCCAGGGAGTGATTCTGCTCTGGCTCTTACTCATCAGGCAAATCAGAAATGCAACTTGTATGACACACTGATGAGGAAAGACACTTCAGGACTCACTTGGTAACTCAATCACCACAAGACATTCACCAATTATCCCCCCAGTCACAGGGTGAGGGTGATGGCAAGGTCATGCAGAGTGAGTCTTTTTCATTTGTCCATGGCAGAAGAAGGGAATACACTTTACAAATTATAATTAGCAATTCAATCCAGCTGTGGCTAATTCGTAGATGCATTTTGCACTCCAGGACTCAACACTTGGGCAGACTCCAAGTAAGGCACCAGCGTGGTGTGTCCAGCTCCCTGAAAGCTCTCCAGTAATTACAGGTTGCTCACTGCTCAGCAGAGAGCAGGACAGCTTTCTATGGCTGCAGGTGCTTCTGCTCCTGCTGCCACCACGCCAGGGAGAGATGCAACCCTGGAGAGAGAGAGACTGCCAGCTGCCAGCCATGCCATCCCCAGGATACCTGCGACAGGGGTCCTGCCAGCCCTGTGCCGAGCATGTAGAGAGGGATCCTCACATCCCAGCCTGCTCCCATCCTGTCGGATCTCAGGGGTCAAGGGTGACCCCAAGACCCTAGAGAGTCTCTTTTCCCCAGCCTGTGNGTCTCTGACCCCCTGCCAGGGTCCCAGACCTTCCAGGGCAGCCAGAGGGATGCCCTGGATTCCAACACCATCCCAGCTCAGCGCCGGCCAGTGCTGGAGGGGAACTGGGGAAAGGGCTGCAGCTCAGGGGAGCAATAAATTCTGGTCCATTCTAATGGGGCACTCCGGGCCCAGAAAAATTAGTGTATAGGTTCACAAAAATCCTGCTTGAATAAACAGAAAGGGAGGGAATGCTGGAGAGAGCATCCAATCTGCATCATAATTAGGGGAAAAAAAAAACCAAATGGCAGAAACAACCTGTTCCCATCTGCAGCTGTAGTTTGTTCCTGCTGTATTGAACAGCCAGGCATCAAGCCTACCAGGAACCTTCTCTGGAAATGTATGAGTGTTTCATGCAATAAGAGTGGGAAAAGAGCCTCTTTTTATGTGTATTGCAGAATCTGCTGTAATGAAGCATCAGAGAGGATTTTATCAACCAGACACTTACTGCTGCTTCCAGCCTGGTACCAGAAGTGGGGGGCTCACCCCTGGAAGAGTCTCCTTGAAGAGAGCCCACATGGGGACAGCAATTAGCTCCAGATCTGGGGGTCACCCTGGTGTGGGGCTGGGCCTGTGCCCTGTGCAGCAGTTCAGGTCACTGTCACATTTGGCTATCCAGAGCAGGAGGATGCAGTTCCTCAGTGGAACTGAGGATATTTCCGACATTATTCAATCCCAGACTGACTAATTTATCCATAAACCTTCCTAATGAGCCTGATAGTGTAGGAATGAGAGAAAGCAGCATTGTTATCTGTAAACAGCAGCAGCTGACAGCATGTTTAATCACAGGCTGCATAACAGTGACATCGGTGGAGAAGAGGATTAGACACTTCTCCAATTAGTCAAACAGCAAAGGCACGAACACAGAGCCTGGGGGTCACTGAACCCAAAACAAACAGCAACAAATATCAGAGCTGGGGAGTCCCAGTGCGGGGGAGGCACTTGGAGCCAGGGGCAGGCTGTGCTGGAGCCCTCCCCAACACCCTGAGGGCAGCCAGCATTCGAGGAGAGCCCTGGCACCGCTGCAGAGCCAAAGCCCCACTAATGCCGCAAGCTCTGTGCTGCCTCGAGAGCTGCAGGCTGCCTGTGCCTTACAGGATTTTGCAATCCATGGCAAACATGCTAATGGGATAGAGAGGTAAAGAGTTCATCCTACTCACTTTTCTCTGCTTCTTTTCTTTTTTTTTTCTGAGCATCTCTCTCCCGGTTTTCTCTGGCTCATCTCTTTCTGAGGTCTGCAGATTAAAAGCATTAATATGAGCCAGGAGTTATTATGTGAATCCTACTTATCACAAAGTAAATGGGATCTAGTGGGCTGCAGCCCTGGAAGCCATGGAGTGTTGTCAAGGCCATCAGGGTTTTCTTTCCTCAGTCCCCAGGGCTGGGGGATGCAGCTCACAGGACTGGGGAGAGCACAGGGAGAAGGGAGCGGAGCTGTGGGAGCTGCTGCTGATGTGCCACTGCATGTAAGGGAGCAGTGATGATGTGAAAAGTACATTGGTGGGGGCCAGAGGCTCTGCACAAACTGTGGAGAGATGCTGGATGTGCCAGGCACCAGCAGGCAGGAGGGAACAGCTCTGGCACCAACATAGCGGGAGCTACAGCATTGCTGCTGCCACCTCTGCTTCCACAGCAGGCAAGGTTTAGCATGTGCCCTCTTTTCTTCCTAATTCCAGATCTCGGGTTAAACCAGTAGCTGCTCCGTGGTGAAGTCCAGGTGTTTTGATTCATCTCTGAGAGATCTCATTATCAGACACAGCAGCAGACTCTAACCTTTCATGGCAGGGCCCCTTTGAATTTATTTTCTGCCCCAAGGTACAAGAGGAACCATGAGAAATCAATTTTCTTTCCTCCAAGACCCCCTAGTTTTCAAGAACTTTTAAAGGGCAGACAAACCATGACTGGGACATCTTTTACCTTTAAAAAGGTCCTTCATCATATTAGATTTTGATTAATCAGCCTCCTACTCTTCTGTAGGAGTGCTGGAGACCTCCCACCAGCCCCTCGCCGCAGAGGGAGAGAAAGAGAGGGAAAGGGAGAAGGAGGGGAAGACAGAGACTTCCACGGCTGGGGAAGCCACAGCCAGCTGTGGGGAAGGCTCAGACCCTGTGCTCAGCTGCCCTCCTGCAGCTCCTGTTAGCAGGGACACGCAGCATTGCACTGGCTGCAGTTCCTGCTCAGCTGGTGCCACAGGCTGCCCTGTGGCTGCCTCCAAGCTTTGAGAATTTCCTGGGGCTGCAAACTCCGAGACTACCTGACTTGCCCAGCCAGTCACCAGGCCCTTGGCACAATCACCAGGTTCACAGAGGAGCCTGACACTGTAGGAGACAAGGTGCTCATCCCAGCCCAGGCCTCAGTCAGCAGGAGTGGGGGCGCGGGGAGCCCTGCAGGCTCTGAGTGGCAGCAGGCAACCTCCTCTGCCTGCCAGATAACATACATAATTCAGCTGAAATATTCATTTAAGACTGTCTGAGCCATGGCAATAACCTAGACATTATGACAATACAGATCAATAAGCCCAGAGAGGATCCTTCACTGAAACATGCTGCAATTGTTCAAACCAAGTCTTAATTGTGACAAGAATTGATTTCTCTTTTCTAATATCCCTGACTTTTAATTAAAAAGTAGTTAAGTAGACAATGCATTTCCAGGATCATTTAGAGGCAGGATGATATCAAGGAGCACACAGTTAAAATGCAGAAGTGGTGCCTTGCTGATACAATGGGACCAGCCACAGCCTGGGGAGTTGCTCTGTGCAAGTCAGATGGCTGAGTAGGGCTCAGGGACCCCAGGACCCCCAGGTCAGCAACCACAGCCAGTGCTCCATCCTGGCCTCAGCAGAGACATGGGCACGTCCCCACTTGTTCTCTCCTGCTCCCCAGGCTCCTCCAGCCATCTGCATTTCACACCCTCTTGCACACACGAGTACATCTAATAGCTCTGGTTACCCAGCAGACTCCAGCACTTTGCTTTGCCCTTGTCCACAGCACATGGCAGAGGCTGGCAGGGAGGGCAGGACCAGGCAGGAGGGCAGGACCAGGCAGGGAGGGCAGCACAGCTCCCACTGCATGAGGGCAGCACCAGCTGCCCCAGGAGCTCAGTGGGGTGAGCACAGCCCCAGCACAGCTTCCCCCTACTCTCCGTGTGCTTCTTGGGATGGTGCCAGGATGTGCCCAGAGCCCAGAAGGGGCTGGTAGGAGGGAGTGCTGGAGCCCCTGTGAAGGGAGGGGCTGAGCTCCTCCAGCCCTTTTGTTTTTTATTTCCCAGCAGTGTCTCAGTGGCAGCAGCTCAGCACAGTGAGAGTGCAAGGAGCCAGCTGGGAAGCAGATATTTCTCAATCGTCCTCCATTAGAGTAAAATGGGCCAAAACACCTTAATCTGATTGGAGGGAGACCATTAACATCAGAGACTCCATTAAAAGAAGAAATGGCCTTTTATCTACTAATCAAGAATCATAAAGGAAAACACTTTGGAAGACACCCATAAATGCTCCTGAGAAAGAAGGGGCTGCACACCCCCTGGTCTGACTTCCCCATGTACAGATCCTCCTCTGTATCAATGAACCCACCTGCAGAGTCTTGCTAAAGGCCAGCAGTGGTGGAATTTGGAGCAGCAGCCCAAAGCAGGGAGAAGTGCAGGTTCCAGAGATCTTGTGTCTGCACTGAAAGGGGCTGGAATAGCTTTTGGCCATTCTCACAGAACATGTCTGGTATTTACTCTGCTGGTGGGTATCTAAGTGGTCAGACACTGCAGCAAATCCTGTTTCCCTGGGTCTGATTAGATTAGAGAGCAGCAGTGCTGGAGTGCTTGCTGATATTGCCAGGAAAGGAGAGCAAAGAGTGAAGAAGATTCTCAGAAACATCCCTACCCACTATTCCCCCCCTGACAGCCCTTGTTCATGTCAGTCAGAGATGCAGAAGCATCACCCTTGCAAACAGAGCCCATTTATTTATATCCCTTGACTCATCAAACAGAAGTCAAACCACAAACAGTGAGAAATGGTATCCTGGCTCTCTGAACCCCCCAGCAGCCACACAATGCTGCATCCCTGCCAAAAGCCACCATCTGCCTGCCCCTAATACCTCTTTCCTAGAAAGGGTAAATCCAGCAGCCAAGTACTGGACAGCCCCAGAGGGAAGGACAGTGCTGGCTGGCAGTGTCATGGCCTCAAGGAGGAGTGGGATAGCCCAGGCAAGTTCCCTGAAGAATTTGTGGGGCTAGAATACCTTTTAATTCATCCAGCTTTGTTTCCTTGGGTTATTTTATTCTCTAAATCAAACAGCCCCCATAATAACAAAACCCTTTGCTAACACCACTGGGCTCTTGCCTAAAACAACAGCACATGATCTCCTGCCTTTTAGTTTGATCTTGCTGTCACTTGGGACAGGATTAAAGAAAAATCGCTCTACTAATTCTTCCAATATCCTTCAGCAAACATCAGCTTGGACCAAAGAGGACACAGGATGCCACTGTTAGTAATTCTAAAGAAGCAGATGGCTGGGGACCCTCGATGGCACCCCCAGCTTTGAGATACTCACCAGAGGCCTGCAGCAGCTGCCAGCCAGCACCGTACTCAGGAATTTAAGCAGCCTCTCTTCTTAACAGGGGGTTTTCATCCCTGTTCAAACCCTTTGCAGAGGTGCTGCATGGAGCACACACACAAAGGGGCTGATGTACAGTTTGTAACTCGAAATTAGCATTTTGCCTTTGAAGGGGAGGAGGCAGTGCTACCTCCTGCTGCAGGACTGGGACTCAGCAGGACCTGTCCCCACCACCTCAGCAGCTGGAGGGTCTCTGCTGCCACAATCCCTCCCAGCACCTCTCCCAGCCATGGCCATGCCAGGGACTGGACCAAGCCCTCACCACAGCAAGCCCCAAGGCCCTTGAGCTGCCCACAGCTGCCATCCTCACCCAGCCCTTCCTCACTCTCAGCTCAGCTCACTGGTTTTGGCCAACAGCTTGTCTCACCTCTGCCTGCTACATGCAGTTTGGATCCTGCCCTCCCTCTCTCTGTGCTGGCCTGCCTGGATCACCTGCTGAGGAACCCCTGGGGCATTTTATCCCACTTTCCATTAACTGCTGGGTTTTTGGAGCTGTTCATAATCCAACCAGCTCAAGTTCTGAAGCATCACAGTGACCTTTCCCAAACAAGCCAGAGTTTTCCAGCCAGACAGCTCTGGCTTTGTGTCAAGTTCCAGCTCCCCAGCCAGCAAGTCCCAATGCCTGCCAGTCAGCACATTCCCATCCAGTCACGAAGCTCACATCAGCTTCAGGCATTGTTGCAGTGCCAGGATGGCTGTGGTCAGTGCTGACAGCTCTCCAGGGCTGCCCCACGCCTGCAGAAAGGTTTGCTTCCCCAGACATCCCCAGAAGGGAACGTGGCAGTTGGTCTGGGATGGTTTCCCTTCCATTCCCATCTGACAGGAAGGCATGAAGAGCATTGCCTCTGTTTCTGCTGGCCACAAACATAACTAACATGGGCCACATGGAGCCCTGCAGCACCACAGTCTGTCCCCTGCACTTGCTCTAGGGCCGTGGTTTGTGCTTTGTTTCCTCCTGTACTCCCCTTCCTGACCTCACAACTGTTAACTCTCAGAATCTGACCTTAAGCCTTGCTAAATGAATTTCTCCTCTGTGTTACTGTAAGGGCTGTGCAGTGCCAGGAATGATGCTCAATCAAGGCATGCTGGAGAAGCACAGGTCTCAGCAGGGCACAGCTGCACAGGGCAGAGGCTCTGCCAGCAGCACAGACCCACACCATGGAACACTTCTGCCTCCCTGCAGAACACAGCCATGGCAGAAACCTCCAGGAGCTCTGCTGGGCTGGGAGGCAGCAAGCTCCACAGCTGGAGCCCAGCACTGTGCAGAGGCCACAGGGAGGAGCTGGGCAGAGCTGGGCCAGCAGGGCATGGCACAGGGCAGAGCTGGGCCAAGGTGGTGTCCTGGGGTGATGTTATGATGCTTGTATCCCCAGTCATCTGTTTTTGTTTATGCTGGATATTATGTTCTGTGCCTTCAAGACTGGCTGTGAGGAGCAAAGTTTTATTTTGTTATCAGCCTGCTCACTGCCCCACGGTCTGCGAGACACAGAGGGGGCAGTTAGTTAGTGCTGCTTTTCCTCTTGGCTTGCTTGCTTTTGCTTGCTCCTGCTTTTTGCTCTTGCTCTGCTTGTTAGTTAGTTTAGCTAGGCAGTCCAGTTTTTCCCCGGACTATTTTTCTTTCCCTTTCCCTCGAACCATTCGAACCTGCTCTGGACTGGGACCCGGGAAACACCGAGAAACACCGAGAGCCTTTTTGTGACTTTGTGACCTGCAGCAGCCATTTCCCAGCGCTGGAGGGACCAACAGAGCGACCATTTCCAGAAGAGACTCTGAATCTGTCATTTCTTCAGCGAGGTGAGATTTTTGTCACCTGGTGTTGTTCATTGTTTGTGCCAGGGAGTGTTTTGCCTGTTAAATAAACAGGTTTTTCCCACTTCTCTCCGAGGAAATTCTTCCTGAACCAGGTGCGGGGAGGGGCCGTGTGGGTTTGCTTTCTGGGGGGCTCCTTCTGGAGGTTTTCTCCCAAATTTGCCCTAAACTAGGACAGGTGGGCAGGGCAGGCAGGCTGAGAGCTCATGAGACTGTTGTCTGGCCCTGGCACAGGACCTGGGCCACGGGCACACCACAGCACTGCTGGTGTCACTGCAGGGAAGCAAGAGCCTTCAGAGAGCAGTGAAGTAATTGAGTATTGACTGAGATGTCCCAGGTGAGCCCTGGCTGCACATCACATCCTGCTTAACTCAATAATTACCATTTATATTATCCCTTCCCACACTCTGTTAAGCTAAAAGGTCTGTAATTAGCTACTTGGTTTAAGTGTAAAGTGTTAATTAATTCATATTATGAAGTACAATTGCTTCTTGAAGATAACGTTGCACATTCTATTACACTGTAGCCCTCTGTAATGCCTTAACCAAAGTACAAGCTTGTCCCAGGGGGTGAGCAAAGGTCCTAAAAACCAGGCACTGGGATGCAAAACTTCCTCTGCAAAGCCAAAAGGAAGCAACAAATGGACAAACGATTCAGTACAAGCCCTCTCAGAGCTGTTCCTGCTCTGAGCCCTAGGAGCACATGCCAGGCTGCAGCTCCTGCATCATCCCCAGTCCACCTGTAACACCACAAATGCATTTAACTGCTGATTTATCTTTGATTCCATTCAACTTAGTTGTTAGAAGAGTTTTAGTTTAGGACTTACTGTTCATGGAAAAGTATCAGCACAGCACATCAGCCCAGGGCGGGCTTAGACCAGACAGGTTCCCTCAACATTTCATGACGAATCTGAGGCATTCATACAAAGGCAAAATCCCTAAAACTTCCCAAACAAACACCAGCCATAGAAAGACTTAGAGAAAAACCTTTCAAAAGGCACAATAAATGCCTGAACTTTTGGCATTGGGCTAAATTAAAAGGATAAACTGAAGTTTTTGCTTGCTGAAAGCTGTTTCCATGCTGCTGCAGCAGCAGATGGTCTTTCCTGGAGGTGAAGGATTTTGAAGATTTGCCAGTGCAGAGAGAACCAGAGGATTAACATATGTATTGTAAGATGTAAGAGGAGAGTACCTGGAGGTGCAGCTCAGAGGGTGGACTGACCCAATTACCTGCTTTTTGGGGTCCCTTCATAATTCCTCAGGGGGGAAACCCCAATAGCCACAGCCTTCCCTTCATTCACACCAACAGCCTGTTCTGGCTCTGTTTTATGAGACATTAATTCCTAATAAGTAGAAAACTGCCTGATGTGCTTTGGACAAGAATATTTACTGCATCAGAGACAATAATACAATGTAAATTTCCAGCTATAAACCAGAGTTTGAACGCTGACGTGTCTTTAATAATGATAAATGAAGAATTTATGGATGCAGCCAAAGTTCACATGAGAATTTTGATTCACGATCACACTGAGCTCAGGTGGAGCCATCAAGCCCAGAGCCAGCATCTTGTCCTAGATTTGGACACCATCACATCCCTCACCTGCCCCCCAGTGATGGCCAGCCCCCCTTTCCCTCCTGTGCTGTGGGGCTGCAGAATGACCTCACAGAGCCTGATCCCCTTCCCTGCCAGCCCCAGGAAGCTGTGCCACGGGAAGCACTGAGCTGTGTGCCATGAGCCAGGGCTGTGACAGCTCCCCAGCCAGCCACAAAAAATGCTAATTGCAAAGCAAGTAATTAGTGGCTATAAAATATGACCAATACAATTATGCTGAGGATTTTTTCCTCTGTCTGTCCAGAGTCTTGGCACGGAACAGTCTTATAATGAGGTGACAAAACTGACAGGCAGCTCCAGTGAAACAGCCTGTCCTCACCCTCTGCAGAGACTCCCCAAGTGTTCTGCACCAATAATTACTAATCAAGTTATTTCTCTCAAGATTAAAAAAGCATTCCACAGGTAATTTGCCCATAACAGCACAGGCCTGGTGCTGGCAAGGAGCCCAGCAGGTCTGGGGTGGCTCCAGTGCCTGCATCACAGCCCCTTCCTGAGGGACGCCCACCCCAGCTTGGGACCCGCTTTGTGTCCCCACGGGCTCTGACTGCTGCTCCATCCCCCAGAATTGCCACACAAGGGCACTCAGTGCAGCCCAGCACCAGCCAGGAGCTCCGACATGTCACGACAGCTGCCATGGAGGACTGGTTTGGGGTCACTCAAAGAATCACCAGCAAAGGTGATCCCAGCACAGCCACGGTCCCAACACAGTGGGCAACTGGTGGGACAGGGTAAGGAAGCAGCAGTGATCCTGAAATGTTCTGGTCCCTCCAGACTGTCATGGGCACAAGGATAAGTAACCTGGGGAAGGTGAAGGACACAAGGGCAGCAGTGTGTCTGAGCCACACCTCTGGAGCTCCAGCCTGCTGGCCCACACCAGACTCACCTGGTGCTCACCTGCGTGGGGACATGCCCTCCTCAACACTGCCTCATCCCAGCTGTTGCTGCTGCTGTGCTCAGTGGCACTGAGATGATGTCATCCAGCTGCATTTTCTAAAACTGTTTGGGAAAAAAGCCCACGAGCCTGTAATTTGTCATTACCATACCGACCTGGAGAGCAGCTGAACAAACCACAAATATTGAAAAAACCACCAAACAAAACCCATAATGGCTCCTGTCAGGCAGAGAACAACGCTGACAGATGACTTGTAGCAGCACAGGAGAATAATTTGTGAATTGCCATTGATTTCCAAAATCAAAACATAAATTTTGCTTCACAATTGAAGTATTATGGGAAGTTTTGGTTTTAGTAGGTGTTTTGTCTCCCTGTGATTTTTGGAGGGGAAATAACATTCATTCCAGCCAAACCCACACAAACTTGCTGGTTAAACTCAGGCACCAGCTTCTGGGTCTGGCCTGGATCACTGCAGGGAGTCCCCAGAATTCTCTTCAATGCTGCTGTGGCTCCCCACACCAGAGCACCACTAGCCACTCACACCAGCATGGCAGGAGGGGTCCCAGCCCCCTGTATTTCAGTGCAGAGCATCCTGCTGCCAGGGAGAACAGTGCAAGACTGCCTGCCCAAGGAGAAGCACTGAAATTTGGACCAGCTAGGTGCCCAGGGATGTTTTTGAAGGGCCCAACACACTCTCTTCCAGCACGGCCCCATACACAGCTCCAGCCTACAGTTTCACCCCAACAGCTCCTGTGTGTGACCAACAAACCCAGCCCAGCACCTTCCAGCCTGGCTCCACTTTTGGGCAGGAGTTCAGCACATCCCTGTGGAACCCAAATCCCCAGCACTCGCCTTGAGCTGCTGCATCTCTTTACAAACACAGTGCTGCACACACTGTGAGTGCTCTCCACCACCAGCATCAGTCCTGCTGCTCCCAGCAGCACTGAGCCTGCAACCTGCAGTCTGAAAACGTGGGAAACCCCCTCCCTCTGTCCCGGCACACAAGAGCCACAGGGCCTGTGAGCAGCCCTGCTCAGCCCTGCAGATCCAGCAGTTCTTCCCACAGCAGCAAACACCAGCAGCTCCTGCCACTGGCCCATGCTCTGCTTTGCTTCCAGCAGCTCCACGTCTGTGTTCTCCTGCATCCACGGCCTTTTGTCATTATCTAACCCATGACAAACCCATTATGATAGCAAGGATCAGAATCACTGTGATCCCAGGCAGATGCCCAGGACTGGCCCAGAGGAGCAGCAGTGTTTTGCACAAGGCAGTAACAAATTACTGAATGTCACCTATGATTTATCACTGCCTTGGTTTCCAGACAGTGATACTGTTTCCCCCAGGGAAGGAGCCTTGTGGGTGCCAGCACATCTGCTCTGATTGAACCTCTAACAGGGATGATTTTGCTTATTTTATTGGATTGGAAGCATCCCCAATAAGCATCTTGTCTCCTTGTCTGAGTGATGCCTTTGCCATATGACACTGAATTTACATCCCATCCACTGCATACAACTGCTCTGACAACTGGAAGAGCACCATATGGGGTGAGGACACACTCCAGGAGCTCAGTCCCAGCAGGGACCAGAATTGCCATGTTGTGAATGTGCCAGGAACGTCTGCAGGTGACAGGCCCTGCCAGAGATAAGACTACGCAGCACTGTGCTGCTTTCATCTCCAAAAATGCTTTAAGATGCAAAGAAATTAACAGCAGCTTCTCCTGGGCATAGCTTTTGGCTGCATGGGGGTCTGAGACACTGCAGAGAAACTGCTGGAGCCTGTCTGCAAGCTTGAGCTGCTCTGAGGAGGAGCAGACAAGAGGGCAGAGACACCCCTGAGGGCACAGCTGCCTTGGGCACGGGTTTTTGGGAGGCTCCCACTGGGAACAGCTGAAGTGGTGCTTGTGCCAGTGCACTTCTGCTACTGAGACCCCACCTCACCACATAGAAATGAGGACAGACCCCTCTGAGCCAGCCCCCCCTCTGTCAGCACCCCAAAATGGGCTGGGGTACACAGCAGGGGCAAGGCCACAGTCATCCAGGGTTTGAAGCACATAGCAAAGCCCTGTGCTCCCTGGCATGGCACCTCAGCTGCTGAGCCAGGAGCCGTGTCCTTAGTCCCAGCAGCCACCTGGCCTGTGCCCCGCTGGGACAAGAGCCTGGCCTCACCACCAGTGCCCAGCTTGTCCTTGCCACTGGCTGGTGGTGGGGATTGTGGCTCCAGATATCCCTTTCATCTTATCAGGGGCTGCTGGATTTAATTCCCTGCACTTCGGTGTAAAGTGAGGGTCCCATCCAGAAAGCAATTTGTGTTTCTCAGAGCAGGCAGTCAGAACTTTTCCCATTAAAATGTAAATTTAGCTGTGTTTTCTGGCATCTCTTTTCCTTCCTTAAGTTAAGAAGAATATGAACTTGTATTATTTTTTCCATCCATGATATCTTCCCCTCCGTTTTGTTTTAAGGAAAAAAGCTGCCTGATATACACCTTTAGCAAATTAAATTTGAATTGAGTCTGACAGCACAACAGGGATCCAGATTACAGGGAGATGTCCTGGCCTAATTGGAGTCATTGCCAAGAAGACATTTGCAGAGTGATAACCATGGAGGGCATCTCACCAGCATTCCCAGCTGGCTGCAGGACCAGCCTGCTCCCAACACCAGCAGCACCTTGATGGTGTCTCTCAGGAACATCCTGGATGCTGAATTTAGTTTTACTGCAATCCCTCTGCCAGCCCTGGGGCTCCCAGGTCAGCCAGGTGTGGTGGTTCCTGCCCTGCCAGCAATCCCTGTCCCACCTCCATCCATCCCTGTCCCACCTTCCATCCCTCCTCCACCTTCCATCCCTGTCCCACCTCCATCCATGTTCCACCTTCCATCCCTGCTCCCCCATCAATCCCTGTCCCCCCTCCATCCATCCCTGTCCCACCTCCATCCATGTCCCAGCATCCATCCCTGCTCCACCTTCCATCCCTGTCCCACCATCCATCCCTGCTCCACCTTCCATCCCTGTCCCACCACTCATCTCACCACAGCTGCAGCCACGCAGCAGAGGGGAATGGATGTCTGGGAACCAGCAGAGGATTTTGGCCAAACTTTGCCCTAAACTTGAAACCAACTGTCCCACTCACTGCAGGTTTTAAAAGATGATGTTTCATTATTAAAACCCCAAATCTGTGTGAATTCACAATTTCTTTTGCTTTCAGACAGCTGGAGGCAGGGAAGGGCTCTCTCCACACCTGGGGAGGGCTGTCAGTGTTTGAAGGGTGTTCAGAGGATACAATTATACAGCAAGGAGGAAAACTTGAAAATTCCTCTCTGCCCACATTGGGCAGGTAACTGCCACAAGCTTGGGAGCTCCTCATTCCCCAGAAATCTCATCCAGTCGAGCTGTGGCTGATGACAACTTGCACATGACAGAGCTGCAGCCAGGCCACTCCACCCCTGTGAGCAGAGTTAACAGGGAGCATCACCCCAGACCCCGGGAGAGTGAGCTCATCAATAAAAATGAATGGTTTAATTGCTAGGGGGGATCTGATCCAGTGCTTTCCCTGTCCTGGGGACCAAAGGGCTCCCCAGGGCCACACGTGGCTTTCCTACAGGACTGCCCCTGGAGCCCAGCACATCTTGGACTGCAACAGAATGCTCTGCAAGTGAATCAGCAGTCTCAGCCAGCATTAATTATGCAGAGAATAATTTGCTGGTAAGGAAAAAAAAAAAAAGAAGTTCTAATTTAATCAAAATTAAATTAATAGTTAATTTAACGATTCCACAGTGAAAAGCCCTTGACCTCTGGACTTCTCCTCTCTGCATGCAGGGACTGTTCATGGCTCCTGCAGTGGTGACATCCCATGGCACCCCAGCACTTCCCCACCTCAGCCTGCACTGCCCAGAGCCCCCTCCCCAGGAACTCCCTGCAACCATCCCCAAGGTGCAACACCAGGGTGGGTAAACCACAGCTGTTCTGAAACAGGGGAAAAACAGAGAAGGGGTGGATGAACACAGACCATGTTACCTTTAAGCCCCTTAAAAATTCCAGTACAAACAAATATTTTTTTAAGGAACTGGAAAATAGGAAGAGCAGCCAGGCAGAACATCCTCCAGAAAAGGGAGCTGAGAGCAAATCTGACAAATGTACCTGGGGTGACCTGGAAGAGGGAATGCTGTCTGAGGGAAACAGACTCTCCAGATGACCTCAAGGTCCCTTCTGGCTATATTATCTACACTTCTACAGAATAATTCCTTAAATCAGTATTAATTAATGTGTTCATTAATTAATTCCTTAAACCAGCAGGGTAGGCTGGGCTTCATCTGGAAGCATCTCCCCAGGCAGTGGACTATTTCCTAGTCAAGGCTTTACAAGAAAATAAACCAGAAGAAGATTAACATAAATATTGTTTGAAAGACTTAATCAGCAGCAAATTGCAATTTTATGTTTCCAGCTTAATTAGCCCGAGTCTGGTTTTCATTGTATTGGGAAGCAGAACGAGGGCAGTAGCAGCAGCATCACAGATCTGTGTTTGCAGTGATAGAGGAAAACCTGCTTAAGGCTCTTGGATGCCTCAGACAGCAGCATTCCCACAGCTCCAACAGGGCTCATAAGGAGCAGACACCAAACAGCTTCACCTCCAACACCAGCCCTGGCCCAGTGTGGCCTGGTGTTGCTCTTTGCTCCACGAGTTTGAACTGGCTCTGCTGGTGAGGTTCTTCAGATGCATTTTTGTTTGCAGGGCAAGTGCTAATTAAAATGCAAACCACGTATCTCCTGCTCTGAGTGCTCGCACCAATGTGATTTCCACAAGGGCTGCAAACACAAGGGTCACCCTGCTCTGTGAGAAGGTTTATGAAGGTGTTTATAGCCCTGCCCAGCATATTTCCAGAGGTACCTCCCCACTCCAGCAGAAGATGTGTCTGATCCCCCTGACCCAGCTGGGCTGGGGGTGCATTTTCACCGTGTCCCCAGACAGGTCAGTGTTGTCCTGGTGACAGTACAGGTCCCACCACCACGTCCCCTGCTCACATCACACCACAGTCACTCCGTGTAGCAGCAGGGTCCCCATTTGGGAAGTACCAAGGACACTTGAACAAGCAACAAATCCCAGGTTTGCTCCGTGCTGGCACATTCCAGAGGTGCTGACAGTGCCCTGACACTGATACACAGCCTGGTCACCTCAGCTCGTGCCAAACACATCGTGCTGACAGCACAGTGCCCCACAGCCAGCCAGAAGCCAGAGGAAAGAGGGATTTATAGTGCCTGCAGTTTCTGCAAGGGAACGACAGCTCTGGCCCTTTCACCCATGCCTGATGCATGGCTCATCCTCTTGCTGCTGCTGGTACAAATAAAGCTGTCACCTGCAGGGACACTGAACGCTGGCAGCAGGGAATGAACCGTGAGCAGAGGCACCAGCTGACATGGTGACACGTTTCTCCAGTTCTCTGCCCACCTTGGCTGTTCACAAATGCCACTGCAGGCTGTGGCCAAGACTGGGCTCTGGGCACCCCAGAGCAGCCACCAGAGCCAGTCCCATTCAGGCAAGGCAGCTCTTCCTTAGGGCTGTGCCCCACCTGGGGGAGCATCACTCCCCACAGAGCTGTAGGAAAGGAGCCCTTCCTGGCTCAGCTCCACCTACATTTTTCNCACGCCCAATTTCCTCCATCTTGCCCCTTTGAACCCCCACTCTAAAAACTCTTAAATTCTACATTTGCACCCGTGCCACACTAATTACTGCTTATATCAGATACTCAGGGCTTGTAATTCATCCTGTAAGATTGAAAACTCTTTTCCATGGACAGGGATCACAGACTGTGTCTCTCAGAGCTCTGTACAGGGGGGTTCCTGACCCCCTGCCAGGGTCCCAGACCTTCCAGGGCACCCAGAGGGATGCCCTGGACTCCCACAGGTGACCATGGCTCCACTGGTGCAGGGCAGAGCCACGTGCCTCTGCCAGCACAGAGGGCAGGGCACAGCTGCACCCAGCTATCCATGGTGCAAGATCAGCTTGTCTGAGCAGGGAAATACATCATTGGGAAAATAGGAAATGTTTGGAAAGCGGAGGGCGGGTGTGAGTGATGGATGAGCCCAGCAAGGATTGATGAATAGCTGATGAGCTGAGGAAAGAGGCAGAGCTGCTCACTGTGCAAATCCAGCAGGGAAATTGCTCACTGTGGTGGGAGGTTACAGCCAGCCCCCAAACAGGGGCACCAGGGCAGCACTTCTGGCTCTGGTGTGAGCTGGGGGATGTGGAGAGTCACCTGCCCAGACCTGCTGACCACCAGGGCCCACAGGGGAACCCCCAGTGCCCCACTCTGCCCCCTCCACTACACCAGACCCTCTGCTCAGAGCAGTGCCTGCCAGCACTGGGGACAGGCAGGCAGGACAAGGGCTCCTGTGCAGGCTAAATGAAGTGATTTCCCCCAGCCCCTCCATCCCCCAGGATACTCGCCTGGGAAAGGCAAGGTAAGAGCAGAGATGACACACCCACTCTGCAAATGACAGTAACTCACTCAGCCTGCTGCTTTGGGAATTCTACAGCAGAAGCTCCAGGCAGGCAGTGATGACTCTGGGGTCAGCTGTGTGTACAGTGCAATCCATTAGCAGGGCCTGAGGCAGCTGCTTGTGAGCAGCAATAGCAGAAAACTCCTCCATGGCCCTCAAGACACTGGGAAAAACCATCCCAGTGCAGGCTGTGCAAGGGCTGAGTGCAGGCAGGGCAGTGGCCCTGGCACTCCACACATCCCACGGGCAGAGCTGTTCCCCCAGGGACACGATCCTGGCCCCACACCCCACACCACCCCTCCTTGCTTCCCAATGACTTCACTTTTCAATCAATGATCAATACCAGTGGACACTTTCATCCATCCCCTGTGTACTTCAGCTTAGCACCATTTCAGAGCAAAACCAACAGAGAATTCTACATTTAAATGAAGGAAGATCATCACACTATTTCATTCTGTGCATCAGGAGGAAGCAGGCTGTCCTGAGCAGCTCAAGCCTGGGTTATCTGAACACTGTGAATTTTCAGAAGCACTGACATTTTCATCTCAGTTGGAGGTTTTGATCACATTTAGAGCAGAGAAAAGCAGCCAGAGAACAGCACAGCTGTGACACCCTCAAAGCTCCACACCCCTCTACTCCATGTCTGCTTTCCTTCCAGGGCAGATGGCATGGGATGAGCACTCAGAAGGGGGGGCACACAGGGCCTTCCCCACACCACCCTGACAACAGTTCAACTTTCATAACCACTGTGTTCACCAAGCCTGGCCAGGGTAACAGAACAGACATTTGGGAACAGTAAGCAGCACAAAGAGGTCAAAAAGGGTTTTCTAGTCTTTCTTTTTTAATATTTTTTTTAATTTACCTTGACATAACCCATCGACCTTATTAAACAAGGCCATGATCACCCACTCCTGAGTGCACAGGCACACAGTGCCCAGCTCCACCAGCTCCCAGTCCCAAGGGTTAGGAAGATTGTGGTACCAAGCCATACTTCTTCTTCAGGATTTCAACTGTGGGTGTTAGTGCACTGCAGGGAGAAACAGAGCCATCAGAACAAAAGGTTTGGAGCATTTAAACTGCATCTTCTGGGGAAGAGCACTCAGCAAGACACAGGATTGCACTTAAGAGCCAAGGAGAGCACAAACTCCAGAAACCACAGCTTCACACAGAAGCTGTGAGAAAGGGGAATTTGAGAGCTCCTGAGGGTTTCTCTGTGTGCTCATAATTAGGTCAACATTAATGGGAAGGTGGAACTGCTGTGGGAAGCGAAGCAAAGCAAACAAAACAAAGCAAGGTAATGCATGCCCCACCACTACCCAAAAGTTTTGTTTTGTTTAAAGCAAAGAACAGCCCCAGCTAGACTCACCAGCCAGGCCGGATGATGGAGAATTTCCCCGACACAGATAAGTCAACCACAGTTGACCCCAAGCGACACTCTGGGCTCTGGATGTCTCCTATGGGACCTCCATCAATGACCAAGGAGAGCTGAGGCCACAAGTCCTGGAATTCCTGCAAGAGAGCTGTGAGTAACAGTCCTGACAGCAATTTGTATAATTTAAATAAAATAAAAATATAGCAGCAGAACAACCCTTGGTTTATTGCTAAAGCTGAGTTCAACTGAGAGAGCCTGGGGCTCTGCCAGACTGCCCCAGTGACGTCCCAGAGGGGTGAAAGAACCTCACCAACACGGTCAGGGTGCTGCCCTGCGAGCTGATGTTGGCACTTGTCAGAGCCAGTGGTCCCGAGCAGGCTCGTGCCAGGTCTCTCATGAAGGGGTGGTCTGGAACGCGAACACCAACCAGCTGCAGGGAGGGAGAGCAGGGTTTGACACACAGAAACTGGTTTTAATTTTGCATTGCCTAAAGCTCTCTTGACTTAAAGCTGAAACTCTAGAGAACTGACGGATCTACAACTGCTGAACCTGCGACAACACAAGACTTAAGTCAGGCCCTAACGCTGGTTTATGCCATATCCAGGTCAGTCACAGGGAGCAGGACAACACAGGGACCACTCCTGGGGACAGGTAAGGACAAATATTGCAACAGCAGCACAAAACCAGCCCCCTGCCCCCAGTCCTGTAGCCATGACCTACCGACGTGAACGGATTCAAGTCTTTATTCAGCTCTTCTGAACGCTCGAAGACCAGGGTCACTGGTCCCGGGAGCAAGTCCCGCAGCAGCTCGTCGGGAACACTCACGTGGCAGTACCTGCAGGGCCGGAGGCAGCGGGATCAGGGCGTGCACTCGGTGTGGCCCGGGCCACTGGCCCTCGGGCACAGCGGCACG
>VXBC01002400.1:70441-101344 GCA_013399945.1 Ploceus nigricollis | reverse complement strand
CAGTGCGGGGCCCTGAGGAGCCCCGGGGGCGGCGGCGGGACCGAGGAAGGCCCCGCGGAAGGGACCGAGGGGTTTGGGGCTCCGGGAGCGCCCGGGCGGCGCTGGGGGAGCACAGGGAGCGGTGACGGCCGCACCGCCGGGCTCCCCCGCCGTGGCCTTGGAGCTCGCTCGGTCTCGCCGCGCTCGTGCCTTATCGCATTACGTTTATATAAATTAAATCAGAATAAAGCGAGACGGGCTCGGTCTGTATTTCCCCACCCCGGTGTGCTCCTGAGGAGGAGGCACAGCCCCAGCGCCCGTGTGCTCCCAAGGCTGGTTCTTCCCAGGCCGCTCAGGGAGCGCGGCCAGCCCGAGCCGGCACAAACGCTCCGCTGTTCGTGGCCCCTGCTCAGCCAGGCCTGCAGGCACAGAGCCCGAGAGAGCCGAGCAGGAACCAGCTACGGCCCGGGGATGGAGGGAGGGCTGCGATGGGAGAGGCTCAGCTCTGTGTTTCAAGTCCCAGCCGCAGCTCACGGCACCAGAGCGGCCGAGTCGGGCCAGTGCTGGGAGAGGGAGCAGGGTGAAAAGGCAAACGCTGCCCTTCAGGGTTGGAATTCCTATTCCTAATGGGATACACAGGGTGCTCACATTCCTCTCCCACAGAACACTCTCAGGAAAAACTATTATAACACAATGTTTAAATAAGCATTTAATTAGGATTCCATTAGTATTAATATTGCTTTCAATTCCAAAAAGGTTAATTTCCACTTCTTTGCAGATATTTCAAAGTACAATATTAACTTCATACAAAATGAGCAATTAAGCAAACACCATTATTTCACATTCTTCAAAAAATACAAATTCATATTTACTCTTTTGGGTTTTGGAGATGCTCTTCCTTTGGAAGTACTGTACCTGTAACTAACATCTTCACATTGCTCAATGTAAGCACATTTGTTCCCATGTTTCAGAGTTAAATAAATTCCTTTATTACCATACACACATTCTTGAGAAACTGGGGTTTAGTTCAGCTGTCTCCAAAGCCCCAGGCAGTGCAGCCCCCAAGCCCCAACAGCTCAGCTGGAGCTGGAGCTGCCCCCCGTGTGGAGCCAGGCTGGGGTTTGGGCTGGGTGAGGCAAAACACAGCAGGGTCAGCCCGAGCAGCGGGAGGACAAGAGAGTCACAAACCAGGAACACCAGCGACTGCAACTACAGCACTGCAAACACACCCTCGAGTCTGCTGGAAAAGGTCATGTGAAAAAAATCTTTTTTTAAGAAAAAGTAGAAACTGCATTTGAGAAAGTGTACACTGCATAATAAACCAAATTTTGGCCAGCTTGCACACCACTGCAGCATGGTGTGGGGTTTCACCTAGTTCCAAAAACACACACTTAGACTATGTACACTACTACATAAATATCCAGTTTAATTTGTATTTCTCAGTGCAGACACAGAATCCAACTTCTAGAACATGTGATAGATATCAAGACAAGACACAAAAAAGTTAAAAGTTCAGCCCTGTCCATGAGAATTGACTACAGGTAACATTTATAAAAACTTGACATTGCTTCCAAAATATGTTACGGAAAAAATAGTATACAATTAAAAACTCTGCAGTCAGAAATTCATAGGGTTTATTAAAGACATGTTCTTCTTTTTTGCCTTACAGTCCAAACTGACTCCAACAGTTCTGCCCAGCTAGCTCAGGTAACTCCTGCCAAGAACTTTTCACCCACAGATCTCAAATCATTTGATGGAGACAACGCCCTGGCCTGGTTTCGTGGGGAGGATCCGAGGCAGCGCCAGGTTCTGAGCCCTGCCCGGTGCCTCCCGGCCAGCGGTGCAAGTGTGACACCAGAGCTCCTCTGCTCTGCCCCACTGACCTCAGGAACAACCCAGCAACAGCTGCTAATCTCCAATCACTCCAAGGACAGCTACCCTGGGCTCGGCTCCCCCTGCAGCTCCATGCCAAGGGGCCGACTGGCTCCAGCTCTGAGCCCAGTTTATCTCGGAGGAGGAGCGCTGTAAACAGTTCACAGCCTTGCTGCAGATCAAGGACAACGTTGTGGATGGCTACAGCCACGCCACCCCCAAGAAATAAGGCAGTAACAGGACATCAGAAACCATCTTGAAGACATATTTCAAAGGTGCAACATGCCTGTTTGAAAGCAGCTTGTCACTTGTGTTCCCACGTGGGTGACAGAACGAGGACAGGGGAAGAAGGACACACATCAAGGGACACAGCATGTCCAACAGGAGTGACAAGCAGCCCCCAGAAAGCGTGAGAGAAAAGGCTGCTGAAGCACAGTGCTCTCAGAGGGTTATTTGCATAGATTGGACGTTTGCTAACGATGCATAATTTGTCTGGGGCACGGGGGAAGGGCAGCACAGCACCCACCACACCTGTTCTGTCAGACAGACACACACGGACCACACGGGACAAGGATCTTTAGCTACAGGTATTGCACCAAGTTAAGTGCTCATCTTTGCACACCCCTGTTAACTTTTACTCAGAGTAAAAATAAACTTTGTGAAAGTATATACAAAAGAAATTGCAGCAATTGGGTTAAAGATAAAATAACCTAAAGTGCATTTTAGATACCAGTATGAGGTTCTGCGAACTTGTCTTCCTGGGGACACTCAGCATTAGGCAAGTGTCCAACTCCTACTTTGTTTCATGTAATTCAGTACCAGCATTCAATCAGTGCTGATTTTCCCCCCCCCCCCCCCACCCCCCACCTACAAGCACAAAAAGCAATTTCTCCAACCTTCAGCTGCACGCCAAGTCTGCTCGCTTGGGTCCTTGCTTGGTGACCAAAGCTACCAAAGCCAGTAACTTGACCCCCTCTACATATGTGAGCTTCTACCCCCATCTAGAAACTATGAGTGACCAAGTAAACACCCACTAGCACAAAACAGGTGACCTAGAGCAGTGCACTTTTGCTCTCTGACTGATAATTAAAGGGGTTCATGCAGACTTTGTAGAGGCAGGCACGCTGTTCCCAGAGACTCCAACACATTAACTCTTTTCTGGGAATCCAGGGCAGAAACTCTCCCTTTCATTAACCATGTAATAGTGAATATGCTAAATGCTGGGGCAGCAAGGAGAGGACAGGAAAATCTCTGGCCTTGCAGAATCTCAGGGCTTTGCTGCAGCTGCCCCTGGATCTCCTCCCATCCCAGCATGGCACAGACTGCCCTGGAGCACAGTCTGATCACAGAGTACTGGGGATGATACAAATGTGAAAACATCTCAGACACATGCAGCACAAACACTCTGGAAAGCAGATGGGACGATAAACAACAAAAGCACACACCTGTAAAACACAGTGAATGCACAGCCTGTGTGCTCATAGAATCACATGCTCCTGCCTCAGTACAAGCTCTAACCAGTTCCACTTGAATTGCAGCCTGCCTGATGCATGTATAAGAGGGAAATGGCAAACCCAATGCACCAAAGAATCAGTAGGACATAGTGCTTTTCCTGGAACACAACAAAAAAACCCAGTAGCTGTGAAGAGAAACAGCAGAGATTGACCCTGGGCACTGCTGCCCATCACTGCAGCTTCACATTGAGCTTCCCAGTTCAGAGACTTTGGTAGTTTCTTCTATTCATTTCAGTCACAAAAGAGTTTCTGAAGATGCTCTCTGGTCCAACCAGGAGCATGTTTTAGGTTGACTAAGTCATAAGTAGCAAAAGTAAAAAAGCCTCCCTGAAGGCTGTGAAGGCTCAGAAGCGGTTGCTAAATTGCCCAGCTGTCACAGTGCAGGCCACATCTGGGACCCCTGTCCCCCATCAGAGGTAACCCCCACAACTCCTGGGGAATCTTCACACTCCTGCATCAGCAGTCTCCCACAGGCACACATCCACACCCACTCACCCTCAAACACCACAGCTGCACTTGGCCAAAGAAAATGCCTGAGGCCACAGTGAGAGGCACCAGAGGGACCCCCAGGCAGCGCTCACTCCCCTCCCAAGTGGAGCTCCAGGCAGAGTAGCTGGCAGGAAACTCCTCTGCGAGGACAGCCCCAACCATGCAGGCTTGGGACTATGTTTTTTGTGTTCAAATCAGTTCTTGCTGCCATGCAACTCAACTGCAGCACAAAATGAAGCTGTAGGAGAAAAGCAAAGGAGCCACCACCTCGCTGCCCTCCAAGGATTGCCATGACAGGAACAGAACAAGAAATGCTTTGTTAACCTGTTTTGTGGATGCCAAACCTTGTTGCTGCAGGACTCGCAGCCCTGCTACAACAGGCCTGCCACACATCCAGAGGAAACACCAGCAGCATGTGTGATGCCCTCGAGTTCATCCCTGCAGCTGCCAACACCGAGCTCTCTGCCCTGGCACAGACACACGGCGTGTCCCAGGCACGGAGCGTTCCTGGCACACCCGTCTGCCCTCACGGGACACGGCTCTTCCCCTTCTGCACTTCACCAGAAGCTGTGCAGGAGGGGGGAAGGCCAGCTCCCTTCAGTCCCTTTCCACCCATGCCTGGGCAGTGCATTCTCAGGGGAACAGCACGAGAGGTGGCTGAAGCCAGTCTCAGTGTTGGTCAGGCTACACTGAGCATGTCACAGGAGGATTAAACACCTGCTGATCACCAGGCAGCACTCACAGGGTTCTCCCCTCCCTGGAGGTACAGAGAGCAGCTCTGATCAAACACAAAGAGTGAAAGATCTCTATCCACTACAGTTTGCATTCCTAAATTGAGTGCAGGGACACTCCCCACTAATTGGCTTACAGTCATTATCTTTGCATCTCACTAATGACAACACTGTAAACTGAATAAAGACTATTTAATATTCTTTCCTTTAACACAAGAAAACTGACAGCCAAAGCCAGAAAGATGGATAAAAACTATAAAATTACATATTTTAAAATAATGCAGCATAAATAAACCATTTAGAATGAGACTGCATTTATTGCAACATTACAGGCTTTTTGGTGGAAGGGGGGGTTTGGATTTGATTTACCCTGAGTAGGTTAGAATATAGACTCTCAGTTTGATATGAAAAACTATTCTGTCGAGTAACATCTTTTAGTCAAGAAATAGCCCCGTGCACAAAAAGCTGGCATTGCAGTAGGCTGGAGGCAGAGTCAGGCAGAAATTATATAGCTCACTGGAAAAAAAAGAAGCATGTATGGACAACTGAAGGACAGACTCACTGAATTCAAACTGAATTTATGTTGAATCTTTCTCAAAATTTTCTTAAGGGTTGTTCTTCACAAAAGATGAGAGTAACCAGCAAAGGCACCGTGCTCCTGATTCAACAGTCCCAGGGTTAGGATGATGACTTGTTGCTGAACAGAGCCTAAGAAATCAAAAGAGCAGCAGGCACCAACCTGACCACACCTGGCACTCACTGCACCCTTCGGAGAGGCCAAGAAAACAGACTCTGGAGCCAGAGCCAGCAGCGGCTCCGACTGTGCTTCCATGTTGTGACACAGTGTCTGCAACACACTTAAGTCCTAGTGGAATTAAATGAACAGATCTATTAGGGGCACAAAGTACTTGTGCCCTGCTGAAATAAACTCCCCCAAAGCTCCTGGAGGCTTTAGTAAGAGCATCAGTACACAGCAAAACCAGGCACCAGCTCCTCATCAGGTATGTGACAATTGCATTCAAATCACACTGCAGATAAATCCTCTCCCCCAGCTATGCCATTTCCTCCCCCACAGCCTCCTTTCCTGGGCTCCCCTTTAGTGCATGGTTAGTAGAGACATGAGAGACAGGAGAAGATTAGAGACCCAAGAAGTTGTAACAAAGACCCACTTGCTGCCAGTACCATAATCCCAAACATAAGTGATGTGCAATTGGAGACAAAGTAACCCCCCTTTTCCTTTTAAAAATCTTTTTGCACACGAGTAACCTTAACTTCTGTGTTCACATATGACAAGCAAAAGTGACAGACAGTGCAGCCAAAACAGTTCATATATAACTTAGCTATTTCTTTTTTTTTTTTACCTTTTCTTTTTTTAGATAGAATCTCAAAGGTGGATGTACCTGGGACGTGACTAAGATGACATCCGTGAAGCAGAAATAAGCCACAAAACTTCCAAAGAGGAAGGAATAAGAATTGATCCTTCAGTTTCTGCTTCTAAGGAGAAGGGTTTTACCCTCCAGGTGCAAAGGAAAATCTGGAACATCTTCACTTAGAGAAGCTGTTATTCAAACCAATTTCTTCCTCACCCTGCAGTAGTGCTTCAATTGGAATTATATTAGACGGGGTTTCGGGGCTTTGGAGGGACAGGAAGTCCGATACATCCATGGCACTTAATGTTTCAGTCTGGGAGTCTGAAGGGTTAACTATCTGACTGCTCTGCCCACAAGAAGGAGCAGCAGAGGAGGAAGGAAAGGTCTGAGGCTGCAGCTGGGAAGCTGGCTGCTCCAAAGCTTTTGAATCAGGTGAGGAACATTCCTTCTTAACGGAGGAGGTGGCTTTGTCCTTGGCAGAGTCTCGGCAGGCACACTGGCACTGGCAGGCCTCCTCCTGCTTTATAATGATAACAGGAACACTGAGACCAATCTGCTGAACAGGGTTTCCTGAAGGTGAAACGAAGACAAAACACAATGGAACTACATAATTTCACAGCAGGGAGAGAGAAATCAGCTTTGTTAAATTAGTTCAGTGTCACACTTACCTGTGTTACCAGCTACTGGTAATGCAGTGGTAAAAAACACCTTTTCTACTACTTTTGGAACTTGTGGCTTTAAAGAAAAAAAACCAAACAAGAAAAAAGTGTGAATTGACTTGAATCAAATTTCTGTTGTTCAAACTCTAAACAGCTATATATATATATATTCCAAAGAGACACACAGGAAAACTGAGCTCAAAGTATTGTTTCAGTGGTCCTAAAGATTGGGCATAACATCCCCTGCATTATTTGCTGGCAAACTCAGCTTGTGGGTTTTGACAATTCAATGACAGAATTCCTAAACACTGCTGTGTGTGCTCCCACTGCCTGGACTGCAGCCACTCACTCATGTCCACACACAGCTGAGAGCCTAAAGCACCACCAATACTGTCAAAGAGAAAACTCCTGAAGTTTCAGCTATCCTGATTTACTGGAAAACCACAAACATTCTCTTTCCAGAAAATCTCTTTTCTTTATCAGTCAAAACTAGGCAGAGACAGAGATTACAAAATGCCTAAACACAACCTTTACAAATTCTTTTGTGATTCTATGCATTAAAAGCAATACATTAAGGTCCATATATATCCTCAGGCCTGGTGATGCCCTGTCCTGGATAAACACACTGACACCTGCTGGCAGAAGTCCACCACGAGGGGAAAGAAGAAAGCAAGATCTTTCTGCACCCTGGGTTCCTCTGTGCTCTACTTATTTCCCTGTCTATTCCAGGGGCTGCACTGGTGATATGTACACACATTAACATGCCAAGCATTATACCACACTGCATCCTGGGGTTTATCTTACAGGTTTTACCCCCCTCCCTTTTCAAAAGCAAGGGCTCCAAAGCCCTGCTGGATGTACTGACCATTTGTTCTTGGCTTTGTGGGGAACCAGTGGCACCATTTAAGATCCATTGCAAGTTCTGCTCTCCCATGACAATGCTGGACTGCAGAATGGCGGTGCTTGGAGAAGGAGTAATGGTTATAGTGGGGTTACTGGTCAAAACAGGGTTTGCACCAACAGGCACAGTCTGAACTACAGCTGGCAGGGGCTCAGTGGCACTCGGGGCTGTCGGGGCAGGAGCCCCAGCAACCACTGACAGTCCCTGAACAATGGGCTGCGGCGGAGGCTGGCTGTGCTGCAGGAAGTCTTGGCGACTGGCTGCAAACGGTGTGCTGTGAGGAACAGGCACTTCTGGGGATTGTAAAACAGTTGCAGGATTCCCAAACGCAGCTGGCTGTGAGCTGGGTGCTGTGGAGGAGGGAGCAGCAGGTGCTGCCGAGGCTTGCAGCTGTGCCTGCGAGGGCTTAGGGAGGCCGAGCTGCAGGACCAGCGGGAGGGACAACGAGGCTGCGTCTCCTGCTGGGGGCGGGACCGCAGCCACCGAGTCGGCGTCGCCGTTAAACCTTTCAATCATGGAAGCTGCTGAAAGAGAAACAGAAAAAATAGAAATACATCTGTCATTAGGTCTGAACGAACTGCTTTGTCAATGAATTTATCAGCTAGCTGATGGATTTTTGCCAAGTAAAGCATTACCACGTTCCTAACTTCAGAGTAGTGCTCAAAAACAACCCTAGACAGTGAAATTTAAAAGTAGCTGCAAATTCAGGAAGTGGGCTCTACAATAAGCCTGATCAGGCTCATCAGCTTTCTCTAATAAGCCTTTTATCAGTTGTGCAGCACTTCAAGAAAACAGGATGATGTGGACTGCCTGAGAGCCCCTGTGCCAGTACTGCAGGACAGTGTGCTGGGTCACCTCCCCTGTCACTGCGTGTCACACGGTCTGTGCACACCATGCATCCCAACACCAGCGAATTTCAACCCTGAAGTTAAAGTTCTTTTTGCTTCTTAGAGTTATGTTGGGCATTAAGCTTCAGCCTGAAATGCTGAATTCAGTACATGCATGCAGAGGTGTCAAAAAGTTCTCTTTAACAGCAGTGCAGATACAACTGGTACCTGTCTGCTGAGAGTCATCCTGATTTGCAGTGTGGTCTGGGCTCTGAAACATAGACTCAAAGATGCTTGCTGGTGAGATTGTGCTGAGGTCCTGTCCATGTGTCTGACAAACAGAAAACAAAGAGGAAGACATCAGAAGTGTTGTGTCTCAGGTCTCCACAAACCCCAGTCAAGCAGTGTGTGCATGTCAGAAACACACCTCCAAAGAACCAGCCACCCTCAGGAATGGCAAACACCTATTACTTACATGCTGTAAATTTACACCTAATTTTTACTACCTGTAACCAAATTTACCAACATAATGAGCAACTCCTACAAAAATAAGTAACTTCTTCAAAAGTAAAATATATTCCTCTGCATCCACTCTTTGTTTAACCCTTATTTCCTGCAGGACTCCATCAGAAACAGACATTAATTGGCTGCTTGCAGAACCTTTTCTGGAGCAGGAAAAAATAGCTCAATTTTGTATCCTGGATTATGCAATTCTAGCCACCCACACACAGGAGCTGCACCCTGCTCCCACAACACAGCACAAAGAACAACACAGTCTCCTCAGCATCTCATTTTCCTCTATGTAAAATCCAAGCTGAGTCAAGACTTATCAAGAAGCAAGAACACTGTTATGGTAAAATCAGATGCAGAGCTTTCTACAGCAGGTTGAACTAAGCACTGCACATTTTGGAGGACAAAACCAAAACTCAAATGAGGATGAGGCAATTCCAGGACAATAACTCACTGGATTAGAGTTCTCCCGCAATTCTGAATCTGTTGATATGAGGCTTAAATCACTCAGGCAAAGTGAGTGACTTGTATCCTGTGAAAAAGAAAAACAATTTGAATTATGTATTAAAAGAATAATGTCAGAAATGTTTTACATTACTTTTGAGAGTCCATGCTTTGCTTATATGGGACCCAGATCTCAGTTCTAAAATCAAAGGAATGAGATTTTTAAGCAAAGGATATCTAGCAGCTATCAAGGATTCTTAACATCTCAGTCAAAGTACTTCCAAAAAGTCATATAACCCAGAATTTTAAATTAGCATAGGAACAAATCAACTTTTAGAAAATAAAAAACAATTAAACATTCCCAGTTAGTATTTTTAGTTAGTATCTATTCTACTTCACATGTTTACCCCACAGTATTGATTCCAGCTGAAGCACACACAAGGAAAGCAGCCTGATGGATACAACTGCCCACATGCACACGTGGCAAAGCGAGCACTTTGAAAACCCCAGTCTTAAATGTTACACCTTGAGAACAAGCTGCAGACCAAATGATTTCTTCCCCAAGGTATGGTTTGTATTCCCCTAACACAGAAACATTAAGCAGAAGTGCTACTAACCTCAGACACATTGTTATTGGGAAGTGCATTATAGGTATGTCCCTTCTCATGACCTTTCATGTGACTCTTGAGACTGTACTGGGTACTGAAAGTCTTCTCACAACCATTGCTGGGACAGAAGAAGGGTTTCTCCCCTAGAGGCAGCATAGAACACATGTAACAGACTTAAACATCCTATCAGACACACACTTTTAAAGCACCTGGCAGAGCAGTATTTCATACAAACAAGATTTGTAATGTTCCTTCACATATTTAGTATTCCTGGGAGTCCTGCAGGTGAGTGCTTCCATCTCACCATGGGAACTGCCACACAACACAATATTTAATTGTTATGCATCATTACTGGTACATTTGTGAAAACATGTTCATTGAATTCAACACCTGTCAAGCATAAATGTAACTGCATAAATGGAAAATTTTGATTGGCCTGACATAGGTGTAGGAGTTTGCACTTGGCCTTTATAAAGTCATGAGGTTCACACGGGTACACTCCTCCAGCCTGCAAAGGTCTCTCTGGATGCCATCCCCTCCCTCACACGTGCCACCTGAGCCACTCAACTCAGTGTCACTCCCATATTACATGTAACTATAAATTCCTATTAGGATTCTGAGAGTTAGTATAAACTTAATAAGCTCAATTAAAGAAAATTTTAATAAATAACATAGAACTTACCAGTATGTGTTCTAACATGTGTTTTGAGGTGGTGGCTTGCAGCAAAAGCCTTCCCACAGCCATCATGCTCACACCTGAATGAGGCATCACAGGAGAGTCAGCATCAGCCCCCTTCAATGCATTAGCTACAACCTTCAATCATGCTTTGCAATAGTCCCAGGACTCAAAAAAGCAGGCCCAAAGCTAAGCTCTGTTAGCAACTGGGTATCTCCCAGCAGCTGCTGTGCATGCTACACACATCATAGCAGGACTCTGAGTAGGACTTTAAAATCCAAGCACAAAGGCAGTATTTGGGGGAGTCTCCTTCATGGAATACACATTCCATCCCAGCAGAGAGCAGCAATGTGTTTTAAAAAATGCTTATCATGGCATAGGTTGATGTTTAAAAAACTACCTTAACTATTCTTGCCTTTTAGGACAATCACTGCACCCACTGTTAAAGGCAGCTGGGGGAGCTCGAGAACAAACAGGCTCTAATGCCAGCCAGCCACCCTCACTTATTTCCCAGGAGAACACCATTCCATTCAGAGCAGTAACAGCTGCTTTTTGGCACAGGTGTCTCATCACCTGAGCCACAGGAGCCAGAACACCAGCCAGCAACTCACCGAAATGGCTTTTCTCCTGTGTGTGTTCGAATGTGCTTCCTCAGGTCACTGTGCGTTGTGAAGTATTTGCTGCAGCCTTCTGATTCACAGTTAAATGTTTTCCCTGTGTGAAGCCTTTGATGTGCTTTCAACCTAAAAAACATGTCCAAAAAATCCCTCTTAGGAATGGTAGGATAAGACAGACCTGGCCTGAGGCAAACAAGCCATTCTTTCAAATGTGCAGGACAGGATCAAAGGCTTAACATATCCTTTGAGCAGAAGGTAATGAGCTCATGGAAGTGACTGCTATCAGTTCCAAAGTTCTCCAAGTCTGAGAGACCCTTGTGTTCATGCACCACCTTCAATGCTATTGGAATATAAAGAAGTCACCACAGTTCTGTCATCCTACCCTTTGACAGCATTGCCACACTTGAGGGGTTTATATTCATACCTGTACATGGAAGAAGCAAACAATTGTATTCAACATAAACACAAAGTAGATGCAACTTGCAGAACAGCAAAAGCCACACCTACAAGAAAATTGGCCAGAGCCTTCCCACCTGTAGTGTTGAACACCCTCTCACCTGTACAGTGCTGAACACCCTCTCACCTGTACAGTGTTGAACACCCTCTCACCTGTACAGTGCTGAACACCCTCTCACCTGTACAGTGCTGAACACCCTCTCACCTGTTCAATGTTGAACACCCTCTCACCCGTACAGTGCGTTGAACCCCCTCTCACCTGTACAGTGTGTTGAACACCCTCTCACCTGTACAGTGTGTTGAACACCCTCTCACCTGTACAGTGCTGAACACCCTCTCACCTGTACAGTGCTGAACACCCTCTCACCTGTACAGTGTGTTGAACACCCTCTCACCTGTACAGTGTGTTGAACGCCTTCTCACCTGTACAGTGTGTTGAACGCCCTCTCACCTGTACAGTGTGTTGAACGCCTTCTCGCAGCCCTGCACGTCGCACTCGAACGGTTTCTCCTTGGTGTGCACCCGGACGTGGATTTTGAGGCTGTAGGAGGTGAGGAAGGCCTTGCCACAGCCCTCCTGGTTGCACACGAAGGTGTACTCCCCCCGGTGGGTTTTCTGGTGCGTGCGCAGGTTGCCAGCGGTGCTGTAGGTGCGGGGACAGCCCTCAAAGGTGCACTGGTAGCGCTTCACCTGAAGGACAAAATGTTACATGCTTAATAATTGCTAATAATTTCTGGAATCCAGACGTCGATGTAGTCCTTTGATGCAGTCAGACAACAGATTTTGCCTCCAAGCCCCCCTAGAAAATTTACTGCCACTTAATTCTCTGATAAGAACACTTCTGCTGCACTCAGCAAGGAAGGAGTGGCACATGGGAAAGCAGCTGGGCTTGCAGAACAGGAATCTAACAGAAGGGGAAAAAAGGAAAAACACAATCCAAAATGTTTCTAGCTAAAAATCTGATGAAACAGTTGGAAAGAACACTGAGGAGCCATCAAACCTGTCCATTACCCATATGTGTAGCACCTGCATTTTAGTCCGATGCTTCCTGCAGAGCTACTTGTTTGTGGAGCAGGGAGACAAAGGAAAATGCACTGTCACAATGCTCAAACCCACTGCCCTGTGTGCTGAATTCCCATCAACACCTTGAACAAAACAGTTTTTACCATCTCCCATGCTCTAACCACCAGTCTATTCATCACTTCACTTTATCCCAAAACATCCTTCATTGAGCCTTGCTCTTTCCTCCTGTGGCTACTGAAACAATCAGTGCCTGAAGTGCAATGGATCACATCAGGTCACAAGGACACCCAAATACAGGTGTCACAGATGTCTCAGTTAGCCATTGAAATCCCTAGGACAATTGCACATGGAACTAGATTTGGTACCTTCCCCCCTTCTTCAACAGCCACAAGGGATCATTTAGAAGCTTCCTGTGTGCAAGTGGTAATACTTAATGAAATCTCATCCTCTCTTGTGAAGCAGAAGGAATACACCCCTGACCTGCCTGAATAAAGTTATCCTCCACCATTAATTACCAGACTGATGGCTTTAATTTGACTGTTAAAGTTCAGAAACCTCAACACCTAATAGTGATTAAGAAGCCCAAGAGAGGACTTGGCTAGTCACACCAGCTATAAATCAAGTTCTAGACAGTTCTCCATAACGGAAGAGAAATAACTTCTTGGTTATGTCCAACCTGTTTTGTAGGGGACAAAACTGACAGCAGGACTCATTTAAGAAAATTCTATAAAGCTGAGTGATCTTTTGTGTGTCCCAATCCATGGTCTCTTGTTGCTCCCACAACAGGCTGGCATTCACCTTCACCTTGCCTCAGTAAAACCTTCACATTTGGAGAACATTAAACCCTCCTGTGAGACACAAGAGACCTTTACACAGGGCACAGAACTACCATAATGTGCTGGGTTTGGCTGTGATAGAGTTCATTTTCTTCACTTGTATAGAGCATGTTCTGGATTCGTGCTCAACACAAGGCTGATGATATAGAGATGGATTTTTTTAGTGCTTCTCATTCCACGCTGCCAGCAAGGGGTGGAGGGTACACAGGGAGTGGGGAGGGGACACAGCCAGGACAGCTGGCCCTGACTGAGCCAGGGATATCCCAGACCATGTGATGTCATTCTCAGTATAGAAAGCTGGGCAAGGAGGAGGAAGGGGAAACATTTTGTGCTCCCCAGTCTCTGTTAGGCATGCTGGAGCCCAGCTTTCCTGGGCATGGCTGAGCTCCGCCCTGCCAGGGGAAGCAAGGAATTCATCCCTTCACATTTTCAACTAGTCATTCAGCATTCTCAGAGAAGGAAACAGTAATTTCACTCTAAACAATCTGCCCTTACAGTTCAAATCAGGCAGAAGTTACCACTAAATGCCCAAGAACTGCAGCATGGTTACAATGCAGTTAGGAAGTGTGGCTGTGCTGAGGCAGCCACAACCACGGGAGCACAGAGCAGTAACACACCAACAGCAGAAAGCACATTTTATTACATGGGGAGGGTGCATCATCCTCCCCCAGGATCACCAGAGCCAGTACAGTTTGTGTATCAGTGCTGAAATAAATGTTCCTTGTTACAGCTTTAAGGCAGCTGGAAATAAACACTTTACAGAACATTCCCCATGGTACACAAGGGACCTGACACAGGCAGGAACTACCTGAAAATCAAGGGAGGGTTCTGTTAAGCTTTCCAGGTGTTTACATTTAGGTCTAGAAGAAAAAGGACAGTATTAATTATGGATTAAGCTGTTTGGCTCCCATCTGTCACTGCCCATGTGTAAGGGAAGGTGGCAGTAGCAACATCAGTTTAATGGCTGAACTCTGACCATGGCCTTGCAGTGCTCCCCCTCCCTCAAAGACCAAATCTTTATTTCACAAATCCTTCCGAGCACACCACAGGCAGCAGCAATATCACCACCACGTTGTGAGCAGAACAAAGCTTTCTGTGAAGCATCACAGCATTTAATTCTCTTTTCACATTAGCACATCAACACACTGCACACTGCTCATACACACAAAACCAGCAGAGATTGATTTGAAAGCCTCGCAGAGACAGCAGCAAGAGCTCCAGGCTGCCCACAGCACCAGGGCACAACAGAAAACAAGCAAGGCAGCAGAGGCCAAGCCCTGGACAGGCAGGACAGGGCCCAGGGACTTTGAGGCCAAAGGCTGTGGCTTCTGGCCAGGGACACTGAGGTGCTGCTGGAAGAGATGTGATCGAGCATTTACCTCAGAAATGGGAACTCGTTGTGCAATAGCCAACAGGGCTGGAGAAAGCAGAGCCTCACACCCTGGTTCAAAGTCTACAGTAACTGCTCTGTTTGCCTTTAACTCTTCCTGAGCCTACCATGTTCCCCCTAAATGGCTACATTTTCTGTGTCATCGCTGAACAAATAACTGGATTTGAAACACGAAACTGTAATCATGTTTGTTCTTACCAACACGATTACAGAGAGATTAAAACAGAGTTTTAAAAAGCCAAAGGTACTAAAGTGTAAAATTCCCTTTTTAGCTTCGTAAATGTCTAAGGCTGACATGAAAATCTAAGACTTTAAAACAATTATCTCAAGTGTTAAAACTGTTGCAAACATTTTGCAAGTACTAAAGAACAGAGCTCTTGATTTTCAGAGATCACCCAGATGCTTGGGAGCTTTCCTTTCCTCACCTCCAGAGAACTTATCAGACCTTTGAAACAGCAGGCAAAAAGGCCTTTCACACGTGCTCAGGGCTCAGTGCCACTGCTTTCACATTATGGTATCACTGCTCTCTGTTCTGGGAAATTAATTCCAGAAATGGAAAATAAATTCATATAAAGCATTTCACTAGGAAATTCCACATCCTACAAGCCTTCTCTAAAAAGCAAGGGTGAAAAAATGAAGTCAGTTTAATTGCACATGCAGCCATTGACCCTGTAGCTCCCAGCCCCTGCTCTGGGGGCAGCTCAGGGTCCCACAAAGAGGAGAGAAAGTGAAATACTTGAGCAGCAGGAGACTCAAACAGGCTCCCTGAACACCCCTCAGAGCAGTAAGTTCCCCAGCTGCAGAGCTGACCCCCCCAGCCCCATTTCCAGCACTCAGCCGGGATGGTGCCAGCTCTGTGCTGAAGGACAGGACTCAGTGGCACAGTCTGTGCCACTGGCACTGCCACCTGCACTCATCACCCCTCACATGACTCAGGCAGGCCAAAGAAGGAGCACTAAGCTGTCCCTGAGCTGGTGTCACAGCCAACTTCCCTTTGCTCTTATACCCAAAAAGAAGAGCCCCAGGAGAAGCTCCACTGTGCAATCAGACAGAATTCATCAGGGAAACAGAATAAGAGAAAACTCCATTTTAACCACGCAGCCTGACCTGAGCTTTCAAAATACATCATTTCTTCTCACAGGCTCCCTGTGACACAATAAAACTACAAATAACTTAAAGTTTGGCATCTCACATGTGGTACTCCAGCTCCCAGCAATGGCCTGGCCCTTAACTGTGACCTGAATGTGGCCAACCCCAGAGTAACAGCTCAGGCTGTTTCAGCTGCCCCTGACCTCACAAAACAACGACCCAAGCAGAAGAAAACCTGAAGATCAGTAAAATTACACACATCACTGACACAGAGGTGTGTCAATGCCACACCCTCCTGCCATCCAGTGCCACCAAGTGCCTTCTGGCAGCTTCCTAGGGTAGCAGGTGGTGTCAGAGGGAAGAGGGATGGCCCTGGCAGCTCTGCTGGGACACGGTGCTCCCCAGCACACTGCCAAGCTGGGGATGACAACCAGAGCAGATTTATGCTGTGTTACACAGAACCCCTCAAAAACAGCAAAACTGCTGCCCCTCTCCTGAAAAAAACAGCAAAACTGCTGCCCTTCTCCTGAAAACCAGCCCATTTTCAAAGCCTTTAAGGTGCACAAACCCCAGAATTACGTTTAGCTACTCACCTCCTTACGCTTGGTTTCTGGGCACTCAGACTGCAAAGTGAGTGTTGCTCCCTCGATGTTTCTTGGCATGGGAGTTGAGCCAGGATTTATTGTTAGATGAATCTGATCTGGAGAAATAATATGTTGCACATAACCCTGTGACATCCCTTCATGATCTGGTATTGAAAGAAATCCTTCTTCGTGACCCTCGGGTAAAAAAGGCAAGTGGTCACCACACTGTCCTTCATCCTCCTCATCCTCCAGCACGCTGTGGTCCTGCTCTATGAGCACGGTTGTCCTGTCATATACCGTCCCGGACGAGGAGGACACCAGCCCGTTTTTGTCAGCAAACCTCATCATATTTTCATCTTGGGCTAAGTCGTCTTCCTCCGCTTCATAGCAGATGGCGTTGTCCTCGGGACTGTTCTCGCCCATGGCTCCGCGCCTCTCACCGCGCTACCGGGAGCTCCGGCCGGAACGGCTCATCTGCAACACAACGATGGGCGGAGGAGGGTCAGGCGGCTCGGCCGGCCCGGCCCGGGCTCCGTTCCGCTCGCAGGCACAGCCCCAGGGCGGCCGGTGGCGGCGAGNTAGCAGGGACTTAAAAACTCTCCTCGTTTTAACAAGTTAAATAAAATACAGTGTAAATATCAGCTGTCGTGTTTTTTAACTCGTCTACATACAGCTTATTGGGAAACTTGATATACTTTTTAGCATAGTCAGGTGTCAAACTGCCTGATCTCTGCCTTGGGAAGCAACAGATTGTATAAAATACCGTGATATCAAAAAAAGTGCCAGTATAATGTACAAAAAAAAATATTTTTACAGTAATTCAATGTCTACAGGTCAGGTTAACCGCATCTGGTATTCATGGTAAATCATCTTCTCTGAGGAGGAACTGGTGGATGAAGTGCTGAGCTTTCCTCTTGGCGGCGATGTCCGGTGTGGGGTGGCCAGCAGGAGGGCGCAGCAACAAGCCACCGAACACGCTGGCTGCGGGGAAAGCCACACGGAAAGGACACACAGTGAGAGCAGGACACCGAGGGACCCCAGCGAAGAGAGCCTGGCTTTGGGGTGAGGCAGGATAAAGCTGATAATCCCCACATCTCTTTCCCAGACTCCTGCTTTTCTATGGACTATTCACTTTTAAGAGCAGGTTCAAAGCGCTACAAGCCACCACTGCCCTCGGGTGTGTTTTGTTGCCCTCACTGTGCAGCCCCTCTGAACAGAGCGTTATTTTGCTGGCCTTACCAAGAATATTCGCATCCAAATGGTTTTTCCCTGAGTTCTTCAGTAGCTCTCGTAGAAATGCCATCAGATATTCAAACACGTTTTTATGGCACGCTGGTAGGTCAGAGATAATCTGAGAAGGGAAAAGCACTAACATTTATAATGCAGACACAGCAATGCCTTCCAGCTGCACCTGCCCCCAAAACCCCCCTGTCTGCAGGTGCCAACAGGTCTTTATACCCTAAAAGCACCAATTCCAGATCATTTCTATCATGAGAGGATTAAGTTACTGAGAGCAAAACCGGGTGACTGGTGTAGCAGAGGCCAGTTTGCCTGCCCTCCCTCTGGCACTGGAGCTGTCCCTCGGGGCAGCCAGCAGTACCTGGCAGCTCAGGCCGTAGTTGCTGGCGCTCTCCAGACAGGAGCTGTAGAACCTGCAGCAGATGACGGGCTCAGGGAGGCTCTCCAGGAACAGCAGCAGCGCCTCTGCCACTGAGTGGTTGCTGCCCACTGATCCACTGGTTAAGGAAGAGCACAGCACGACCTAGGCTAGTCCTATTTCTGCTGAAACATGAATGAACTTTGGGTTGGGTGTCCCAGAACCCTGCCTCCAGCTCACAGCTTTGGGTTAATCCCCTGGCCTCCACACGAGCTGCTGCTGTTAGCAGTTGGGCACTTGTGTCATTCATTGACATCGCTAGGACTCAGCAGAGGATGACACAGAGCCACGAGGAAATGCAGAGCTCAGGTACCCCAGGAGGAGGGACAGCAGCTTAAAAACCTCTCTCAGTCTTGGCACTCTGGCATAGTGAGCCTTCCTGGACATCAGTCTGAAAGGATACGGAAAGTGTCGTACATTCCCTTGTCCAAACAGTCCCGGATCTGCTCAAATTCAGATCTGAGGCCTGGCTGCTGAAACAGGTCCTCCTGCAAAGACAGCCCTTTATCAGTCCAAGGAAAATAAAAATTGTGGGTAAATAGAACAATGTCCTTATAATCTGCCTGGAAAGTCTCTCCAAATTGGTGGTTATCACCCAAGTCTGCTTGATACCTGGGCACTGCTGATACCTGGACACATAGACACGGCCACTAACACCAAACAGTACAACCTCAGGCAACAGGACCACTTATCTCCTATGGCCTTTGGCCAAACAGCTCGTGGTGATTGCTATTACCAGTATCTTCTTCAAAACTTAACCCAATGCAAACATCTCATGTTGTGTTTCCAGTGCCAACCTGCTGGGAAGCGTTGCGATTCAAGTGATCCACCATCATCCACAGCTCTTTTGGGATGTCCATAGGCTTTTCATCTTGGGCAGGATCATCACTCATGTCTACTGGCATCAGGGTCTGAGGGAGGGCAGTGTGGGCAGGAGGGAGACAAACAAAAGGTAGCTAGCCAAGTTCTTATTCAACTCGGCAAAAATACTTCACAAAGCTTATACCTGAGAATTGAGACTTCCCAATAAAAACAGACAGGCCTTAGCATCTAGTTTTAATGCTCTTGTGTGTTTGGAAGGGAATCTTGTCTTTAACTCACAAGTCTCCGAATGGATTCTGCTGACATGTCCTGGATTGGTTCCCTCATGTAACACAGTGTATGGATGGGAGACCCAAAGCAACTTGGCAAATAGTTGCCTGTTATGGATAGAAAATAATCCTTCCCTCTGATAAGACGCAAGACTAAGATATCTTCAAGTTTTTCCTCTCCAGAGTTTAAGCGAGTAGCTGTTGATTTATTGACAAACACCTCCAGCTCAATTGTGATCTCAGCATCTGCCAGAAGACGAAAAAAAACCCAGACCCAGTTACAAACAGTATTAAACCAACAGCCTGCAAATAGGCACAGCACTCTCAGAAGTGGGACAACAGCCAGAAGGGGACAATATCAACTCCATAGCATGAGACAAAAGGAGGAGCTCACCTGAAAGCAAGAAGCCCTTACTGGGATTAGCAGTCAGCCACTCCTTGCAGTAGGTTTCCTCATCTGGTTTGATGATAAATTCGAACTGGCAGGGCACTTGGCCATTGCGGATTGTAAACCTCTCTACCTGCAGCTGCATGTATTTAACATCCTTGAAATGGATCTAGGAACAAATGTCAGTCAACATCATCAGCCGATGCCACCTTGCTGAGCAGCAATTCCTGTCCTGTGGTTTAATTATTAAGCAGCAAGGCAACTAGATTAACCCCTTGCTCCCACCCCCTCTCCTCCAGGACTGCACAGGATCACACGTGCATACTCTGAATGCCAAAGTCCTTCCTGTCAGGGGGCCCTTTAAAACAAATGCTGCCCTCAAATAACTACAATAAAATTGAGAATGAGATAGCTGTGGCATCAGATGTCTCCTGGGCTTATCTTTATAGTCCCAACACACAAAGCAAATGCTGGTTTGTGACCTTCTCCAGACCCTTACAAGTTTACATTTTATGTTTGAAAGCACAAGTCAGAGCAAGGGTCACAAACCACCTTTTTACTTTCTTTCTTCCCACCTCAGGGAATGACACACCTTGTGTTTCAGCCTTGGACTGTGAATGGAATTCACCAGCATCTAAATAGGAGCAAAGGTTCCTAGGGCTTGTAAACAGAGAGCAACTGGAAGTCAAAATATTCTACTTTTTGTAACCAGACCCAAGGGTCTAGGATCCATCTTCTCCTGCTGGGGTCTAGGGTTGCTCAGTTCCTTCAGGGGGTGCTGGCACATGACCATGCCCTACCTCTCTGCTGGACAGTGTCACTGAGGGAATGTTGGCATTCTCCAGCTTGTCCAGGGAGCGCACTATTTCCTCAAAGGCTTTTCGGTAGAGCTCTTCATTCACAACTTTCACCTGAAAAGGACACACACTGGAGCAGCTGGCATTGACTGTGCCTCTGCAGGACAGCTGGAACACAGCTGCAAACATGGGAAGTAATTTGATTTTAGCAGCACACTAAACAACACAGGGAATGGGCAGAGCTGTTTGGAGCACTAATCTCCACGATCTTCTCATGATCCAACAGTAAAGGACCTTGCCATAACTAACAAGAGTCACTCAGTCAGTACTAGATCAACCTTTTTTTCCCCTCAGAAAAAATAAGTTTGACAAGACACTACTGTGTTCCCAAAGAACACTGACAGATATCCAGGCCTTGTCCAGCTTAACTGCAGTATCATTTACACAACCCTTGCTTACTGTGATCAACAATCCCATCTCCATATCTGATCCAGCCCACCTTTCAAGCCATTGTTCTCTGTGGATGCCATAAAAGCAGGAGAGAGAAATCAGCACCCAGGGAATGAGGTCAGCAGAGTTACTTCATCCAGCACTGACATACTTACCCCAATATCAAACACAGAGCTCACTGGCTTGTGGTCACTGAGCTTCAGAGCCATGTGGCTGCGATAGCTCAGCTGGGCAACGTTCTGCCCTTTCCAGAGTATCCGATCACACCACGCTGGAACACGGCACTTCTCACTAAAACAGAGGGGAAAAATCACCATTTCCAGGCACAGTGCAGATGCAGTAACAACACAGGGCAGCACACTGTGCACCCAGAGATCAGGCTTTCCTGCCATGGAGCTCATTCTCTATCAAAGTGGTATTTTTACCAGTTTTCTTCATGTAGATATAAAAAGTTCGAGTGTCTACTGTAAGGTATCTCTAGCTCATGCTTTACTTCCTACTTCTTCAAAGGTGCAAGATACAAGTAACATACAAAGCAATACTCAGGTATTTTTGACCATGAGAGACATAAAAAATAAAAACTCAGGCTCTACATTTAAAGTTTGCATTTATTGTTTTCACTGACAGCAGATTTAATTTCTGCACCTGCAGCTGAAGTTCCTGGTTTGCTAAGACTAGAGGAGCTGCTCTGTCTATAGAGCATTACAAGAAGGATGGTTCTCACAGGCTTTTGAAGAACAGCACAGTTCCACATCAACCCTGGTTGGTCTGACCTGAGCAGGTACAGGAGAGAGCAGCAAAAATGAGATCCTAAAAATTTTGCTTGGGGAAAAAACCAACAAACCAGACAAAAAAAGAATTAAACTAGCTAAAAGGATTCATTAGCTTTGTTAATGAATCACCTCTAAGAGGAAACCTAATAGGATTATTACTGGGAAAAAAATATTAGGAGTATCTGACAAATAGCTGTGGGAGAAAAACAACGTAAATAGACGTAAATAGGAGATGAATTTTGGAGTGAAGGGAGAGAACCAGAAATAATTTCAGAACTGTTCCTATTTACAGCCATTAGACCTGCAGTATTTTTTAGCCTTGTTTTTATTTCCCTCAGTGATAACATCAGCCATTTGTAGCATCACATCTGAGACTATCACTGTACCTTGTGTCCCAGTCATCACAGCCAGCATCATACTTATATGTTGGCTGGAAAGAGATCTCTCCTTCTGTGAAGCCTTCAAAGGCTGCATTTGCCTTCATTTGCCTCTTCAGCTACAAAAGAAGAAAAGATGAAAACTTTAATTTTAGATAATCTCAAGCACAATTTCCATATGGAGTAAAAGGGAGACACTGAGCACAGAAAAGGCCAAGGAGTAGTGTGGTTTGTACCGAGCACCCTCAGCACCATGTGCAGGTAGGTGACACATCAGTACCTGGTCATACTGGCAAAGCTCTAGAAATGCTTTCTCCTCTACAAGCTGCTTCACTTTTGCTACATCCAGTTCCTCCAGACGATAGTTGAGGTCCCCCAACCACAGGATCACACTGAAAGAGAACATACACCAGAATGTGCAGAGGCCTGAGGCTGCCCCAGAGCACAGCCAGCCATGGACAGCAGCTCCACTCTGCAGCTCCATCACAACCCCTCTGCTGAGCTGCTCTCATCAGGAATAACAGTGGAAGCTTAAAAACCTTTTCTATTTTTGCCATTACTAATCACTGTTCTGCATGTTTGTCACTATCCCCTAATGACTGCTGCTGTTCCACAGTGACTGAATTCCACAGCTGGGGAAGTCAGTGCTTATTCCTGCCCCATCCCCACTCCAGGCTTGAGAATAAAACAAGGCGTGGGAGAACATAAGGTGACAAGTGACCTGTCAGAACTGTGTGGGTGAGCCTTGTCCAAACCAGGTAAACGTTTCTGGCCCCTCCAGCTGACGTTTATGCCACTGGGCCCCCTCCTCACCCCCCAGCACATTCACAGAGTGCTCCCTTGCACATGCCATGATTCCCACAGCCAGATGGGAAGCATACTCATGTTTGCCAATAGTGAGAGGGGGCAAATTTGGATCCAACTGGCAGAACTGCATCCGTGAGCAGATGTCTTTGAAGTCCTGGTTCCTCCGCTCATATTCCTCCGTGTGAGCTGCGAGGTGAGAATTCACAATGCACACGCTGGTGTTATGGAATTTAAACCTGATGGCAACACCACCTTTGTTACCCTGAAAGAGAAAGACAAAGACATTGGTCAGAAGCTTTTACACTGCAGATGAGTTACTAGCAGTGGACAAGCCAGAAGACTTTGAGACAGAGTGTTTAATTCCAGAGAAAGGAATAGGCTGAAAATCCTAATTAGTGATTACTGCTTTTGAACATTGGTGAACACCTGGCAGTTCCCTCTCACAGTGCCCTGAGCTGCATGGGGATAGGACTATCTGCTTCTAGAGGCAGCCCTAGGAGGGAGGCTCTTCCAAATCTCACCCCTTCTGATGCACATTTGCCATTCTTACCATCCTCCCCATGATTCCAGTTCCCACAGTCTCAACTTCGACCTCAGAGATGTTCAGAGCGAGTTCTGCCTTCACATACAACAGGAGCATGATCCCCACCAGCCGCACAAGTTTCACCTGAAAAACAGACCCTGGTCCGTTCAATGCTGTAATGGAAGAGATTTGCTGAGAGAAGGCACATCCATCCATAACATGGGTCACCAAAGAGAAAGTTTCAGGATCATCCAGTGCACCAGCAGGGCTCACAGTGCACAGGTCCCCAGCAGCACAGCCCAGGAAGGAGCTGGGAGCAACATCAGTGAAGGAAGTTGAAGCCCAAAGCAAGAGCTACAGCACAGACATAGGCTCATGGAAGGAAATTCCCTTCAACAACAGAGACAAGAAATGAAGCAGACCTATGGAGCAGGAGCTAAAACAAAAGCAGTATTCCTACCAAAACACCTTCACAATTCATTCCGCCATACATTGTAGGCAGTCATAGAAGAAGGTACAGAACTTTCTATTCTCCTTTCCTAAGACAGCAGGAGCTCCCTTTAAGTGGGAAAGCCTGACTCTGTTTGCCATCCTGCCCCTGCCTCAGCACCCTGCACAGAAACACCACCTACAGAACCTGCACAGCCTCTGAAGACACAGCCATTGAGAACAAGAGAAAGCAAAGGGAAAAGAGAGCCAAGTGGAAAATGTTTCCACACTCAAACCTCCCCAAAAGCCACATTTACCTTTGCATATTTGGCATCTGGGTGAAGACTATCAGTTACAGCTTTAAACCATTCTTCTTCCTTCGGTGTGTCATTGAAAAAGAAGGCTTCTTTAGTCAGATCAAGCTCCTGGAAACTGTGTTAGAGGAAGGAACCCATGGATGCATGCACTTGTTTATAGCTCTCCAACCCCTTCTCTGGGAAAGAACTAAATCAGCTTATACTCACTAAATTTAAAACTGAAAACTCCAATTCAGTTATGCTGATCGTAGATGTAGGTCAAAAGTAAAGCTAAATTACTGTCATTACTACATCAAATGGCATTAAGGATTTTGTAACACTGAGAGGCCAAACCCTACCAGACCAACAACCCTTACAGGCTGTGGACACACCCACCCTGGAGCTGTGCATGCCCTACACCAGTGCCAACATTCCTGTGGTGTCCTGGCTGTCACTCCTCTGGGTGACAGATCCTCCTGCACAGCCCAGGTTAGTGAGGATGGGCCAGGGACAGACACTCACCCCACACAGTAAATGTCTGGAGGCTCAGCATCACACCTCAGCCAAGGCTGGAGGCTCTCCGTGGGCGACTGACCATTCACATTGTATGTCCCCACAAAAACCCTGCAAAGACAGTGACAGAACCCCAGAGCTGCAAACTGCAGAGCCCAGGAAACAGCACTGCTATTAACATTAAATAATGTTCTATATAACTAACGTGTTGCCAGGGAAAATTAAGAAAGGTGACAAAGTTTAAATCCCTAAAATTATTTAACTACAGCTGTACCTTTACCTTTTACAGACACATTTTTACATTTTTTTACATTGTTACACACAGATACAAAGTGTTAAAGAAGAAACAAAAATGAGGCTGTAGCTGTGTAGTAGCAGCTTGAAATGATAAATTCACAGAATGAGATGCATAAAATGATTTCAAATACAGTACAGTTTTGGTCCTAATTCTATATTTCGCTCAAGCTCTTTCTTATGAGCTTATTGGAACAACTACATGGATAAACAGTGGACAGAAATGGAGGGGGAGAAGGCCGGAGTGCACAGAGCTGATGCATTTCTAGACACTGTCTAAATAAGCACAGAAAAAAAGTGATTCCAAAAAGGGCATTTCTTCCACAAGGACCATGAGGCAAGTCTTGACAGAGACATGAATGAAATTCTGCTCTGCTCATGTCTAAACGTGGAAAGAAAAGTGTTCTGTAAAGTATGGATCATACTTTTCTACAGAATTTCCTGTTTGTGAGGACACAGGGTGAAATAACAGATGAGTTATTCCGACAGTCTATGCTAAGTTACAGCCCACAAAAGTAAGTTCTTCTCAGGAATGACCATTACCTGTAGTTCTGGATGTATGTGTAGGAGTCCTCCATTTGTGCAAGCTGAGATTTAACAATGGTATCTCTGAGTCCAAACTTTGGTTCTGATAACATTGAGGCCTTGTTCGAAGCCATGACACGGGAGGCCCGAACCTGTTCAGTTCTCACTTCAGGCTTGAGTTTGTTTTGCCTGCAAATGAAAGCAAAACCACAGATGAGGCCCAGGCTATCCCCACACCCTAACTAGCATATTTCTGCCACCAAGGCCTTAATTCACATTTTTCTGTCTGTTCACTACATACAGATAACATTTGGGATAAGCCAAGAAGACTGAAAAGAGCATTTCTTAGCAGGGTTGAGATCTCCAGACAAAAGAAGTTTAACTAACTAAAATAACAAATGGTTTTCACCATCCTGGTGCAGCCTGTTGATGCAGAGCAGGTCTTACTCACACCTGGAAAATGATACAAAACCTGTACATCTTCCCTGCTTACTGGAGCAAGGAGAGGGAAATCTCATCTCTCTCTGCCTCAGCCAGAGAATGAAGAACTGTGTTTGTTTATAAAACCTCCTGGTGGAAATCTTCCAGTTCTGCCCAGAGTGGGTAGAGGTAGAGGTGGTTTTACTTTGTGTCTCCTGGCTTGGCAAACTCCTTTTGCAATGGAATAATGCCACAGCTTGGGGATTCCCAGCAGCAATTAGATGGTATAAATTTAAGGCCAGCAACCTGCATACCAGTGCCAAGGACAGCACACAGACAGACTCTGAAGGATTTGCATCAGGGTCCACAAAGTCCTGGGAACTGGAAAATGAAACTGTAACATTTTAAGAGTGTATCTATGAGACACAATGACTCTAAGCCAAAGCACTCTGAATTCAAAATAAACAATGCTAGCAGGTCCTGTCCCACTAAACAGCCAAAATATGCCCAAACAGGGGACTGGAAGGATTGTAGGGAGAGGGAGTGGAATGAAATTTCCACGAATGTTTTGACAGCATGCTTACGCTGAACTTTTTTCTCTCAACTAGAACCTGCAAATTCTCATCTCAAAAAGTTGCCAGCTTCTACTCTAGAGCCCCCACCTCTGTGCACCAACCTGGGAGTGCTTCTATCAGTGCTGTCATGGCTGGAGCTCTGACTGACTGCAGCTTTTTTCCCATTTTGTTTGACACCTTCAGAGCCAACCGCTTCTGGAAAAAAAAAAAAAAACAAAACCAAAAAAAAACCAACAAAAAGTTTCACTTTAAACACAAAGTGTTCTTCCATTTATCAACATGCTTATGTAAACACTGGCAAAAATCTGTGGGCAGAAAATAATTTAGATTTGTGTGGAAAGACAAAGTACCCCACAGTCTCTCTTTCAGCTATCTGACAGATTTAGCTTACTCTGACCCAAGTGTTGTGTGATGATGCAGCTTCCCCTGCACAGGAAGAAACGACAGGAGCCACATAGAGCAGCACTGTCCTCTGTGGGAGCACTTGCTGCTGGCTCTCCTTTACAGCTAAGCTGAAGCAGGACTTAGCAGCACAAAATCCAGGGATTTACCCCAGGAATTTGAAAAATTTATGTTAATAGTAGATTTTTCCTTTCTGAAGCAAGACAGGAAGTACAAAGAAAGGGGAAAAAAAGGGGAAACAAACCCCACAGTACCATTTAAAGGGTTTCTACCTATCTGCAAATACCCAAGGCACAGGTGTCAAGACACCTTGAGGGCCATAAAGAGCCACACCAGGGACCCACTGAACCTCAGCAGAAACATCTGCCTCAGTGCAAACTGCACGTCCCTAAAACAGTAACAGGGCTGCTAGCACACAAATCGAACTAACCACAGGAGTGACACCAAACACATCACACTACCTTAGCAAAATTTGACCAGACTTTCAGCATTTTGTTTCAGTTACAATATTCTGCTCCTACAAGTTGCAAAATAACAGTTAAAAAAGAGGATTCTGGGGGAGGTCTCTGTGTTTAAGATGCAAAACCAGCAATCTTAAAATCATGCTCCTTAGCACACAAATCTAATGATGATGTAGAAATTGTTAAGACTGTTGCGTTCTAGGCATTCAGCTGAGCTTCTCCTCCAGTGAACACAACCCAGAAAAAATTAAGGTGTTATTGCTGTCACAGAACATTCTGCAGAACACGAGCACAAAACAGAAATAGAACTTGCAGTACTTCACCCAGGCCCTCAGGACACAAACCAGATGACAAGAAGTGGCCAAATTCTCAGCCTGGATAACCTCCTCTGCCCAAGAGCCTTCTGAGAATAGACTGTGTAAGAGGATTTATCAGAGCTCGGACGCAGAAGAGCACATGACAGAAACCTCACTGCAGATCACACAGCTCAAGTCGAGCAGAATTGACCAGAAGCACACAGAGAAGCACTGGGAAGTGTGGGCCCAGGGACTTGGGACACAGCAGTTTCTCCATGGGCATTGAGAACTCAGTTACTGCTCCTTGGACCTCTGCAAGCTCTCCCACTAACAACCATGCAACATCCCTTGAGAGTGAGTGACAGGAACCAACCTGACTCTTCACCTCAATGGACAATGGTTACTTTTGTGCCAAGAAAAGAGCAGATTCCCAGGCTTTATTACCTACATGGGTCCATGCCACTCGCCAGTGTGCAGAAGGCATGATTGCAGAATGGAAAGATGTGTGACCCTGCTGCTGTCACAACTGCTACCTGATCCAAAGATCAGAATTACACATCACACCTTGCATTCTAACCTCATGGGCAGAAATCAGCTTTAGGTAGGATTCTCCTAAGAAAGATATTAGCTTTGGAAAAGGGCTGTTTCCTTAGATATGTTTATATCTAGCCACAGATTCCTGTAGCCAGAGGGATCTATATGGTAGCACTCTGAAGTGGAATAATGACCTTGTTCAATAATTGAACTGAGCACAGAAATACAGAGCAACATGCAGAGATTACAGGAGCACTCAATTGCACAGGATTTGCAGTTAAATGAGATCTAAGCAGTAATAAAGGCATTAATGTTAAAAATGTGCAGTGACATTACAGAACAGCAGGAAAATGTATCCTATCTCCTGGATAAAACAGGACTCATGCTTAGCGTCCAAAGGGGAGAATTAAATTAGCCTTCATGCAACGAGAGCAGCCCAGCCTAAACGCAGCAGGGTACAGCAAAACGCCAACATTCAGGTTTTGAACCCCACACTGACTTCCAGGAATTGCTTTAGCTCTCAATCTTCTCACACGTGCGCTCTGCAAAGCGGGAAACGCCGCCGAGCACCGGGAGCGGCGGAGCCAGCGGAGGAGGCGCCGGAAGAGCTCGGCCCGCCCGGCGGAGCCGACCCGGGCGCACGGGGCGGGCACCGGGCGGCACAGCCAGCGGAGCCNCCGCGGGCTGCGGCGCAGAGCACCCCTCTCTGCCCCCCGAAACACCGACCGTCGCTGCCGGGATGCCTGACGGCGGGGAATCGCGACCCAAGGCAGTGCTGAGCGAGTTTCAGCGGGGAGAGGCCAACGCCGCTCCTCCACACGCGGGAGGGACGAGCAGACGCAAGAGCTGCACCGCCAGACCCGGAGGGGACCCGGCACATCCGCACGCAGGGAGCTCGTACCTGCGCTGCACCTGCTGACCTCCTGCAGGAAGGTGCGCGTGTGGGAGCCGAAAGGCAGCTGCACTGTCAGCCGATCGTCTGCTGAGCCGATCTGGACAGTCACGTCCGAGCCTGCGGACATCGGGAGAATGAGCTCCTGTGGGTCGTGCTGACAAGCCTTCACAAACTGAGCGCGTCTCCGCTCTACAGCGGCGGGTGTGCACAGGCACGCAGCCTTTGGCAACATCTCCCCATGCCTTCTTACCACGTTCCTTTCCAAAGTTTTACATGAGAATGCCACTTAAAATATAAAAATCATCACTTATAAAAATGTTTATTCTGCTTGTTCAGGGACAATAATTAATCTTCCAGCAGCAGTTTGAAAACATATGGAAAATTATTGCCCTTGGTTGAATGGGGCTGGCAATGCTCATTAGCACCAGGTAACAATGGCCAACAGCACGGCAACTGCCCCAGGAGCCGCAGGGCACAACTCCTCCCCAGTCAACTCCCGCGGGGCCAAGAACCCCAGAGTCCTGCCCCACTGCATGCAGCTGGCCCAGGGCCCAGAGCACCTGTAATGCAGGCACTAAAGCCACCACAGAACTCACCAATGACGTGAAGGTCACCGTCGAATACAACTGCAAAAGTAAAACAAAGTTCAGTTGAAAGCTAAAGCAACAGATTTGCAGACCATGCTGATCCTTCTCCAGACTCCAAACATTCCCTGCAGGAACAGAGGCAGGCAGGACAAACCTGCTGGGCAGGGGCTGGGCTGGGGCCTGGTGGGACATAGGTACTCTGGTCCTCACAGGACCCTGCCAGAGATGCCATGTGGTGCACAAGTTTCACCAAAGATAACAAACTGTTGAAAAATGTGAAGGCAGAGTAGACTGCAAATTTCAGGAAGCAGGACAGCAGAATATGGACACCAAACCCCTTCATCCCACTCTTTGGACCTGGCCACTGAGCCACCACAGTGTGTCAGTACCTTCTTCCACTGCAAACCCATCTGTGATGGGGATCACTCTCTCCAGCCAGACGTCCTCAGCTGTGATGGCCATCCGCCGGTGAGTGTACACATAGATCCTGCAAGCACAGAGCAGACATGGGGGCAAAGCCTCCTCAGTTCTGGCATGTCTGCAGACAGACAAGCACAGACCCCATCCCACCCAGCAGCACCTGCTAGCACAGCCTCATGCAAATCCCAAAGTAACTCCCCAACCAAGTGCCCACCCACCTGCTCACCCATCACTTAAATAATGTGTTCACACAACGGGCAGAGCAGAGCAGTTCATGAGCCTGGGGCTTCTCACTGACCACCCATAACATCAAGGCATGATGCCTCCAAACTGCTGCCCTCCAGGACTGCACCCTGGTGGAAGGCCCTTGGGATGGGAGGGGGTTCTCAGGGGGCTGTCGAGGCTCGTGAGGGACCCGCAGAGTTCTCTCGGACGCTCTCCCTGCCCGCCCCGCGCTCCGGTACCCACGCGTGGTGCCCGCGGCACTCCACCAGGCCCAGCAGCCGGCTCTCCACACTGTCCCCCGAGGGCAGGAGGCCCTGCACCGCCTGCGGCTGCGGGTCAAGGAACCGTGGGACCAGCGGGAGCAGCGGGGACGCGGCGGACGGAGCGAAGATCGGTGCGGGGGATCGGCGGGAGGGAGCGGGCACGGACCGGAGGGAGCGCGGCGGGGACAGCGGGAGGGAGCAGCGGCAGCAAACGGGAGGGAGGGGACGGCGACAGCCCGGAGGGAGGGACGGGGACCGTGCGGAGCTGGGAGCGCGGCGGCACCGCGACACCGGGGCCGATCAAAGGATACGATCCGGCAGGTCGCCCCC
>VXBC01002400.1:57763-70359 GCA_013399945.1 Ploceus nigricollis | reverse complement strand
CCCCCCCGGAAGGAAAGGGGCACTGAGAGGGGGAACCTCTCGGGTCGGCAGACATGGGAAAGGATCATTTCCACGGAAAATCGCGAGACGCTCTTATTTTCAGTAGCCACTTGAATTATTTTTTTGTTGAATTTCGAGACGACCCAGCACAGGAGCTGTTATTCTTCAAATCCATTAACGCGGAATGTGGGAGTAAGTGCTGTAAAATATCACCAGAGCTTTTTGCACTGTAGAGACGGTTGTAGCTCCTTCCACAGATGTAGGAGATGTAGGTCGAGAGACAGGAAAAACCCGAGTGGTCTCGGTCAGTGACACCTCTGCACCACTTCCCCAGTCCCTCTCTGGTCACCAACGGAAAAGGGAACAGCCTGAAAACGCTGCTCTAAGCACCAAACCTTTCAAGAATTGTGGTGCTGGGCTGTGTTTTTGAGATAGAAGAACCCTTGATGTGAATACCCTGACGCTGGCCTGAAACAAAGTAAACACACATCCCAAAGGCTGAGCTGTGGTTTTACTGTACCAGAACAGGCACTGACTGCAGCATGGGAAGGGCCGGCTGTGGTAGAATGAATGACGTGTTTTTCATCCACCCCGTTAGGGCTGGCACTGCTCCCTGAGGGCCAGCACCGAGTTTTCCTGCTGGGAACGCACGCAAGGCTCCAAGGGCTCAAACCCACCCAGCCCAGCTCTCCCGCCCTCCCACAGGTCACACTGTGTTCAGCCACACTCGACACACCAGCACCAAAGGGGGCTGACACAAAGATTTTAATAGTTTGCAATCTTTTCTCTAAGGAACTGGTGGCAGCAGAGGACAGTGGTGGCAGGGAACAGCAGCGTGCATGTGTGTTTGAGTGGCAGCACGTTGAGCCCAGGTAATTCTGCCAGGCCAGCTCCACCCATGCTCTGTGTGCTCACCTCTGGGCTCTGCCTTCAGCAGTAGAGAACCACAGATGTGAAAGAGAATGATCTAAAACATGAGATACTTTTAGATTAATCTCACTTCCATGCCTAAGGCTGAGAGATGAAACATAAAGTTCGTATTTTATGTGCACAGGAAAAAAGCATTTCATTGCCAGAGCACTTTGGAGCTAACAGGTCACAGGGGGTGCAGGGAGACTGTGCCACAAGCAGGTCATTGATTAGAGCAGACCCTGTGCCTCAGTCAATGCAGAATTTTTTGGGTTTTAAGGAGGCCTAATTCCCTCTTGTTCCAGCTCCTGAGGTCCCCCATTCCAGCAGCAGAGGCACACACTGCACCACTCTCAGGATCCACAATTAGCTTGCAGGTCTCTCAGACCTGCAGGATTTGGGCAGGGTAGGGTAGGATCCCTTGATGTAGCTTTCTATGTGCACAGATTAAGTGCTTTTCCTCTGGGAAAAAGGGGAATCTTGTTTTCAAGTACTTAAACTTCACTGAAATGCCAGGACTCACCCATCCTGGGATGGTGTAGGATTCAGAGTGAAGCTTAAGGGGGGGTTTAGGATCAACACAGGGTCCTATGCAGGGCAAGCAAAGTGATCCCCAAGGGTGTGCAGCTGCCCATGAGCAGATGCAGAGGGCCCCAGACACCTTGTTGATGGGACAGAGACAGTACAGAGGGCGTTTGCTAGCAACCTTGGCTGAAGTCAGAGCAGCAGGATCCTACTGATCCTACAGGAGAGGCTGCGGAGCCGCCTGGCTGCTGCCTACCCCCAGAGGGAAGTGGAGACCCTGTAATTCAGGAGAAGGACCACCCCACATGCCATGACCTTCAAGAGTGGGGCCAGTGTTGCCTGCCCAGCGCTGTTGATGTGAACTTTGCCGTCCAGTTTCAGACAGCTGCCTTTTGGGGTGGCTGGGCAGCACTCCTGGTAACAGGCAGCCTTCATCCCACCAGCACAGACTGGTTTGGCAGCCTTGCAGGCTTTGCTGCATCCTGCCATGTAATTCAAGCCCATCTTCCTCATCTGGAAGGAGAGAGACATTAGCCTGGGGTTCATGCCGAGCCTTTAGTATTAGCATTACAGGAATACAATTCTGGGGCTCTGCAGCCCCAGGCCATACCTCACAGAAGTCCTGTCCCAAAAAGCATCTAGTGATGGTCTTCCTGCCTTTGAAACACTGGTTTCCTTGACAGGAAAATGCTGCACACACTTTGCCCTATGAGAGAAAGGACAGCCCTTCACTCCCAGGGCTCCTCTCCACCCCCCTCTCTTCTGCTGGTATTTGTGCTATCAGGCATTTTAGATCCAGAGATAAAGGAGTATTCTGAAACTGCAAGAAACTTCTGAAAGACCAGCAGAGCAAGCAAGTTTCAAGCCTCTTTTTCCTTCCTCTTAAGAGGGCTCTGCAAAGATAAGAACCTTCCCCTCCACTAGGCTCAGGAAAGGGCTGCAGAGCCTGGTAGGTCCTGCACACTCTGTGCAGCTGCAGGAAGGCTCATCCCATGGTCAAGTCAAACTGCCTGAGCTGATGCAAGCACTGCTCAGGGGAGCAGGCCTGATGGACAGGGATAAGGCCCACTGGACAGGGCTCTTTATGGGCTCCTTACTTCCAGTACTCATTCAGGATTTGTTGCCCTTCCAGAGTCAGCTTTTTACCCTATAGAGCAAATGGAGGAGGGACCTTTTCCTGTCCCCTGCTCAGGTGGAAGCTCAGCCATCCCAGCAGCCACAAAGCCCAGAACCCATGGAAGCAGCAGCCTCTCCTGCTGTGGTACCTACATTCTGGGGGGGAGGCCGAGGGGTGGAGGTGGTGGTTGTCAGTGGCACGGTGGTGGTGATGGTGGTGGGTGGCAGGTCACCTGCAGACACACGAGGAGCCCTGTGAGGCTGGACACACAGCCCACACGGGGCCAGATTCACCAGCACTGCTCACACCGTGCTCAGAGCTGCCAGGGCCACCCTGCCCCTCACCCAGCTCCAAGGACAGGGCGAGCCCCAGGGCAGAAGAGAGGCAGATGCAGCCACAGCCCCTCCAGAGCAAAGCAGAACAAAGCTGGGCCATACCGTAGGCACTGGCATTGAGCTGCAGGCAGAGAGGGCCAGCACAGCACTCCAGGGCACACTGCTGCCTGCTGCTGTTGGTGCTGCACAGCTCCGTGCTGCACCCGCTGCTGCATCTGGCTGTGTAGTTCGTGCTGGAGAAACGATAGAGCTGCAAGGGGCAGAGTCAGGGGATAAAGGGAGTGTGAAGAGGTGCCATCATAAACGAGCAGAAATAACTGACAGGCTGCCAGAGAGGAAAGGGAGAGGGGAGGCAGACTTAATAGAGCACTGTGGGTTCCTGAGATAAAGAAAGGGAAGGCTTTCCCTGGTGCAGCCCCCTGGCAGCTCCGTACCTCGCAGTGAGTCTCATTTTGGCAGGTGGTTGTTCTGTTGGCATGGGCTCCATCCTGGTAACACCTCTCTCCGGAGCACTGAAAGCTCTGGCAGGTTTGCTGGAGAGACACCAGGGTGTCACCCTGCAGCAAAGCCACTGCAGGGCTGTCCCCAAACACAGCCTCAGTCTGCAGTGGCCACCCCCACCTGGCCACCCACTGTGCTCCCTTCCACCTCCCATGGCACTCCTGTGACCAACCAGCTGGGCAAGTGACACTGTCCATAGGGCTGCAACTGCCCAGCAATGCCCCTCTTTCCATTCCTTGCCTTACCATTGTCTCCTCTGCTCCCTTCACAGAGGTGTTGGTGGCCACCAGAGAGGCGTTGTTGGTGGCGGCCACCACCGTGGCATTGTTGGTGACCACCACCACTGAGGTGTTCTTGGTGGCTGCCGAGGCCTCCTTGGTAGTTGCCACCACCACCAAGGCATTCTTGGTGGCTGCTGAGGTGTTCTTGGTGGTCATGGCCACCACTGAGGTGTTCTTGGTGGTTTCCAACGCGTTCTTGGTGGCCTTGACTGCCACCGAGGTGTTCTCAGTGGCCATCAAGGCCTCCTTGGCAGTCACCACCACCATGGCATTCTGGGTGGCTGCCAGTGTGTCCTTGGTGGCTGCCAATGTGTTCTTGGTGGCCACAGAGGTGTTGGCAGTGGCCACCACTGCAGCATTCTTGGTGGTGGCCACCACCATGGCATTCTTGGTGACCGCCACCACTGCAGCATTCTGGGTGGCCACTGAAGTGTTCTTGGTGGTCACAGCCACCAATGAGGCCTTCTTGGTGGTCACCGCCCCTGCCAAGGCTTTCTTGGTGGCTGCTGAGGTGTTCTTGGTGGCTGTCACCATGGTACTGGCAGCTGTGCTGTGTGCTGAAAAACAAAAAGCTCCTGCTTGGTGAAGGAAACACCAAGGAAAAACGTGCTCAGCAAGCCCTGTGTCCCTTCCTGAGCCATGGCACGGTCCAGAGGGACCTGTGGGAAGCATCTGTCACACTGTGGCCGGGAGGTGAAATGGCAGTCAGTGACAGGATGTCCCCAACAGGGTCCACTTGCAGCCACCAAGTGGGCAGCCCAAGAAGCAGGTCAGAGCCAGCAGCCCACCACAGCAGCACTGTGGACAGATGTCACAACAGCCTCTCCCTCCCACTTCCAGCCATATTGCCTGGGAAGAACAGGCTGTTATGGGGACTAAACCATGGGGAAAGGTTCCTCACCTGTCCTGCAGCTCTGTCCTACAGAGCACAGCCTGGAGAGGACAGACACAAAGTCCCTGGTGCACCACTCTGCCATGGCCCCACTCCCCACAGGGCCCCAGATTTCCCCTTGGGATACAGAACTCACCTGCTGTGGCAAGAGAGTGCCAAAGACAGAGTTGCAGAGCCAAGATGCAGAGCAGCAAGCCTGGAATGGAATGGGAATGACTGAGAGCACACACCTGCTGCCTGCCTTACCCACAGCCCAGAAAAATCCACAGCAGCACAGGCAGCTCCTTGAAACATAAACAGGGATACTCCTCCACCTCCCCAGAGCCTCAGGTGAGCAGCAGCCACCCCTTGCCCCAGGGAGGCCTCTGGCACAGCCCCCAACAGCTGGAGCAGAGACAGACCCACGGTGGAGGACAGACAGACACTGCTCTCTGTGCTGCACACAGCCCCATTACCTCGAGTGGGGGGCACGAGCCATCGGTGTCCAGCCATCCTCATCACCAGCAGCTGCACCCGGACCTGGCAGAGGGAGAGGGGTCAGAGCTGCTGCCCCGAGGTGCAGGGTGGACACCCCAGTACAGCTCTGTGCTCTGCCTCCAGTGCTCAGCCCCGGGACAACCAGGCACCCCCTCCTGAGGGACTCCCCAAATGCACCGAGGCTGCCGTGGATCAGCACCCCTGGGGAGCTGTTGGTGTGGCAACCACCCTCCCTGGAGCTCACAGGCAGCACAGCCCTGTGGCAGCTACCACGAGCAGGGATCAGGGTGACACAGTGAGAAGTGCCACCATGCAGCAGTTTGCTGGTGCTGCTGCTGCAAGTGAAGATGTCACCTGGCTCTCCATCCTCTATTTGCATTCCAAATGTTTACCTGTTTTGCTAAGGAAATGGTGGAGATGTGACTCCAAACAGGCTCCAAAGCCAAATTCTCGAATGAGAATGGTAATACTCCCCTCCTGTGTTATGATTTAGGCTGAGTCACCTTCCGCCAGGACCTGGAGGGGCTGAAGCTCAGAGACCTCCAAGGCTGTTCCCACAGAGTGACACAAAGACAGAGCCAGCTGGCACCTGACCCTGCAAACCAGCCCAGCCAGCACCCAGAACAGCTCTGGACATCCTTACTGAGCTCAGGGCAGGCAAGGAACCAACATCTGCCTGTCACAGCCTCATCCCAGAACAACCTTCCCCCCAGGCAGGGAAAGAGCCCACAGCACTGACTCACCTGTCTGCCTGTTCCTGAAGCCCCAGCACACCTGCAGTCACTGCCAGCACTGGAGCAGCTCTGAGCAGCTGCTGTGACACCTGCCCCACAGCCCAGCCCCACCCCTGCCAGCCAGCCCCCGGGGAGGTGTCACATGCAGCTCCACAGCAGCAGAGACACAAACAGCAGTGGAGAAAGGCTTTGTGAGGCTGGACATGTCACACAAGCCACTTCTGCACTCAGGGGGCTGGGGGACACAACAACTGCCACTGCCACACGTGATGTGAGTGGCCTCTGCACAGTGGAGCTGCAATTTTTGAGGCATCATGAATCCATGGGGTATGTACAGACACCTCCAAGTGTGATACCAGGGGGCAAGGATGCTCCTGAAGCCACAACAGGCACCTGTAAACACAGTCTCTGTTCCCATCTCCATCCCCCTGCACCACAGAAGGATCTGCACATAAACAACCTACGAGGTCATTCAAGCCAACAGCAGTGTCACAGAAATCACCCCAGAGCCAAACCTGAAGCTCAATTGGTAGTTCTCTGAAAAAAACAATGGCCAAAGCTCTCCAGGGAGACAGACCCAAGGTAAAAACAGTTCTGTAAGCCAGGTGAGCTTGTTTTTTTAAAGAAAACCACAAGTTCACACAAAGATCTAGAAACAGGACCAGTATCTGTCAGCACACAGTGTCCTTGTGCTTCAGAGTCAACTCTCATCATAAACACTTCCAGCAGAGTGGAAATGAGAGAAGGAATTGTTTCTGACAGCTGTGTAAAAAGCATTTTAAACACACTGTAATCAAAACTCTTCCTTCCAGCATATCAAAGAAGACAAGTCTCTCAGCACTTCCTAAATTACAATGACTTTATTTTTCAAGGTATTTTTTAATATAAAACAATGTCACAAGTCTAAGGGGCTTACTAGAAAGTGACTCTATAAAGTATTCTTGAAATGTATATTCATGCACATACAAAATCCAGACAATAAAGAAGTCAAAGCTGCTGCCAGACCCACTCTCTCTACAGATGTGGGATCCTTCACCTGGGGACAGCTACAGCAGCCCTTGGCGCTTCAGGTCTTCGTAGGTCTTTTTATTCACCACGTTCCCACTGGAATCCTCATATTCCTCCTGGAACAGAACCACACTTCAGAGACAGCACTCAAATGTTAGCTCCAAGAGCAGCCACTGAACATGAGCACCCTGCCAGAACTTCTGTGCAGGAAGGCAGGCAGTGGATCTGCCAGCAGGTCCTGGGAGAAGAGCTCAGCCAGGGCCAGAGTCATTACAGGTTGTACTACAGATTTTACTTCCCACTTTTGCCCTGCACACTGTTGAAAAATGGCTTTGGAACAAAGTTTAGGAAAAGGCACCAGTGTAAGTGAGGACACTGCTCACACCCAGGAACAAGGGGTTCCCATGGACACAGGAGGGGAGACACTGAGTGCCTCTCACTGCTCACCTCTGTATCGGGCTGCCACCTCTCTGAAGCCTTCTGCTGTTTCAGCTTTGCCCACACTGCAAACACAAAGTCAAACAGGATCTATGCCACTTCCCTCGAGCTACTGGTTTTTAATCCAGTAAAACACACACATGAGCTTTTTTCCCTCCCTTTTAAATCCAGGAATGTATCTAACATCCATTACAAAGTTATCATTCCACTGTGTGCTCACTGAAAGGCACTGAACTGCAGCAAACAAGGCTTTAAACGGAGTGTTTGGGATGGGACATGAGACCAAGGTCCAAAGCCACTGCTTCAGAAAAGGTGGTGCTCTTTAACATGTTCCCTGTTCTGCCATCACTACTTACACGAGACTGCATCCTCAATCTGTGTGACGTTGGCAAAGTGTGCTGTGTTGGGAATGCCCAGGCACCGCATCCCGTGGGCATGTCTCCACTCCTGGGGGAAAGAGATGAGATCAGTGTGAGAGGGAACACCACAAGACACTAACACCTGAACAGGGTGCAAAACCTACTATCACAGTACAAATCTACCAGTCCTCTATAAAAACATTATTTTCTTGTCCTGCAGAGAGTAACACCACAACCAGCCATCGAAAGCCACACTGCACCCATCAGAAGTGAGCACTGGAATGGGCAAATGTTCAAATGTTCAATATTCAAATGGGCAGGGATGGTAGCAAAAGAGATCTCTGTATGCCTAACATGATCTCTGGGTCCTGTTGCATGGCCCTACAGCACAAGCTCAGACCCACATGGCAAAAATGCTGCTCAGGGACCCCAGGGACTCAGCAGTGACTCATTACAATGAGTGAATGAATGCAGCAGGGCTGTTCCTGCAGTGAATGTCACCTACTGCAAAGTGCCTCTGGAACGCCTTGGGCCCTCGGTAGGTGTAGTTCCCACAAATCTCACAGTTGTAGTTGATGTTCAGACCATGGAGTTTATACAACCAGTATGGGATGGGCTACAAGCAAGAAGACAGGAGGATTAGGTCGCATGGCAAACAAACTCAAACAGAGAAGCAGCATGGAGTCAGTGACCTGTCCCACTTCTCCAGGCCTGATCGTCTCAGTTACCTTCCCATCCCAACCAAGAGGCAGATTTTTAGGATTATAAATGATTTCATTTTCTTCATCTTCACTCTCGCTCTCACTGATCTGCTCTTCCTCCTCCTCCTCTCTCTCCTCCCCTGTCCGCGCCTGCTTGCGCTGCACGTTCTCGTGGGTGAGGTGTCTTTGTTCCTGGAGGGAGAGAAAAGAAGGGATTGCCCACACACCATGACAGCAAAAAGTCAGGCCAAACTCTTGTAGCAAAAAACTTCCTCGGTGTACAGAGGGAGGAAACGAAAGACCAGTGTGAAGCAGAGAACTCCCACCTTAGTGAGCCAAACAGTTTCAGTTTTTAGTACCCTGACATTTCCTATTTGCAAAGAATGAAATCTTTTATCACCTATTAGCACTTCCAATGTTACTACAGCAGCAGCCATCCCCCTGAAAACAATCCCCCAAAACTGAAGGCAAGGAGCGAGGCAGATCAAGTAAAGGTTTGCAGTACTGTATGACTTATGCACAAAACATGTGGTGCAGCACACTGATGTGATGCTGTCTATGAAGGCACTACGTAAATTTAAGCACAACATTCCAGTCACTACTTGACAGCTCTGAAATAAAAAGCTCAAAAGCAAAATAAAATCCTTACCCCAAGAACTTCCACATACTCATAAATCTGAGCTTCCAGGAATGCAAGATCTTTATTTCTTTCAGTGTCTCTGAAACAGATGAGGTATCTTCATTAAACACACAAGTTCAGCTCTGGTACCTTCCATGTGGTCTGGCACTATTTGGTCCAACATGAAAAGCTTCTAATACTCTAGAATCTGTCCTAACTACACAGGACTGGTGACTAAAGAACACTCCTCATCCAAGAGAAGAGAACATTGCCAACCTCAGAATGACCTCTAAGAACTCACCTTTTGCTCCCTTTTGTCTTTGGATTCTTAGCAAACAAGGAAGGATCAAGTGCTTCCAGGGATTTGCCTTTAGTGCTAAAAAGCCTCTGAGCACGCTCCTCCAGAGTCCTGCAGAGAAGCAGGGAAGGGATTAGTCTAGACTGCACTTTTACATTTTCTGAGAACTATCTGAATTCATGCAACAAAAATCTAAATGTAGCTTTTAGGAAACCCTAAGATTCCTTTTATCTTTGTCTTCATTCATCAAGTCAGTCTACTGTACCAGAGACTCCTGTACAGGACCAGTTCAGAGCAGCAGAGTTCTTAATGCAGCAGTTGGTTCTTAATGTTTTATCTTTCAAACATCACTAAGGCAATTCTAGTACAACAGAGATAACCACACAAGTATCCCAGAAAGAAATGTGATACAGGAACACCTCAGAAACTGAAAGGAACTCTACAAAAGTGCACCTTACCCGCCACACTTCAGCCCCAGAGCCAGCAAAGCTGATTTTAACCTGTCCAGTCCCAGGGAGGCCAATTCCTGTTCAATTAAATAAACCACTGTAAGAGACAAGCTGTTCAACACAGACAATATGGATACAGCCCACTTTAGCTTAATAATGAAGAAAAAACCCTGATGAACAGTATTTAAGAAAGGACTGTCAACAGTGTACCCCTGCTCCCAGGAAAATGAGCAATGTGACAAATCTAACCAGGTCTTTCAAGTTACATCCCCCAGTGGGAGAAATTACATCAGCACCATCAAAGTTTTGCCCAGAAAGCACAGAGCCAGGGACAAAAACACAGCACTAAAAGTACACAAAAAACCCAAATGACTGAACTTCCACCTGCTCAAAATGTGGCAATAAGTGCAGAGCACTGGAAACGTACCTCCCAGGAGGAGAAGGCCAAGAGGTCCAGGTGGGCACCAGCATGGGTGAGGGCACTGCTGGTCTCTTTCTGCCAAAAAAAACACATGCAAGAGCTGCATGGCATACTACAACACTTCTGGCCATAGAACATTTTAATCTCAAGTAAAGCAGTTCATTTCACAGAGAAAAATCCTCTTACTAAACTGAAAACAGAGCAGTAGTAAAGATGCAAAATAAGCCAACCTGAAACAATGCTCATTTTAAACCAGTTATGCTGGGGTTTTAAATTCAGGTCAGTATCACCCTGCACCCTGGTGACACAGAGCTGCAGCCCTCACTGTCATGGTCACCCCCCAGCAATAACTTTACACAAATGACTCACACAAACCCCTCCCAAACACAGGAACATCACCCAGGCTCAGGCTGCTCACCGGCCAGCCCGGGAATGTGCCGTTCTCCCACTTCTTCTCAAACTCCGTCTGAATTTTCCCAAAAAGTTCATTCTGGTCCAGTAATGGTTTCACTCGATCTGTGTAATCCTGCAGGTACTCAAGGAGCATTTCAAGATACCTGGCAGGGGAATCATGAGCACAGGTAATTCACTATCACCCTCTAACCACATCTTTGGACAGTCACTACCCTCCAGTGCTGCAGAGGGACCTGACCAAGGTCAGGCCAGTTTTCCACACAGGATTTTCTTGACATAACAGTTCCAAGGGTGCATTAAAGCTCTTCCTCTGAGCTGAATGTGGCTCTCCACATCTCTGCTGCACTGCAAATTTGCTTGGGACTCAGACACGTGACTGAACTCAGGGACCCAATTTATGTGAGTTAAGATTGGCTGTTAATTATAATCTCTGGACACTTCAGAAGCAAACTCCTTCTCACCATAAAGGAAGCAGGCAGGCAAACAGGCTCACCTCTTATACTCAGCATTTTTTCTCTCCTTAGGAATATCGAAGAGTTGGTCAAATGTGGATAGGTAAGTGATATAATCCAATTTCTAAGAACAGAAAGTCTGAGTCAGAGTTCATACACGGCCAAATTAACAACCAGTTCCTAGAAAAGAGAAGCCCCAGCCTGTGCAGGGCCTGGAGATCCCTGGGCCCACCCACAACAGCCACTCACCTCTGATGATTTCAGGTTAATGTACTTGAGGTAACAATCATGCAAATCCAAGTATCGTCCATACCCTTCCTCATCTGTGAACTCCACCAGATCTGTAGGAAAGATCAGGAAAAGCTTTATTACAAGCTTAATATTCCCTACTTATTATACAACTGGTTTTGATCTGGAAAAGGATCAGCTGTGAAGTCATTTATGCTTAAGGAAGGCACTATGATGCCTCTGACACTCATTGAGCAGCCCCAACTGCTGCTCTGTGCAAGCACCAGAACATTCCTCAGGAACAGCAGCCTCACTGGGGAACATTCCAGGGACTGCAGTTCAGAAGCATTTAGATGACAGGAGAATTTTCAGAATTAATTTAGTAAAAGGGAGGTGAGGCCCTGAAACATGCAAACCAGATCAAACAACATATTAAATAATGCCAGAGCTCGAGCCAACTACAAACTTACTCTGAGCTTCTTCACTCGGGTTGTCTCTGGCCTTCAGCAACTCCTCAAACTCCACTGACATAGGAACACAGATCTGCATGGGCAGATACAAGGCACACAGTGACTTACTTCAGCTCCTGTCCCAGAATAACTAATATAAAATCACACAAGGTGATAAATAATGAAATTGCAAACAGAAAAGAAACTCAAAGCTTTGTCACCCTTCTTTCTGCACAAAGGCAAAAGTGTGGCTTTAGCCAACACAAGATCCAACACAAGATCCCAGCTCAGCTGAACATCCCTGTTCTGGCAGGGAACAGGGTGAGTGTCCTGCACTGCTCCCTCACATGCTCCTGACCCTGAGCAGCTGTGCTGAGTGTTCTCAGTACTTGTGTGTTAATGCAATAAAACTGGGGAAACAAAAGCTCTGTTTCCTGTAGGGATGAGACCCAACAGAGCCCATAGCACCTGTTCCTATGGACCAGGTAACACTCACCTCATTTGGGTGCTTCCGGTGAAATTCCTTAATTTGTTTCAGTCTGTTGTAAAACTCTGCAAATTCATTTGGCCCGGAAATGGCACTGAGTTCTTCCTTACGCAGGCTATGAGTTCATGGACAGCAAGAGATTATGAAGGGAAGGGAAAACAAGTGTGACACTGACACAGCCTTAGTCCAGGTCTGTGCTGCAGTGTCTGACTGCAAACCTTCGAGTCATGGGGGACCTCCCAGCCCAGTGAGATGGCCATATCCCCCCACACACGCTGCAGCCCCTGACAAACCCCCGGAGCAGCCAGGGCCTCCCCACGACATAACACAACAAAGCGTGTCCATCCAACACGGATGCCTCCCGTGTGCACGCACGTCCTGCCCCGTATTCAGTCGCCACATCTCCATTCGCATGTTACTCTTTAGACATTCACACTGACTTCAAACAGCAGGACACGCTCAGGCACACGAGGGCCCCGGGCACACTCACCCGTCCTTGTCG
>VXBC01002400.1:37149-57572 GCA_013399945.1 Ploceus nigricollis | reverse complement strand
GAGTTGATCTGGTCGCGGAGCTGCGGGGAGAGCAAAGGCGGTGAGAGCGGGCCCGGGCGGCGCCCCCCGCACCGCCCAAGGCCCCGGGCGCACCATGGACTTCTTGGTGAGCATCTCCTTCACCATCACGTCCATGAGCCGCTCCCGCTCCTCATGGTACCGCCGCTGCTGCTCCAGGATCGTCTCCATCCCGCGCACGGCTTCCACTACCGCCGGAAGGCCCCGGTAAGGCCCCGGTGTGTGTGCGGGAAGGTTCCGGTTCCGGGGCGCTGCGCCGTGCCCCGGGGTGGCCGGCAGGAGGCGGCTGCGGCCCGGCCGTGCCCCTCAGCGCGGGTCCGTGTCCGAGCGCCGTGTCCGAGCACGGGACCCTGCCCCTCAGCGCGGCGCGGTGCCCGAGCGCGGGGCCGTGTCCGAGCGCGGTGTCCGAGCACCGGGCCGTGTCCGAGCGCGGTGCTTGGTGGCACTGAGTGGCCCGAGGTGCCGGTTTGCATTTAGGGCTGCNAGAAAACTGCCCAGTTAACAGAAGAGAGCTGCCACACCTCTAACAGATGGCAAATAGAATAGATCTTGCCTTGCAATCTAGGACCCCCAGCCTGGAGGCCTCTCGGGGCTGCCCGGCCGTGGCAGCGTTGCGCGGTGCCGAGCCGTGCCAAGCCGGGCCGTGCTGTGCCGTGCGCCCGCAGCTCCCCGTGGCCGGTGCCTCGGTGCCCAGCAGCGCAGACTTTGCTTTCAGCCACACGATCGCTGTGTGAATCCTCCCACAGGCACCCCATCTGGGTTTCAACTGCCTTCTTCAGATCCACCCTAAATCCAAGGGTGCCTTGCCCCAACGCTGCCAAATGCAAAGCTGTAATTACATTTTGACTCACTGTATATGAATAAATTATTCGTATTTTTCTGCCATGCACAATAAATTACTCTAAGCCAAAAGCAAGAAATAAATTTGTCTTAATGGCAGACAAAGATGATCCTTTACTGAGGAGAGGATGATGCTGCAGGTAAGAATACTTTAATTCTTAATTCTTTAATTACTCCCTTGCATTATAGGCTGCCCCAAAGTACATCACTTTTCTTCATGAATGCCTGCCTAAAATAAAAACAGAGATATGATTCTGAACTTAGTGTTCTTCCATTTCTCTTTGCATGAAACTTCATCTCTGGGAAGGGAAGGAGTTGAAATCCAGCAATGTCCCATCCAGCCACATGGCCTCCTTATTTTGGGCTGCTGGCATCAGGAGGATCGAGGCAGGACAAGACCAGCCCTTACATGACCACCCTCCTCCTCACCCCACAGATGGCAGTGCACATGGGAGGAGGTGGGAGAAAGTTGGCCAAAGAGATGCCATTTCATTTCAGGGCAGCAGCACAGCCTGTCAAGGGCTGGGAGCTGAAATGCAAAGAACCACAGAACATCCTGAACTGGAAGGGACCCCTGAGGATCATCAAAGTCCAACTCCTGGCCCTGCACAGGACTCCCCAGGCAATGGCTTGAACCTGGCTCTGCCCATCGGGGCTGCAAACGCTGTCCCTGATCCACAGTGGTGCAGGAGGGCACAGCTTGAGCAGATTTGGTCAATGCCAGGGTCTCTTTCTACCCCTGCAGTGCTGCCCCATGTCCTCAGCAGCTTCCCCACTCCCACCTCCCCAGCACAACAGCCCTGGCCTGATCCCCCTCACACTGCTCCTTGTGCTTAATAAAATTTCCATGACTGTTTCAGACCCACACTCCAGAGTCTCAGGGGATGTTTGTGCATGACATCACCCTCCCCCTCCTGTAAATCAGGCACTGGGCCATGTACAGCCATGACCCATTCATGACAGGGATAAAATCCAGATGTTTCAGTGCTACGTGCAGCTGGGTCATTTCCTTTTTTGGCTAAAAACGTGAGGCTCTGGAGGCTGACTGAAAGAGGAGCCTGGGGGCCCCTTGTACAGAAACCTTTTGCGGTTAATCCCTGGAAACAGCACTGCAGAAAGCCCAGCTTGTGCTGCTGCTGCTGGAGGACAAGCTCAGCTGGGAACCTCTGGGATGGAGCTGCTCACTCACCCTCCAAGGCCCAGCACAGCACCAAAGCCCAGCCCAGGTCAGAGGGCAGCAACAGCAACAAAAATCGTGCTAGAACTCCATCAGCCAGCAGAGCAGAGCCTTTGAAGCTGCCAGGAATGTGCACACACCAGTGCCATGGTCCTGCACAGAGGCACCCCATGGGCTGTGCCCATCCTGCCACTGGAGCAGCACCCTTGGGAGCCCAGCCACTGGGCTGGGAGGGCTGGAGCAGGCAAGTCCAGAGCAAGTCACGGCAGCTGTTGGTAAATGTAAAGGATCTGTGGAAAATAGTTTCATATGTTAGGGAATAAATGGCTCCCTGACTGATAAACATGAGTAAAGAGCATGCAGCACTTTCAGGGAAAGCTGCCAAGAGGGATCACGGATATCCTGGCTAGAGGCTGCAGCACCACCTACCCGAGGAGCCCCATTGGAATGTCGTGGCGTGGGCAGGCAGGGCACACTGCAGGGCAGGGAGGCTGCTCCGCACAGCGGGGCTGGTTCGGTACCGCAGCGATCCGGGACAGTCCCACAGCCAGCCTGCAAGCACACAGCAGCACCCACACCCTGCTGGGGCCTGTCCTGCAGAACTGCCTGCCTCTACAGACAGCAAGCACGGACAGATGGACACCCCCAGCCCCAGGAACCCACTGCAGCCACCCAGCAGGAGGAGGGAGATGCTGTTGCTCTGCCACAAGCACAGGGCCAGCACGGCTGATGGTGGGCTGTGGTTTGGGAAGGCAGGCACAAGCACTGCAGAGGTTGCCCATCCCCAGAATGGGATCAGGGTGAGGCAAGGCTGAGCAGAGCCTAGCACCCACTCAGCATTCTGCCCTCTGCCTGCTGTTCAAGAGACACAGAAGAGAAAGTGTCATGAAAACAGTTTATTGTATAAAGCTGTAGGAAATACAGAGGACGCTGAGGTTTAGGACATGGCTCCAAGCTCCTCTCATAATAGCAAACACACAAACTCTGATTTGCTGTCATCAAAGCTTCCAAACAAGGATTCAACAAGGATCTGAACACAGAGTAATAACACTTCAACATGCATAACATTTTCTGTTCCTAAGTGAAGCCCGTGTGGGGGGCTAGCCCCTTTATCCTGTAGTTGTGTACAAAATTATGGATATTCATGACAAATGAGTACAAAAGGGAAAAAACCCACAAGAACAGGTTTTCAGAAAAGCATGTGGCCGACTAAGCAGGAAAGCAGGGCTGGCAAAAGTGTCCCAGCGAGACAGAAGCAGAAGGATGTAGAGACAAGGCAGGCATGAGCATCCCACTGGGAGGGGCCTTAGCCCAGGGCCAGCTCAGCCTTTGGGCAAGGATTGCTCAAGGCCTCATGTGAGTCTGGGACGGCTCAAGACACCCTGTTTTGCAGTTAGGGCCAAGTGGGACCTGGGCAATGCAAAGTTGTCCCTCCCCCCCACCCCCCATCTTTGCTTTGCTTCTTGTTTGGGACCCAGGGAAGGATGAGTGTGGCTGGAAGGAGCCACCGCTCCCTGCCTATCACTGGGGACACAGGCAACCCTGGAGGAGCAGGTTGTGGACATCTTGCTGCCCCCTCAGCTGCTCTCTGTGCTGCAGCCCTGTGCTCCTGCAGACCCTCCCAGCAGCTACTAATCACAGGCACAGTCTGCGGGCAATTCTCCCTTCCCTGAATTAACAGAGGTCTCTGGTGTTTCCAGTGCTGCTGGCAGCTGGGCTCTTATAGCAGTGCCTGTCTCATGGATCCTCATGAGAGGGATGGAGAAGGAAGAAAGCCATGAGTGCTCTCAGCCTTCAGCATGCCCTTCTCTAGGGCTCAGCCAGATGCACCTGAGCATCAGCAGGCCAGCACTCCCAGCTCCAGCTCAGCCACCCCAGCCATGGGAGGTCACAGCACAGGTGGATAGGAATGGGGTAGGTGTGGGTGGGCTGAGTGCCCCATACCTAGAAGTGACTTGAACTCCTCATTCACAGCTAAGAGAGCGCTGCCATGGAGGTGCTGAGCAAAGGGTCTGGCCTGCAAAGAGTGAGGTGCTACAGAATTCCAGAGGTGGATCTCATCTGACAGGATGCTCTTCTCCTGGCCATACTCCAGCCTGGTGTCCCCAGACCTCTAGAACAGAAGACAGTGCCCTTCATGCCTGGACCAGCTGTGCATATGGGAAGGCTGTGTAAAGCCAGCTGTGATACAGGCCAGCATGGCCAAGCTGCATGGCCCCGAGACACTGCCTTGTGTCACCCAGAGCGAGGGAAGCACATGGAGAAAGAAGTCAGTGCCAAGGGGTGAATACATCTGCCAGCATGCAGATCCAGCAGCCCAGTGCTGAAGCCATTCCTGCCCTTTGCTCAGCTGGGGGCCTGGGCTCGTGCCTGGTTAGACTGGAAGCAAAAAGAAAGAGTAAATAATGGGGGGTCTTGAAGCTCCTTTTTCAGCTTTATTTAGCTTTGACTGCACAGAGCCATAGCACAGCGTACCCTAGCCTTCAGGGAAGGGGCACAGAACCCCCTGAACACACCGCGGCTCGGGGTCAGCCCCCATCTCCTGTGCCTCGTGCTCTGCCCCTGCAGCGCTGCCGGGGAGCCTGGCACAAAGGCCCTGGAGAGGAGAGGAAGGCCCTGCCCGCGGTGCCCTCGGGGGCTCATAGGTCGCTGCTGCAGTCGCGGCACAGGATCTCGTCGTTGTCGGGGATGAAGCCTTTCCCCACCAGCGAAGTGCTGCAGCGGGCGCAGTTGAAGCAGTTGTGGTGCCAGTGACGGTCCTCAAAGGAGACGTATTTGCCACCACCAAAACCTGTGGGAGGGACAGAGGGCAATGTCAGAGTCTCTGGGGAAACTGGGATGAGCTTCCTGAACAGACTGAGCCCTGGCCTGCTCATCTCCAGGTCAGGTCTTCACACGTGGCACTGGTGGTGGCACCCAAAACACACCCCAGGATCAAATAGATCTGAAATGTGAATCTCCACTCTGGTGGGTGAAAAGCACTAAAACTGCTTCAGAGCAGGCTTTGCAGGGTTGACATATTTGGATCAGAATCATGATTTTCTCCCCTAGGAGGAGCTGGGACAGGAGCTGCACCATCACAGTGGATGAAGTCAGACAGAACTACTCAAATCCTGAGAAGAGCCATCCTGCCAGCAGCTCAGGCCCAGGCTCCTGCAGAGGCTCCACAGGAGCTTCCTTTCTCTGCTGGCAGTTGTTGGACTGGTGAGCTGTGACCCTCTTCTCCCCAGGGCTGCAACAAACTCATAAGGACCAGAGGGGAAGTGGGTGCCTGGGAGCTGTCCTCAGCCAGAATCATCCTCTGAGTCACCAGCTGATTCACAGCTTCTCCTGCCTTCCCAGCAGCAAGAACTTGGGAGTTGCAAGGGGGAAGGGTCATGTGGGGGAGGGTAGGAAGGAAGCCAGAACCTTCTTCTGCAGAAGAAGATCCCTTACTTCCCTTGCCTTAGACAGGTACAGTAGGTCCAGACCCCCCTGCACCAGGTGCTGCTGTAGGTCTTCCCTGTCTGTGAACATCCTTCTCACAGGACATGACAATCAGTATCAAAAAACACAAGCTAGAGACATGAGATCATGCTTTGAGGGATCACTTTGGAGCCTTTACCTGTGGGTAGAGGGAATTCCTCCCACAGGACACAGTTCACCACTGTGAGAGACGCAGACAAAGGGACAGAAGTAGCCCCAGGACCACTGCATCACGGAGCTCCTCAGAGAGCTGTTCTGCTCACCTGTGATGGGCTTTGTGCAGGCACTGCACTTCTTGGCATAGAGGTTCCCAAAGCACTTGATGCAGTACGGGTTGTCATCCTGGGAGGTGAACTGCTGCCCAGCCAAGGGGGTCTTGCAGCCCGTGCAGACAAAGCACTCCTTGTGCCAGGGCTCGTCCCGGTAGGTCACTCCTCCCTTGGTGAGGGTCTGCAGGAAGAGAGCACGTGCTGGTGACACACAGGCAAAGGGAAACAGCCCAGCTGGGGTGATGGCACCTGAATCTTCCTCTGATAGAGCTCAGGCAGGAGCAGGGAGTTCCCTGTCCCTGCATCAGAGCTGGGGGCTCTGGGCTGTCAGGCCACACGTACCTTTTTGCATCGAGTGCAGCGAGGAGCAAACTTGCTCTCGTAGCAGGGGACACAGTAATAATCCTTCTTGTCTGGGATGAAGGACCGTGACCCAATGGGCTGCTGGCAGCTGCTGCATATGAAGCAATGCTCATGCCAGGTCTGTCCATTGTACTCCAGCTTACGGGAGCCTGCAAAGAGAGCCCTGCAGTGACAGAAGGCAGCAGCACACACGCATACAGGGATATGGGCGACTGGCCAGGATGAGCTGTGGTCCTGCACACCTGGCTCTATGCTTCCCCTCCCCATGGCAGTTCAGGACCATGGAGCTGGAGAGGGGGCTTCAGGCCCACAGCACAGCCACAAGGGGAGGGCTGCAGGAACACGTCCCCAGCACTGGCACAAAGGCCATGGCAGAGATGCCTGACGTAACCTACATCTGAAGATGGTGCCAAAATAGCCAAGTAAAGACACACACGCCTTTGCCTCAGGCCTCCTCCAGAGACACTCACACATCTTCAGTCATTCTGTCTCTTCTTGTCAGCACGCAGCAGAAAATGCCCAGGAAACCCTTTGTTATCTCCTCCCTCATTCACTTCCCCATGAAAAAGGGGAACAGATAGATGGGGCTGCTGTGGTGATCACAGCTTGTCCAGCAGTGCTGTCTTGCTGGACAAGCAAAGGACCCAGCCCTCTCCATGCAATGACAGGAGGGCAGGAAAACAGAGACCCAACTCTCTTCCATGCTGCTCTCATGCTGGACCTGCAGCCCCAACTGACACCAAAGGACCAGGAACAAACTGCAATGCTCGAGTCCACCTGCTCCTACCTGGCATGACGGTCTTCTCACAGGCGACACATTTGGAGGAGAACTCGCTGCAGTAGCAGTCGTTGCACAGCAGCTCCTTGCCCTGGCAGGTGAACGGCTCATCAGCCAGAGAGCGGTCGCAGCGGAAGCAACGGAAGCAGTGCTCATGGTAATGGCGGTCCTCGTAGTACAGCTCCTGGGAGTACAGCCAGCATGAGGAGGGGACCAAAGGCCTTGGGAACTGGCCTGCTTGTCTGCAGGGCCTCTACTCACCCTGCAGTCGTGGCCGATCAGCTCCTTGCACTCGTCGCAGGTGTTGGCGAAGTGCGCGTCATAGCAGGGGATGCAGTACGGGCCATTGTCCATCTGGATGTACTTGCGCCCATACAGGGACTCCTTGCAGTTGTCACAGTCGAAGCACTCTGTCATGGTGCCGGTCTGAGGCCCTCCTTCACCTGCTGAGATCAGGGCAGGTGTGGGTCAGTATCAGCTTAGGCTGTCCGAGATGTCCCTGCACAACCCTGCCACCTCCAGAGGCCAAGGACCAGAGTCCCTGCACTGAGCCAGCTGCTGCTGTCAGCACAGGGGACAAACCCACGCTGTGCTCCTGCTCTGGGGCTGCACTTCCCTAAGAGCCTGCAGACATCAGGGCCTTCAGGCTTATCCTCCAGTTCACAGTTGGAGAACTTTGGCACCACTCAGAAAACCTGGACATGACAGCATGCAGCTATGCTCCTCACTCTTTGCTACTATCCTGGGAAGTGAAGTGTAAAATAAAAAGGGAGACATTTCCTGCATTAAAAGTTTTGGTTTGGCACCAAAACCATGCACATGCCACGTGGTTGTGTGTCCACTGTGATGTTGGAGAGCCAGGCACCCTAAGGGAGATCTGTGTGCCCAGCTGCCCTTCAGAGACCCATGCTCAGCCCTCCATGGTCCATAGCAGGGCTCATCACAATGGCTGAAAGCTCTGCCTGAGGAGCTGCTAGCAGCTCCAACCCTGGAACATCTCCAGAGGTATAAAGCAGTTGCTCCATAGGGAAGCAGGAATCAGGCATTCTGCTCTGTGCCTTGGCTGGAGCCTCATCCCAGGAAACTGTTCTGCATGTGTTACTCCAACTATAAACACTCTCCAGGGAGAAGCTATAGGGCAGATGGGTGTTCCACAAGCACCTGTTGGGGCTTGGCATGAAGGAGACCTGACATCTCTCCTTGCTGCTTATCTCCCTCACAGACAACAGGTTTGTGGAACTGTTTTGCTTTCTTTGGAGCATTAACTCCAGAACAAGACTATCTTCCTCCTGTTTAGTTCAGCCTGGTTATTCCTAAACATGGAGTTTTCCACTTGCAAAATCACACCCTTCTTTAACCCAGGTTGCTGTCAAGTGTAGACAAGCCCACTGTGTTACAAGGGAGCTGTCAGCTGCAGAGCACCTCCACTGCTTCACGAACCCACCCACTTCACAAAGAGCAATTACAGCTCAATCTGCAGTTAAGCATTTCATGGTCAGGGAGCTTCCTACAGCCCCTGCACCCCCTCCCCACAGCCAGCTGTAGGTTGGGAGGCAGCCTCCAGGGCAGGAGCTGATCCAGACAGCTCTGACTCACAGCCCAGAGCTCCCCAGGGCTATTCTTGGCCAAGCCACACAGCTCCCAGCTGTTGTCAAGCCTGGTATGTGCCGATAGGACTGATGGAGAATAAATCCAGTGCTCCCACATGGCTACGTGACCAACTGAGGGGGAACAAAGTTCCTTTTCAGACACTCGTTCCCAGCTGCCACCCAGGCCACTGCCCGCTCCGTGCCCTCCAGCGTGGCAGGCCAGCGTGTGTGGCTGTGGCTGTGGGAGCAGCTCCACAGCCTGTCCCTGCCAGCAACACGGCCTGGGGCCAGTGCTCCAGCAAAGCTCCAACCAGCAGCCCTGTGTGCTGCCTGCAGAACAAGGCAATGCCCAGTCTGTTACACAAGGCAGGCACATGGTGGTTTGGTGCAGGGTGCTGAACTGTGAACTGAACTTGTGCTGGCCCCCCCAGTGTCCTTCCCCTCTGGGGCACCTCTGAGGTGCTCCCATGACTGGGCAGCAGCTCCCCTGACCCCCACACTGCTCCTGCCTGCTTCTCACCCATTGCTGCCTTCTCTGCCACCCCACTTGCCTTTGCTCCCTGAAGATACCTGGGACCTTTCTCTCTGGCAAAGAATTAAATGAAATTTCCAACTCTCCTCCTCCCCCTCCCAGTCCTGGTGAAGGGAACTTTCCAAGGTGTGTCTGTACTAAGAGGACCTGTAATGAGCACTCCTGCTCATTAGAGGCTAAGGCACCGCCAGAGCAGGGAACTTCCATGTTTCACAACAGGTTGCACTTTAGCTCTGTGGTCCAGTAATACAGGCTCAGAGGACACCAGAAAACACAAAGGAAGAAAATACAACCTGAATGAAGAAGGCTGGGATTTTACCAGTGATGAGGAATAAGCCTCCTGAACACCACTACCCTGACCCTGATGCTGTCAGAAGAGGAAGTGAAAAACAAACCCCTCCAGGAATGATACACCAAGGAGAGGACCCTAAAGCAGTAGGCCAGGCTTGCCTCCACTTGGAGCAGTTTTTCCCCAAATCTGTGTACCTGCTGCACACTGAGAGCTGAGTGCTGCTCCCCAGGCTGGGGGTGCAGCAGAGCCAGGCCCGGGAGCCTCACGTGGCCAAGGCTGCACACAGGAATAGACTTTGTGCTGCCTTTTCAAAAGAACAAGACCAGGCCCAGGAAGTTTGCTCAGGGTTATTTGTGTTAGATAAGCTGTTTGCTCCCTTTGTTCTGCTCTCAGACGCAGAGCTGGGCAGGGGCGTTGAAGCCCAGGCAGCACCAAAGCAAACGCAGCATCTTCGTCCCTGAGATGTGGTGCTGTGAGACCGAACACTCCGGGAAGAGGAAGGTGGGACAAAAGAAATAGAGTAAAAGAAATAGTAGAAAAGCTCCCAATTCTTACTGTGATTGTAATGATGAACCTGGGAATTGCCTTCCTTATGAAGGACAGAGGCAGAGTTTTAAAATGCATTAAAACCCCCTTTAAATGAGGCTCAGACATAGAAGGTACAATATAGGCAATCCCTCTTGTGCCAGTGAGCATATGCTCATCCTTTGCACCACCCTGTAAACATCAGCTGTGTGTTGAGTGTGCTGGGCTGATGTCAGGAACGCCTTCCAATGCTAACCAAGGTGTTGCCCTATAATGATGGGATTGCAGTTGCAAATGCAGTGTTTGTCCATTGCCAGATGGCTCCGGTCTGGGGGGACAAGGCTTGCTGAAGCAGGTCCCTTGTACAGGGTGATAGTGGAGCTGGATGTGGGATATTGCTCAGCTGTCTCGCTAGCTGTTGGAGGGCAAAAATAAACACAGATATATGCCTGCCAGCTGCCTCCTCTTTCCCTCTGAAAGATGTAGTTGTGCTCATGGAGCAAAGGAAGTTCAGTTCCTCTCCTGTGCCTGTGAACAAACAGCTTTAGGAACAAGAGTTCCACTCACAAACAACATTCAAAGTGCTCCTCGATGCAAATCTGATCAGTCTGGAGCAGAGCTCAGAATAGCCTCATGTATGGAAAAGGTCAGCAATTTGTCAAGGAAGCACAGCAAAGTCCACTTTCTAATTAGAGAGTAACATGCACCCAACACCACCCTGGTGTCATTGTCCGAAGCCATGGCTTAGCAACAGCCCCAGGAGATCATTGCAATAATTTTAGCACCAATAAACCAGGGATTTGTTATGCAAAGGAGGCAATGCAGACAGAGTAAGCCTGATCCACACAATCACTGAAGAGTTTAACTGGCCTTTTGAGACGGTTCCTCCTACAATGAACTCCTTAGGTGTGGAGTCTTCTGTGTGTGGTGAACCTGTAACCTCATGTAACTTCACACCAGTTTGTTTGTTGTCAGCTCACAAGTGCTGGCTCCACAGAGTCATCCTAGAGTCATCCATGGGGCTATTCCTAGGGAAACACTTCATCTTTCCAGAACATAGGAAAAGACCTGCTTCTGACTGTCTGTCAAGTCCCTGCCTATTCTCACCTCCCCACGGCTGTCTGAGCATAAATATAAGCAATTGCAGTTCACACCTAAACAGACACACAGAAGAGAAAGCACCACCTCACTGGTGCAGGCAAGTATTCCCCATGTAAGGATGAAACTGTCCAGGGACATGGCTTTGAAAGACAGTCCCCAAAGCACTCCAAGGTCAGCAGAGGAGAAGAACACTTTTTGTTCCTGCTAGCTTTCCAGAACCATTATGGGTCCTGGAATCTGCATGAAATTGTTTCTGCCTGCTGCCGACCCTAAAAGGCAAACCAGCTGCTTGCTCTGAGGAGCAGCTCCAGCCCCTCCATTATACTGGGAGAGCTTTTTCATTCCACGTTTCCTGACACCGCTTCTGGGGATCTGCACAGGGTCACTGTGCACCCTGGCCCCAGGCCGGCCCAGGTTCCTGGGGGTAGGGGCCAGGTCCCTGGCGTGCTGTGGGGGTTTCTCCACACTTACTCATGCTGCTGCCTACCTGTGCCCTGACAATGTGCTCCCAAACCCACCAGCACTGCTGCAGACCTGGTGCATCCCCGGGGCTGTCAGAGGAGAGCTTGAGGCAGCTGGGGAGAGGTCCCAGTGCTCCCTCAGGGTGACCCAGCCTGCATGGGGCACCCTTGGGAGCAGAATTGCATCAGACCTTCACCCGCCTGCTTGCAGCACCAGTGAGTCACTTCCTGCCCTCAGCTCTCGCCTCCAAGCTGCCTTCCAGCCTCAGCCTTCCCTGGACAGCTCTGAAATCTTAAGTAGGAAGGAGGCTCCAGCATGGCAAGGAGTAGATTCTTTGCAGGGACCATCAGGACAGCCACAGGCCTCACACAGCAGCTTCCCCATCACCAGCACAACCAGAGAATGCTGCAGGTCATTTCTCCAACACACAAGGGAAAGTCTGGTTCTTACAGTCAGCCTCAGAGGCAGGAGATAAGCAGATCAGCTGGGTGTATGGCCACAGCCTCCCTGCACCACTGGGGTGTTGTGCTCATGCATGTGCATACACTGAGCTCTGCTGAGCAAGCTGCACCTCAGCCTTTCCCCCAAGCACGGGCAGGACACCCTCCTGCCCAGAGCTGTCACGGGTTGCTCCAGGCTGTGCAACCGATTGAGTAAAATGGCTGGCAGCACTGTAAAGAAACACCTTGCATTTCAAATAAAATAACTTGCTGTCAGCAAGGTAAGCAGCTTCCTGAAAATGCCCACAACTTTGTGAGGAAGCAGCAGAATCCGTTAAAACGGTAGTAGCAGAATCTGACAAGCCACAAGACCTAAACTGTTGCATGACTTTAATACAGTCTTAGAATGACAAAAGAAGGGTTTCCCATTGTTCAGAAGGGATCTTTGAGTTGCCCCATCCAAAGAACAAAGCCATATCACAGACTCCTCCTGGCAGCACTGCATAAGGGACAGTGCCAAAACCACACCTTATCCCATAAATGTCTGATTGTACTCTTAAACAGAATACAATCAGTAAGAAAATCACACCTGCCTCCAGCCCCCAGCCTGCCCAGAGGTGCCTGCAGGAAACTGTGATGGAGACATCACACCTGGTCCAAGGTGAGCAAGGCCAAGCTGCCACCACTGCTGTGCTGGGCTCATGAGGTACCAGCAGCACAGGCAGAGGCACAAGAGACAATTCAGCCCTTGTTCTGGACTCATTTTCTTTAAGGAAAGTTAATTCTACCAGGGTCTGAGAAAGGAGCTGAAGAGTCCCTACTATGCAACCATAAAAATAAAAACTCTGCCAAGGAAAAAAAGAGGGAATGATTTCAGAGTTAAAAATTTATTACTAAACATCTGTAGAGGTTAACTAACTATTTGAGGTTCTGAACAAAATCTTGATCTTTCAGAGGTGTAGCTAACGGCAGTAAAACTATTTGGGAACACGCAGAGCAGGCAGCCTGTGTCATTCTGCTGACATTAAATTGGAATGTTTGCTCAAGAGATCAACTGTTAATCTTATTCAAAATGAGCACAAAGTAAGCAAATTCTGTGCACTCAACAGGAAGTCAGGAATTGAAGTAATTTGGGCACTTTGGACCCATCACATTCAAACAGACCAACAGATGGAAGAAGTCTGAGAGCAGAGGAGCAAGATAGGAACGCACCAGAAACTTCTGGCCAGTTCAACACAGACCGTTTCTGTCAGGCAGTTAAGAAACTCATGGCTTAAAACCATGCCAGGAGAGATTCTGGCTTGTCTCTGAGGAGGCTGCAGAGAAAAGAGAGACTCCTCGTGACAGGTACCTTTCCTGCCACGTGCCAGTGACAAGCAGGGGACGCTGGCAGCCAGGCACAGCTACCACTGAGGCAGGGGTTGGCTGAGGGCAGCAGCTGCACACATGGTCACAGTGGCCATAAGAGGAAGAAAGATGCTGAAGCCAAGTTTCAGGGAATGTGACTGATCACAGGAGCTTTGGTGTGATCGGAGGAGCAAGAGCTGCAGTCCAGGGAAAGGGCTGCTCCTGTCAGTTCTTAAAAAGGAGCAAGGGACAGGTGTGCAATTACTCTCAATAAGCATGTTGTGAGCATGCTACAATCTAGCATTGAAAGTTTAATTTTGGACTGAATTGGTTTATGCCCATGTAACCCACAGCCATATCAATGCCTCACTGCTTATCCAACTTAACAATCTGAGGATTCCTGGCAATCGTGTTTTCAAGATCTCTTTGCCCCACAAAATAAAGGTCATATGCAGTACAACAGAATTCAAACATGAAAGCGTGACAGGAAATGACTAACTGCACACTGAGGCCCATGTACCTTCATCTTGGATCAGCTCAGCACACAAGAATCTTGCAACTCAAACAGACATCACAGCCTATATGCAGAAAAAATAATCTGACTGCTCTAGTTGCTAGTTCTTGGGGCTTGTGCATCTCAATGTAGATATTTCTGCAAAATAATGTAATTCCGCTCTATTTCCCTGAAGTTCTCTCACAACGGAATCCTTACACTGTAGTTTGCACTGTTCCTTCCCTTAGAGACAGCTGCTTTTTAAATTGAGCATGAAGCCATTCTTATTTCTGAGTTGATACATGATTTAAGTCAGTATTTACAAAGGTTTTTGCAGTCCTTAATAAAAGATCCTTACGAGATTATACCTCTGTTTTGCCCAAAAAGGCAATCAAGGGACTGCCTCAAGCACTGGACACAGCCCTAGTGATCGTGTTTCTTGCTCACGTGCTGAAAACCAACCTGTACAATGTGAGCCCAGTCCCCTATTCCCTGTCTCCCCAGCAAGCCTGAAAGCTCTTTTGCTGATTAAGGCTGTGCTCAGCTTCATGTTTCTTTTCGATAAACAAAGCAACTTTGACTTCCAGTAGCAGGAAAAGACACATATCCCAGACATGCTTTATTTAATGCACGCCTATTACTTAAAGGGCAAAGTGAATTTTTTCACCAAATTTGGTCAAAATACTCCCTCTTCCGATTTGATTCCTTGCCTCTCCAACACAAGTATTTGCAGTTGGTTTCTTGCACATAAGCAGATCTATTGATGGAGAGAGGTAATGTGCATCTGAGCCCTGGCCGTTTTGTGCCTTTTGGGGCTCTCGGAAATCCGCAGAGGGAAGAGAAAGCCAGGAAGGTGACAGGAGACGCTGCAGTGACACTTGTGCACTCCCTCTCTGCCACAGATCCCCGAGGGCCTCCCCACCTGCGCTGGCTCTCAGCCCAAGGAACACGGACAGTCTCCCTGTAAAGTGCTTTTTACAGCTGCTGGTGTCCCTTGCAAGCAAAGGCAATGCCAGCCCTGCAGCACGAAGCATGCGAGCAGCTTCTAAATCTGGGGGAGGACTGAGTCCTGGCAAAAGACAAATTGTCTCATGTTACCACCCCGGGAACGGCTTGACGGTTCTCCGAAACAAAAACCAGGATCATTTGTTGCCCGGGAGATGCTGTGTGTGCCAGCTGCAAGCCTCCCGAAACAGAGCAGCGCTCTCAAGGGCAGCACAGCCGAGGAGAGGGGACAGATGGGATGGCTGAGAGGGGAAGAGAACACCTTCTGGTCACTGCCCTGCCAGCGTAGAAGTGAAACAAGTTCCCTTCTGTGACTGAAGACTTCTCTGCCAGGTGATCTGGTTAGCACGTGTCATTTACTTCCACGAGCTGGTTATCTTCAAACCATTCTCACTGACACCTTTAAAATGACTCTTAAGTACTGCAAAATTTAAATAATAGAAGCCATCAGTTGCAATTGTCACGTATTGTGCATAACATCTCTACAAAATAACTCCTTGCAAGTGCTAAAAGGAAATTTGCAAGATGCAACATGCGCTCGTTTCTGCTGTGCAGAGATAATCTTTGGTGGCAACCCATGAAAGGGAAAACTGTGCCACATCCAAAAGACTATGTGGAAACAGCTATTGTAAGGGACACAAATGCCCACAAAATGTATGAATGCCTTTTTATCACGCAGCTACACATGGAGTTTCCAACCCCATGCCCCTGCCCACTGGACATGTCTATCTCAGAACTGGAGCTGCTGCTGACAGGCAGCTCAGTAAACATGTGGACTCACTGTGCCTAAAAACTCAGAAAGAAAGGAAAAGCTGTCCTTTACAGAAAAAAAATCCCACATGAACAGAAAAGAAGTAACAACATCAAGGGTCCCTGATCCAGGTCTGTGGCTCCTTTACAGAACCTCATTCTCTAATTCCCATCTGAGATTTACAAGGAGACCTACAGGAAGCACATATCTCACAGGTTAAAAAGGATCAGAAAGACCACAATTTTCACTAACAGAGGCTCCTCTCTTGGCAGCTTTCAGCTGAAGACCAAGAAGAGCTGCTGTCTCAGTCCTTGAAGCAGCAGATGTGAAGCAATGCCGCGTTTCTTTGCTGCAGGGAAGGTGCTCCACTCTCATTGATGCTGACAGAAGCAGCAGTAATGTGTACTTTGACTATTGGGAAAAAGCTCCTAAAGCTGTTCACACGCTCAAGCAGCCTGAGGATCAGGGGCTTCACTGCCATGCCAATACCCCTCCCTCTGTTCTGGAACTGATCAGAACAAAAGTGCTCCATTTACAAGCGATTTGTCCCAAACTGGCAAACCCCGGAAATAAAAGCTCAGCCCAATTCTGTTACCTTGCATTGCTGGAAGCAATGGAGCAGCAGGAACCCAGCTGTGCCAGGGTGCTCCTCTAGCCCCTCACCTCACAGTCAGCTACAGCAGGTGCCACCAGCCAGACACTCTCATGAGTAAATCATCATTTCACTAGCAAACACTCAAGTGCTTGTCCAGCAACAAAAGCACTCACATCATAAACCAAGGGTGACATCAGCACAGGGATTGTATTTCCTACAGGGGTTTAAATGTCATTACTTGTGACTAGAAATTGGACACTTGCAATAAAAGTTACTCTAAATTTTCACAAGAGACATGATTCCAGTTTTGTGTAGACATATTTCACTTCCAAAGCCTTTCTATTGCTCAACATCATGATGACAGAAAAAAAACAAAAGAGAAGAAGCAAAACTCCTAACATAAAGTGAAAAACTCATGAACATCATTATCAGCCTGACTTACCAAGTCAGGTGCTAACAAGGTGAGCAGCAGAACCTGGATTGTCACTTGAAAGGGTCAGTGTGGCTCAAACAGTGTGATCTACTCATTATTCAAGGTCTCTGCATTGCCCTCTTCCATTTTTATTCAAAGTTCTGCTCTACATCTTCTTCTAAAATTAAAACTCAAAGCTATCAAGGACCCAAAAGTATTATTTCATCATCCTGTAGTTATTGCTGTTTCACACAGCATGAAGCACAACACAGTCTGTGCACCTTCACCAACCTGACGTGCAGTTATGATTTCCCACACTCAGCTCTGGGCTCTCCAAAAGCAACACATGCAACACTTCTACACATGCACATTGGGCCAGATTTAATCTTTCTGTGAGTTATATGGTGTTTGCATAGGGTTGAGAAATAGCAGAAATAAAACTTTTCTTGGCTGAGATAGATGCAAAACATGCTGTGTGCTTTTTGCTTTTAATGCCTCTTGGTGAGTTCCACTACTAGTCTATATATTCCAGAATGTTCTGAGTTAGGCACTCAGCAATTTTCTTGATGTAGACTGTTCACTGAGCTAAAAGGAGCCACTGAAATGCTTTTAGATTTAAATGCTAGCTTTTCTTTTTGAAAATGTCCATGTGCCAAGGAAAGAGGAAGATGAGAATAAATAATCCAAATTTAAGGACACAAACTAAAGATTTACCTGGGAAGCAGTTTAACTCCCTGATTCTCTGCTGCCAGTAACACAAACACATGTGACGATCCAGTGCAAGATCATTAATGCAAAAAGTCCTCAGTTTCCAGAGCTGACATCCCATACCTCTCATTGGATTGTGGCTTCCTCAATTCCGTAACAGCTGTCAGCAGCAAAAACATTATTTACCCTTGTAATACCCACAGGTCAGGGAGTAATGCTATCTCCCTCCTGGGATTTGCACCTCAGAGAGTTCTGGCACTAGGCATGGCCTGTAGAACTAAAAATGGAACCAAGATCCAAGTTCCATCTTTCTTCTCCTTCTGAGATGCAGCACATATCCCTGTCAGTGGAAATTGTGACACCCACTAACACGGGGTACAGACCTGCATCTATAGATTGCACAACCCTGACTCTGTGAGAAGCAGAAGAAAAGGGAGGAGGAGAAGGAAGAGAGGGACATGATCTTTAAGGTGCCTTCCAACTCTGTAACAGGCAGACACAGTGCTGTGCTGTTACAGAGCACAGCTAATCCAGAGTCCAGATCTCCCAACCAACACCATGCCTCTGCTAGCTGCTCTTGCTATTTAAACTCGGGGGTTTAGCAGTGAGCAGGCTGAGCTGGCAGGCAGAACTGGGATGGGGCAGCACCAGGAAGTTATGCACCAGTTCAAAATGGGTTCGTTTTTAAGAAAGGAAAAAGCCACGCTTTCCTTAAATGAGGGTAGTGGAATTCCAAGGTGAGGTCAAAAGCCTGGCAAAAGTCAGGAGTTTAGGCTGGTCCTGGGGCTCATGATGCTGACAAATGCAGTCCTTGCACTCAGGGACAGCTTAGGACCCATTATTTTTTTGTTGTCTTCCCATCCTGAGCAATATCCAGGAAGAGTGCCATCAGGTGTGGACCTCAGAGAGGAATTTTTGTCTTCAACCGTGCTGAAGGTTAGGCCTTTCAGAAACATATTTTATATGATTCCCTTTCTTTTGTTTCATTAGAAGAACTACAAAAAGACATTTATCACAAGAAGCCTGAGTGTACATGCAGGTTGTGTATGATCTGCAGCCACACAGCCCTGAACCACAACAGAAATTGCCTCTGATACACTCACATGAAGGAAATCTTGTGGGCTTGGATCATTCAAGAAATAAGGTTGCTTTACAGCTACAGGAACAACACATGGCCAGAATGTGTTCTAAATGGGTAAGATACAGGCAAAAAAATCAAGTGCTAATTGTTTTTACAATTTGTATTTTATATTAAAAACCTCCTCAAGACCTTAAGAGGCAGAGCTGAGCCTAGAAAGGATTTTTATGGTTAAACCTGAAAGCAGGGATCTAGAACAGAACTAGTCCATTGCATTTCAAACCTTGATCCTGGGTTCTGCCTCAAGCAGCTGGGATTATTTTTCCAGTTAAGCAAATTCCTGCTTCTAAAACCCACTCTGATATTTAAATAAATTTGGAGAAGATGCTGAGTAGTCACTCTGCTTCACAGATAACAAGATCAGAACTGCATTGTTTGATGGATTTCTAAGAGAACACTTGAAATTTGGGCAAACAAATTTAAAAAATCAAGGTCATATTTACATTCCAGGGTAATAATTAAATACTTAATATCTTGTGGTTCCACTATTTTAGGTTTTTCTACACACCAAAATATTTAGTCATGTGAAAACCGTCTGTAGCAGCTGGAAGACATTCATTTGGCCTGCCAAGATTAATTAGTTTAAAAATACATAAATAAAGTGTTCATTTTATTTCCAAAAAGCTGTTGCTCTTGGTTCTGTTAGGGTGCTGGTGATTAATGCTTATGGAAGGTTCTCAAAAAGAGGTATCGGATGCCAGTTTCACAAATATCTGTTAAGTAAAACAAGGCCTGTGTTTAGGTTAATGCTCTTCTGGACTAAGCAAAGTCATTATTCACAGCAATACAAAAACTAGCTTGCAAACACTTCAATCCCTATTTTTAGTCCTTCCCCTATGCTCTCAAATCTACAATGCTAAAATCTGCTTTTAAAAAATGATGAAAAGAAATTTCTCTTCAGGACTGGGGTTCAGATACCCATGTTTAAGAATTACAACCCTAAATCTCCAAGCATGTCTTTTTTCTCCAAGAAGTTCCTGCATAATCTTCATAGAGCTTTTCAAAGTCAAGTAAACAAGACACACAGCTGAAACTGTAAAAAGGGTTGAATTTGGCTTAGTATCCACGGGGATCACTTCTCTGGCCAACAGCTTGCAAAGGGTTATTTCTTGGCTCATCATTTTTGTTTTGCTGGAAGATGTTGAGGTTTTAGTGAAGTTTCTGCAGAGCATGCAGCAGCATTCAACATTTTTTGCTCAGCTAATGAGTTAAGTCATCACAGCTCTCCAATGGCTTGAAGATTATGGGTGTAGGAAAAGGGAATGCTCAGAGAGGGGAACTTTTGAGCAGTCACCACTAAACTGTGGTTAAAACAGACACCAATGCCTCTATTCAGCTCCCAAACCTCAGACAGTTTCCATTTTCTCAATAACAAAGCATTTTTGTGGAATGAGGTAATGGCCTCCATCTGCCAGGTCGACATCTCCACTAAGATTTCTCAAGAGTGTGGCTGACGAGGGCTGGCCAGAAGAGCCAGAGGCAGGAGAGTCCCTTTTGCCTGGGCAACACAGGGACAAACTGCCATGGGACAGACGTGGAGAGGAGCCTCTGTGGCACCACCACACAAACTCTCCTGGGAGTTTGATTCACAAGCAGCCTGGAGCAAGCTGCACACACTGCACAGCTGAAGAGTCAAAAGGATTGAGACTTGTCACTATGGATGGCCAGGGACAGGGAGGAGGGAGCAGAATGGGTGCCACAGGTCCAACAGCCCATCATGGGTGGGTCATGAGCAGAGAGTGTGTGATTTAGAAACAAAATCAGGCACGCGCTGCCAGATGCACAGTGCAAAGGGCAGGGCAGACATCCTGCTCCCTGAGGACAGCACTGCCTGTGGGACTGGCCTCTCAAGCTGCCATACACCCCCAACACCTGAAATGTTAAATATCTGAGGCAGAGCAGTTACAGCCTCAGAACACAGCCTGGGAGAGGGTTTGGTTTTGTTCTTTCCTTATTTCTTGAATTTGGCAGCCTATATTTTGACCTCTCAGTTCCAGGGATGCTGAGCACCCAATCATTCTTTTGATTTCAGGCAAAGCCAGCTCAGTTCTTCTGAAAAGCAGACCTTCATTTAGCTCCAGATGAAGATTCCAGCTCCTGTCAGGACCCCCTCATCTGACTCC
>VXBC01002400.1:0-29653 GCA_013399945.1 Ploceus nigricollis | reverse complement strand
CAGGCCCCGCCTGTTCCGGCGCGCGCCCCGCGTGTGGACGCGCGTTCCCGGGCCCGGAGCTCGGAGCCGCCATCGCAGCCATGTCGGCCGCCTTCAGGAAAGCCGCCAAGGCGCGGCAGCGCCCGCACCGCGAGCGAGCCCAGGTCAGTGAGCCGGGCCGGGCTGGGCCCCTAGCGGAGCCCTCCCCGCCGGGCCCTCCGCGCTCCCTCCCCGCTCTCTCCCCCTCACGCTCCCCGTCTCTCCCGTAGCCCGCCGCCCGGACGAAGCTGGGCTTGCTGGAGAAGAAGAAGGACTACCGGCTCCGCGCCCAGTGAGTGCGGCCGCGAGGGGCGGGCGGCGCTGGGTGGGTGTCCCCCCGTCCACAGGGCTTCCCTGGGCTGTCTCCGAGCTCTGAGCCTCGCTGGGAAAGACTCGGCGCCCCAGCCGGGGTGAACACGGAGAAGCTGCTGAACAACTCGTGATTGTTGGTTTTATCCTCCCCAGTGACTACCACAAGAAGCAGAATGCTCTCAGGGCGCTGCAGAAGAAAGCTCTGGACAAGAACCCCGATGAGTTCTACTTCAAAATGATACGTGCAGAGGTCAAGGTGAGAACCTCCACTGCCTTCAAGCAGGATTACACTTCGTTGCTCTAAGTAACATTTTTTTCCCCTACCTTGTTTTGATTTAAATTTATGACTTATTAGATAAATGAGAAAAATTGATTTGGTGCCTGGAGAAGGCTTTGAAGAAAATGAGGGACAAAGAAAAAAGTTCTGCTGTTAGCAGGCCTCACAGTGCTCTCCAGGTGGGATGGGCTGTCTGTAAGTGCTGTGTTTGTCTGGTTCTAGGATGGAGTCCACGTAATAAAGCAGCCAAAGGATGAAATTACCCCGGAGCAGGTGAAACTGATGAGGACACAGGATATTAAATACATAGAAATGAAAAGAGTTGCGGAAGCCAAGGTAATAACTCGCATTTTTAGTGTTTTCTAGTTTGCTCAGAATTGTTTTTTTACTGTGTTGTTCTTACTGGTTCTGCTGGCTACTGTGTTTGTTCAGTGAAGTCTGATTTGTACAGTGCTGGAAAGGACAATGGAAGTGTCAGTGGAGTGCTGGATACAGAGCCTAAAGGTGTGATGGCAATAGAAGATGACACTGTGCATTGTTATAAACCACAGTGATTTCTACCTAAATTTCAAGACTTTAAACATTTTTCTGCTTAGCATGTTCATTGAGAAATCATGAAATCCCAAAGGGTGGAAGAGTGCTCTCAGATCATGAAGTCCAGCTGTTCACCCACCACCACCATGGTCACCACTAACCTGTGCCCCCCAGGTGCTACAGCTGCACACCTTTTGAACACTTCCAGGGATGGTGATTCCACCATTTCCCTGGGCAGCCTGTTCCAATGCCTGACTACCTTTTCAGGGAAGAAGTTTTTCCTAATACCAAACCTGAACCTCCCCCAGCATAGCTTGAGGCTGTTTCCTCTTGTCCTGTCACAGAATCACAGAATTAACTATGTTGGAAAAGACCTTTGAGATCATCAAGTTCAACCTATGACCTAACACCACCTTGAAAACCAGACCATGGCACTGAGCATCACATCCAGTATTTTTTAAACACCTCGAGGGATGGTGATTCCCCCACCTCCCTGGGTAGCTCATTCCAGTGCCTAGAGATTTTTTTTCCCTAGTGTCCAGCCTAAACTTCCCCTGGCACAGCTTAAGGCTGTGGTCCTCTCATTCTGTCAGTAGTTGCCTAGGAGAAGAGACCACCCCCCACCTGGCTACCTTTCAGGTAGCAGTAGGGAGTGATCAGGTCTCTCCTGAGCCTCCTTTTCTCCAGGCTAAACATCTCCCTCAGCCATTCTCCTTAGGATTTATGTTCCAAACCCTTCACCAGCCTTGCTGCTCTCCTCTGGACACACTCGAGCCTCTCAATGTCCTTCCTCAATTGAGGGGCCCAGAACTGGACACAGCACTCAAGGTGCAGCCTCACCAGTGCTGCTGATACAGGGGAAAACACTTGTTACTTGAGAGAGCTGAGCAACTGCCACTCAGCTACACTCTCCTGTCAGGCAGAGTATGAGAAGGTCTCCCAGCTGAGGAGAATGGTTGTTGGAGTATGGTAGGCTAGTATTTGTAGTCCACAAAAATACTATCTTCTTCTGAAGATGTTGCATACTCTGATGTTGATTCACAAAACAGAATCAAATTCTCACTGGGGATAAGAAATCAAAGCTAGCTTTAAACTTTCCTTCATGCTTGTGCTGGCGGTTCCATGGCAATCATTCCCCTTTGCCAAACAGAGCACTCAGTTTTGCAGGTGGATGTGTGCACTTGGCCTAGCAGGAGTCACTGTGACCCTCTGTCTAGAAAGGTTGTGAAGACATGTCGTAAATATAGACTAGATGTGTTTTCAGAGATGAAGAATGGAAGGAGGAGTTCAGCTGTTTGTAACCCCGAGGAACAGACAGAAATGTCCTCGGGGGAGACTTGATTTTACCCGCTCCGAATTTGACCAAACTTGGACTTTGCTCCGCAGAAAATCGAGCGGTTGAAGGCAGAGCTCCACCTGCTGGACGCCGCGGGGAGCGGCGCGGGCCGGCATCTCTTCTTCGTGGACACGGAGCGGGAAGGTGAGAGCTGAACTCGTTCTGTCACCTGTCCATGTGGACTGTCATAAAAGAAAGACACTTTTATTTTTCAGAAATAAAAATTCAGGTGCTCTAGAAATCCCTCTTGTTTACTAGCTGAGACATCACTTCTGCAGGAGCTGTGTTGCTGACTGTAGCAATGTGTTTGGAAGATTTGCTTATTGAAGGAGTCTATGGGAGTTTATTCTGAATTTTTTTTTGTGTATAGTTCAGGAGTTTGATATTGCTGCTCACCTGGACACCGTTCCTGAGCTGGTAGATAGAGTGTACAACCGACCAACCATTGCAACGCTGCAGAGAGAGGCGGTGAAGGGACCTACTGATCCTGCCCACCTAAAGGTACTGCTGCTGTTTGTCCTACAGACTTCTTCATGTTTTATATCTTCTATATGGCAAGCACTAAAAAGGATTAATTGCACCACTGTGGAGGTGAACAAAACTGTGTTCTTAAAACTTTTATTGGTGACACAAGGCAGTAGTGGATGTCACTTAATCACCAAGTGACTGCCTGGATCCTGCAGTCACATCTTCTCCTGGACTAATACAGAGTACTCTTTCACTGCATCCCAGTCCACCACGGGTGGACTACCATAATTTGGGATATACAGGCCAGAAAAGAGTGGTCTGGATCTGATTAGGCAGTGTCCCTGCAAAACTGAGATATTTATTCTCTATAAAGGAACTATATAGGAACCTATGGGACTATCTTTTCATTAGACTGCTGTAGTTTCAGGTGTAATTTTTTTCAGCATCCACTGTTAAGTCTCCTCTCACACTTCCCCAAAACCCCTTGCACCCCTGAATTAGGTAAATAGGAAGAAGCTTATTCCAACACAGATGTCTCTGTTGCAGTGTTCCTGATCTTACAATATTTTTCAGTTTGGTTCTGAGCCCAAAGTGGCTTGAGATTTGTCTCCTCACTTTCCTTCCTAAAGCCATTTAAGCTACAGTTTCACTTCCTGGCTTTCCTAATTTGAACTGTTTCATGATTCTTCAGCATGAATTGCTTATGCAATCAGCTTTGATTCTGATGTTTTACTATCACAGAAGTACCTACACTTGGCTTTACTGCTGTATATTCTGCTCAGGTAATTCAGATCTGTTGGAAAGTCCTCTGAGTACAAGTTGGTTGTGTGTAAGGTAAAAATAGTTGTCTCAAAATTGCCGACTGGTAAATTTTTAACCTGTTTTTTCTGACTCAGATGTCAGATAATAAACACCCTGTGGTCCCTTTCCTCCTACCAGCTGTCTCAGTTTGACTTGTCAGTAAAGCAGTTGGACGAGTCGTAGACTGACTAGTTTTCTCCTAAATGTCTGAGTCATATTCTAAGCATGTTGGGATCTGTTCTCCTTAATTTAATTACTTAAATCACACCTGCAGTAATACTGTTCCTGTGCTGGGAAAGCTATCCACTCTCATTAGGCAAACTTGACCCAACAAGTTGCATTTTGAGAGGCCTCTGCAGGCTCTGAGCACTTCAGGAATTGGTCTCTGGTCTGTCCTTTTTTTTGTTTTCTGGATAAAGTGGAGTTTCATTAGGGAGTTAAATGTTTTCTTGCATTTGACATTGAAATTCAGAGGATTTAGACCACAGTGTCTTGTTCATGTCTGTCTCAAAACAGCTTTTTTCTCTTGTTTCCAGAAATTAGCCCAGCAGAGGAAGAACCAGTACGACCTCCTGAGGCAGCGCATCGAGAGGGAGAAGGCCATGTTTGTCATCTCACAGAAAATCCAGACACGGAAGGATCTGCTGGTGAGGGATTTGGTTCTGGTTCTCCAAGTCTGCTCTGTTCAGGTCATTAGGTCTGGTATTGTGTGTGTTGTATATGTTGTATTTGTTTCTTCATTCTGGTTTTATAGTGACACCTGCAGCTAACTCCTAAAGATAAGTAATAATATGGAAAAAGCAAGGAGATGAAGCATTCCAGTAAATTATATCTGCTAGTCCAAGTCTCACCTTGTCAGCAAGGATAAAGACTCAGCTGTAAAATGGTGCTCACAAGGAGCCCAGAATAGTGTCACAAGGAGTCAGAAGCAGGGAACCATTTCTGTAAGTTATGAGAAGGTCTTAAAAATCTAGATGACCACAGAAATTATTTGTCTCAATGGGACTCCTGTTCTCTGGTGCTTGTGAGCAAAGCAGATTGTGCCTGACAGCCTGAAGGGGAAAAGAGCAGATAAAATTATAATCCCCACCTAAACAGTGCAAAGTGACCATTTTTCTTTCATGGTCAGACCTAGGGATTCTCTGATTTATGTGGGTGTGAGTTTTTCTCCTTGCATGGCAGCAAATATTTGTACTTGTTCTTTTTTCTAGGACAAAACTCATAAAGTAAAGGTGAAGAAAGAAACGACGACTGGTCCAGCTATTTACAAATTCAAGTTTCAGCGGAAACGTTAGCCATTTCATGGAATAATTGTTACAGTCTTTTCTCAGAAAGGAGGAGCCATATCCCTTGGAGAAGGGCTGGTGCCAGCCTGCTTTTGTCTGCAGCTCAGCACTTTGTTGAAACAAATCACTGTGGGCCTGTGGTAGCCATCAGTGTGTTTCATCTAATTAATTGATTAATAAATCAGAGTTTGTTCTCTTGATATTTATGGTGGGAAGCCATGAGATTTGCCTAAGTGTCCTGGTAAGATGCACCATAAACAATCAGTGAACAGTCGAGGTCATAGTGGAACACTGGGACAGGGACAGGCACTTGGGGATTGTCAGCTCTGGGGCTGAGCAGGACCTGTCCACACCCATGAGAGTGGAGCTCAGCTTGTTCAGCTGTCTTTTCAAGCAGGCTAAAGGTGAATTAATCTATAGTCATTTCCCCAGCATCCCCCAATCCCTCTCATTTCTTATTTGCTCTATTCCACTGTGTGCTCTTCCTCCAGAGCTGCTTCAGTTCAAGCTGAGGCAGTGCCAAAATTCTGTGTAAGGGGAGACAGTGCAGCAGCCAAGTGTGGGACAAGAGTTTGTCCTCTGGGTTTTCCTTGGGCCGGTTGCATTGCCGGGGTGGGGGATGTGCAGACACATCCTGAGTGTCCTGGAGCGGCCCAGGCACGTTGAGAGAAGCCTCCGTGTGAACATTCCTTTTCTTATCTCTCCATCGTCCTGTCGCTGCCAGCGATAAGCACATGGTCTGCAAGGGGGGAAGAAAAGAAAGATGCTCTTCTCAGGCCCTACCTACTTTGGAGCTTTTCCAGCAGCTCAGTGATGAAACGCGATGTTTTTACGTGCTTAAATGCAGCTTCAGACATTGCTCCTGCCACCGCAGAGATAAGTGTGGGGAGAATTTTTCAGGGGAGCATCCACGGAGTTCTGCAGAACCCGGAGTCTGCGGATTCTATAAACCACCGGGTGAGCGGGAGGGGAAAACAGAGCCTCGCGTGTGAGAACGGTTTGGTTCGGTCTGGTTTGCTCGAGCGAAAGGAGAACAAAGCCCGCGTGTGAGGACGGTCTGGTCCTGTTCGGTCCGGTCCGGCTCGGCTCGGCTCGCTCGAGCCAAAGCCGCGCAGCCTTTGGGCCGTGGCGGCGGAGCAGCCGCAGAGCCGGGCCTGGCCCGCAGGGGGCAGCAGCGCCGCGCGGCGGGGCCGTGTCCCCGTGCCCGCCCCGGGGGCTCGGGGACGTTCCCGCGGTGTCACCGCGCACCGCGGGGTCCCCGCTGTCTGTCAAGGGAAATCTCTTTTAGACTAAGGTTTAAATAGATGAATATTTAATCCTTGCCCTTGATTAATTTTACCTGCATCCAGAGCGTTGCGGCTGGATGGGAGAGCAAAGCAGCAGTTCTGCTGGGGAGAGAAAAGCAGCAGTTCTGCTGGGGAAAGAGAAAAGCAGCAGTTCTGCTGGGGAGAGTAAAGCAGCAGTTCTGCTGGGAGAGAGAAAAGCAGCAGTTCTGCTGGGAGAGCCTCCAGGAATCCTGGAGCAGGAATTGAAAAGCAGCGACCTGGCCAAGCCCGGTGATTGCTTTGTCCACCTCTGTCCCACTGCAGAGCAAGTGCTGGGATGGGCACAGGTGCCCTATTCCCTGGAAGAAAGGCATCTCTTCCCAGTTTGGAGTGAGATGTTATGGGATGCAGTAGGCAGCTGCGAGGCTTTGAGCAGTCACTGGCCACACTGCTTGTCCTGGGGGTGGTGGTGTCCACTGGCACCTGGGAGCTGAGGTACCAGCCAGGACACGCAGTCTGGTGATCACAGGATGGGGTCTGGGCAGCAAAAGTTGTGCCTGTTGTGATTTACTTTTCCCTGGGAAACCATGAAGGCTTTAACAAAGGGAAAGCAGAGCACTGTTACATCTGTGGTGGTCACATTGAGCACCTGACCCTGACCTCCAAAGCCTGGGTACAAATCCCATAGCCTGTGGAGTCGTTTATCATCTTGTGGCCATAACAGACTAAAAGAGGTGCCAGCTCTTGTGCACAAACATTTTTCACCTTCTCCTGCCTGCAACGGTGAAGGATTTGGCAGGTGCTGATCTCTGAACTTCTATGGAACTTCTACCTTAGCAGACAGGGCTGACTCACACCTGCTGCCCTGCAGAGTTCTCAATGACATCCAGGAAAAAATCCACACCTTCTCAAAGACCTTGCTCTTTGACTCCCAAAGCCTTTAGCTTGGTATCCTCATACTAAAGCACTGAAATGTTTCTGCAAGCATCTGGAAAGAGCCAGTACCTTATAACTGAATCCAAAACCCAGCCCACTGGGCCACAGCACAGGATTTAAAGTGAGACAGGAGTGGGATCTGCCATCCTCTAGCTGGCCCCTCATGGGGAAGGACAGGGAGAAAATGCCCACAGCTATTTTTTGTTTGTGATAATTATAGCATCAAAAGCTGAACTAACAGGTTCTTTAGCAAGGAGATTCCCTGCAGCTTGAAAGATACAGATATCAAAATTCCCCAGATTCACAGCTCAGGTTTTAGGTGACTCAATAATATTGTGCCATACAATAATTTGTGTAATTCCTTGTTCAAGTCCTGAAGAACTCAATTGATAATGACTGTCTATAAATGTTAATAGCAGACTACACTTGCAGGATTATATCTAGGCAGCTGCAGCAAATATATCTTACTAGCAGGAGAACCATCACCAGCCCCTAGGCTTCTCAGGTGCTTTCCTGTAGGCTCCATTTTCTGAGCCTGAACCAGACTGGAGAGCACAGTGGGGTCCCTGGGGCGTGGCAGCAGAAGCTGACTTGCCTGGGGAGGCTCTGGGTCCCCCCAGGACAGCCACTGTGGGGTCTCCATCAGTGGCCATGTGCTGTGGGGTCCCCCAGCACCTCTGGAGGCCCCCCAGGCTGTGTTCTTTGAACAGAGGAGAGCAGGGAGGCTTGGTGCCACCCCTCCCACTGCTCCCAGTGCTGCCCTGTGCGTTACCATCTGCTCACCACTCACCTCTGGGTCATCCCTCTGCTCACCCAAAGTGCTGCCAGCCCAGGGTCACCGGTGGCACTGTGGGCTGGGTGCAGGTGTCTTCAGCTGCAGGACTGGCTGCCCTGGTCCTGCTGTTCCCCAGCATCCTACAGCCAGGTTCAGCTGAGGTGTCTTGCCCAAGGGCACCAAGGAGAAAAGGGTGGTGAAGTTCCTCCACTCAAGCCTGAGCAGCTTCACAGCAGGGAGTTGAAAGAGCAGAATGTAAATCAGGAATGACTAATTGCTGCTCAGCATGGCTGCCCTAAACCTCTCTGTTCCACAGCTCCTTGGCCACTTGGACCTTTCCCCTCTTGATTAGGAGCAACACAGGGCTGCTGATGTTTGGGGAGGGCCTGGGCACAGGGTACTGTCCCCTTCATGCTGCCACACGTGGACACAGCCACCCATTTCTCTCCAAACAAAACCTTCCTCTCCAAATTCCATTACAGAAGGTTTCAAATTAACAAATACCTGCTGCTGCTTCTGTTGTGAGATGCCAGGCATCAAGAGTGAACCCAGGGCTGGGCAAGGTGAAAGCAGCAAATATTTGCTTTGTTGTCTCACAGTTGTGTACTTGAAGCCGTTAGAGCCTTGAGAGAGCCCAGGTGAGCAGCATTGCTTCCAGCAGGCAGGAGCCCATTATTTAGTGAGAACCTATTCCCAGGATGTCCCTGGCTTGGCAGACCTAAAGACTGCAATAGTGAATTAGTGCATACAGATCATCATTTACTGAAACGCAAGCCCCGATGCACCTTTCTAGGGAAGCACTAATTTATTATGCATTGTTATTAGCTGCAGCAGGGCCTTCATTAGAGCTGGAGTTAAGGTCTGTTTTGGCTGCCTCATCAGCATCAGTGAACTGCGTCCCTGCGAGGTTTGATACAATTTAATTAACCTAATTAAAAGCTCTGATTGCAGAGATGATTGGGGTAGAGCCAGCAGCAACTGCATATTTATAACGAGCTAGAAGGTGTGGGACTGGAGCCAAATGATATGCATCTCTAATGAGCTGGTGCTATTGAAGTGTGGATTTGGAACACTAACATTTATTTTTGGCAACAATGGCCAGTTTATCTTCATGATAGAAACGATCACGGGTTGATTGGGTGTAGCAGGCAGCTCAGCACTGTGCTCCTTGGCCTTCTCCACACCACTGGCAGGCACACACGAGCACCCACAGCCCCCACAGCTCCCCACTGCTCTCCCCCCACGCTGCCAGCACCTTCCCCTGCAGGCACAGCACACACAGCCCTGCAGGGGACACGGCAAGGACAGCGTGCCCCAGCCCCACGGAGCAGCCCCACGTAAGCCCTGGAAGATGCCAGCAAGTTTCCCTTCCCCAGCCACCATTTCCTCCAGCCCTCCCACAGCACCTTCACTCTCTGCCAGACCTCCTGCCCCACAGCCAGGCTGGCTCCTGGGGCAGGTAACCCACCTCAGTTACTCCTCCAGGTATCAAATGCTTCATGCCCTGATCTGCTGGGCACCAGGCACACGTGCCCAGGTAACCAAAGCAGCCTGGAGCAGAGATCAGCCCCAGCACCTGCCCCTGGCTGACCCACAGCAGGCAGCACCCCCTGCCCTCCTGTTCAGTGGCAGAGAGGCCGCCAGGCCCTCACCCCCCACCAGCTGTGTCAGAACACGGGGGTTCCTGGCAGCCCAGGTCAGGGAACCCCCCTTTCTGGGCTGCAGCAGCTGTCAGCTCACAGTGCCCCTTCTCTCTCCATGTTTCAAGGCTACATGGTGCTAGGAGGAGTCAGGGGTCCAGTGCGCCCAGCAGCAGCAGTGGGATGTCCCAGGCATTCTTAGCAGCCAAGGAACAGCAGCCAGTCTGCTGAGCCACTTGGAAAATTTGATCCATGCTAATTATGCTGAAAAAAGCTCTTCTGATAATGAGTATGAAATGGAAGCGTAGCTAATACTCATCTCTGAGTGCCATTAATCTTTAAAACTGGAACAATAAGTGAAAACACTGCAGGGCATATGAAGCAAGGTGTGATTCACATCTGCTCCTCCATGGCCTCCTGATTTATTGGCACAAGGCAACTCTCCTGCACTGTTTCAACAGAGCTGCATTACATAACACCACGGACTGCTTTACTTTGCTTGCCTTTCCAATCAAAGTATCTCCTCAGAGTTTTTAGTGATCTTCTGTCCTTTCCTGAGACATCTCAGGAGCACAGGAGACGAGTCCTCCAAAGCCATGACTCTCTCCCAGGTCTTGGCCTCTCCAGAGATGCTTCTTTCCTCCTGGCCATGACAGCTGCTGTGGCAGCAGGGACATGTTCTCCAGCCTGGGTATCCTGGTGGGGCAGGGCAGGAGAGACTCCCAGGGCCCTGGCTGCTCTGTGCAGCCAAGGGGGCTGGAGGGGGGATGGAGACAGGGGGATGGAGGCTCCCTTTCCATTCCTGCTGTGACAGGTGCTTGCAGGTGCACCCCTGAGGAGCACCTGGGGTACCTGTCCTCCCCTGCACTGCACAGACACTCTGTACTGAGCCGAGGCTCTCCACGACCTCTGCCCCCCAGACAGATGCATCTATCTCACTTCTGATGCCTTTTATTTTCAAATAGCTCTCTCTGGGACTTACTATCTTTTACTTAAATTGTGGATTTGCTGAAGTGACCTTTTAGCTGGCTCTGAGGAGGGATGGGGAGCTGCTTCCCACTGCAGTCCCAGCAACACTGCCGACCCCGTGGCTTTGAACAAGTTCAAAGCATCTTTTGCCTTTTGGCCATACCCCTCAGTACTGCCTTTGCATGGATTTTTCTCCCACACTCCTGAAAAGACATCATCAGAGACATTTCCCCTCATGGGCTCTTTAATATTTACAATGACTTTGTGACTAGATAATATATTCCACCTTTTTTTTTTTAGCCTTTTAAAAGCACATGCTCCTTGTGCAGCTGGAGGAAGCAGTGGATGCTGCGTGCTGGCTGCCTTTGAGGCTGGCAGGACAAACAGATCTGGGGGAGATGAGGATTGCTCTGAGCTTTGCTCACTGCCTGCCCACAGCAGCATCCTGGGGCAGCCACAGAGCTGGGGTGGCCCTGCAGAGTCTCCTACTGCAAAAGTCCTCAGAACCCTCCTCCCTCTACTGACTAAGCCCAAAGCTGATCATCCTGGTAGCTGGAAGACAATCCAAATGCAAAATAAAATGCTTCTAAAAACTGTCCCATAGATTGCCAAGCATCTCATAAAGCCTGGCCATGGGCTTAAGTATATCAAAATCATGTGGATGCTTTTTGTCAAAATCCTTCTAAACCAGGAAGGCAGCAAGCAGCTTACAACCCAGAAGTGTCACAGATGTACTCGTGAATGCTTGTCCATAATTTTGTTTATTCCAGTCTGCAAGTCCAGGAGGGACTGTCAGATCCTGTGTTCTGATTCTTTCCATGCTGCCATCACTGCACTTCACTCAGAGAGCCAGGACCAAGTCCAGCAGCTCCAGATGGGTTTTGCTTTGTCAGTCCTGAGGAGGCTGAGCCACAGCAGCCTCAGGAAGGAGAGCTCCTGATGGCAGAGAAGGGGAAAGGTGCCTTGGTGTTCCCAAGAGCTAGACTGTGATCTCTGGGGCAGGGGGAGGCAAGAACTCTATGATCCTTGGCTTTTTCACTTGGACTTAAACTTCTTCCTTGCCCCAGACCTGGTGCACACATAAACTACAGACACATGTGAGCAGAGCAGAGCCAGAAATGTCAGTGGAGGCTTCAAGCAGCACTGCATGTTGGCTGAGAGGACCCTGAGCAAGGTGCAGCCTCCTGCAGCAGCAAAACACACCAGCCCAGGGGTTCTTTAGGGCAACAATCCTTCTTGGCCTGCAGAGATGACAGGACTGGTGTTGAGGCTGAGGCTCAGGGGCTGTTCTCGGGGTGATGCCAGGCTGGAGAGCTGGCCTGAGGTAGCCCCTGAGGTGGGCTAGCCGTGGTAAGGCTGGAGAGGCACACAGCTGTGCAGAGGGGCACATTTTTTTCAGTCCATGTTGCCCTAACAAACAAATGTCCTGGGATACAAACAATAATGTTTTTATGAGACTCTAAATTCTAAACTGAAATGCTCTTTGTAGTGGACTAATAGCCAACACGTGTCCCTTCATCTCATGCTGAACTTTTGTGGTCCTACAGGGGTAAAAAAGGCCCTGGTGAACATTTACACTGAGCACTTTGTTCTCACAGATTTGTAGAGCAAAGAGAATAATGTATTGAGACTCTCAGCCCGTGCCAGTTTGGCTTCATTTGTCCTTCTGAACTTGCCCTGAGAGATAATGTTTCCTTCTAATCTGCTGCCGTCCACCTACAGCAGGGACCGAGTGAATAATTCTCCCAAACAAGCCTTTATTCTTAAAACTCTGCCTGGCCCTGGCCCTTTCTCCCCCTTACAGAGTGATTGTTGTGTTCATTACATGCTAATAGCCCGTGCTGTGTTCCAGCCCACACTGGCTGTGGCCACACAAACGGGGCTCAGGCCGTGCTGCTTTCAGAAAATGCTGCTCTTTTGGCATTATTTGAAAGAATGTGCCAGGCCTCTGAGCACCAGGCAAGCCTGCTCCCAGCCCCACAGCACAAGCCAGGTGCAGAGGCTTCACAGAAATCAACACATCTTCCAAGGAGTGAGGCTTTTCTCTCCACACATGATAATAAATTACTGTTGCCCTCCTGTAGGAAAAAGATGCAAGGAAAAGGAAACAAGACATCTAAGTCTCTGGTTAATGAGACAAATATTTCCTATTCTTTTCTGTTCAGGTGCTTATGTCACCCTTTCACAATGATATTTTAATAAGCCTTTGTAAGCTCTACAAATTGCCCTTTATATCTGCAGGAGAAGGGAAGCTCCAGGGGATGAGCAATGTATGCACTGAAAACACAAGAAACGCCTTATCTGGCTCCTGGAAATCACTCTCCAGACACATCTGGAATGGGTGCCCCTCTGAAAACACCCAGGGGAGAGGTGTTAGTAATTTTAGTGGTGGCTTCAGGGTCCTTTCAAACGGGACAAAGCTAAGCCGGGGTCAGACCCCATGGTCAGGGACTGACAGGCAGCTTTGTTCCTTTGTTCCTAACCCTGCTCTGAGCTTCACAAACGGCCAAGGGTCACTCCCTGATACCTCCCAGAAGGCTGCAGAGACAAAAGCCTTCAGACTGCACTGCTCTAAACCTTGGAGTTGGCTGACACAGTGTTCCTGTGTGAAGGGGAGGCTGCAGCAAGTGTCACTCAGTGCTAGGTGATGGGTTTGTTTGGGGTGACACCTGTCTGGCGTGTGGGTGTCCCGTGGCACATGCCAGCGCTCAGGTGTGGGACAGGGAGAGCGCCCACAGGTGCAGGTGAGCTCACACGTGTGCATGTGAGTGTTCAGGAGCAGCATGCACAGGTATGTGTGCTAAATGCAATCTGTGTGGGCTGTTCCCAAACTAGTCCATGCACGGCAGGGGGGTTTCTCTCCAGGAAATGGAAGGAAAAACCCCTTTCACATGCAGGTTCACACACGAGCGTGTGTATGCAAAACCAGGCAAGTATCTGCTGCACACATTCACCCCCAGTGTGGGGACAAACCCTGCTCAAAGCAGTAGGAAAACCAAAAACAGAGGCTTGGATTCTCCAGCCTGTGCTCAGGGCTGTGCACTGCAGCCCCCACACAGCCCCCCCTGCCCTAAAGCTCCCCCCAGCCCCATGGCTCAGCCCCTGCCCCGTTCCCAGGGCTCCTGAGCTGCTCAGAGAGCAGTACCCCCGGAGGACAGTGTGTTCTGGGAGAGCAGAGGCTCAGAGAGCCCGAGCAGGAACGGCAGTATCCTTTGTGGATCATGAGCCTGGGCTCCTGCCAAATTCCTCTGCACCCACTGCCTCCATTAAATGTGTCAGTCATTTCTTGGCAATCCGAGCCCCAGAGAAGAGTTGAGAGGCAACTTCAGGCAGCTCAGTCGCTTTCATTAAAAGGTAAAAATCCATGCTGAGCAGGAGCTGGGAGCAGGACTGAGCTCTGTCTGCACAGAGCTGCCAAACCCTCCCTGCTGAGGAAGAGTAAGTGGCAGCAAACAACAGAGCTTCCCACGGTCACAGGCTCTGTCAGGCTGTGAAATCCCCACAACGGCCACTCAAGGACAGCTGCAGATCCCTGCTCGTGGATCCCAGTCTTGCTGGTGACTGGGAAAGCAAAGAGAGAGCACCAAGGTGCAGGGGATGCAGGACTGCCCCTGCATGGCTGCCCTGGGGCAGGTGGGCAGGGGCTGGGGGGTCACCTGGCACTGCAGCCCTGGGACAGCAAAAGGTGCTGCTGCAGCACAGCCAGCAGCTCCTGCAGGCAGCACAGGGCTGGAAGCACCTGGGACCCAGCTCTGGGGTGATCCCTGGGGGGAACTGGGGGTTCATCCCCACCCTCAGGCAGCTGCAGTGGCCAGGCTGCTGGGTGGGCAGGCAGCCCTGCTGCAGGCTGGCACCTGGGCTGCCGTGGCAGTGCTGGCACCAGGGAGCAGCAGGGCTCTTGGGAATGGAACAGGAAAGTCCAGGTGACTCAAACATTCCTGGCACAGGGCACAGCTGGTGCCAGCTGAGCACAGTGGGAGAGGAGAGGACAAACAGGCAGGGACCCACGGGAGGAGCTCAAGAGTGGGGATGAGGGGCCTGGGGACACCATCAAAAGTGGTCACGAGAGGAAGGCCAGGAGGGGCCCAGGCCACCAGGTGGTGGTGGGTCCAGGGACAGTGAGAAGAGGAGTCACACACACACTGTGCTGTCCTGAGAGGCTCCCCCTGCCAGGAGCTGCTCTGCTCAGGCCACTGTGCCTGCTTGGCCACATCCACAGGGCTCCTGAGAGTCACTGCATGCCTGTGCCACTCCTGTTCAGGCAGCTCTGTCTCCTTGCCTGCTGCTCTGTTCCTTCCCTTTGCCTTTGCCTCCTCATGCAGTTGCTTTGATCTGCACTCCAGGGGCTCAGTGTTAAAAATTAATGTTTCATAGATGTTGCTGCCCATGGCTTGAAAAATGGCTTTTTTTTTCCCCCAGGTGATGGCTCACACCAGCTCCTGAAGGACTGTTCTGCTCCAAGTTAAAAAGACAGGCCAAAACCTCTTGTGTTCCTCATGCCTTGGTTTAGGGCAGGATGGGACCTGCTCCTGCCCTGCAGAGCTGTGCTGGAGGGGGAAGCTGGGACCTCATCCTGGTGCCCAGGCCATCCCAGCAGGCTCTGCCAGTCCCCAGAGCAGCCCTGCCTGCTCCGCCAGGGCTCCACCAGGGCTCCACCAGGGCTCACCTCCGCTGCCTCCTCTCTCCGGTGAGAAAGGGGCCATGGACAGCCCTGAGGGCTCATTCCTGAGCGCTGAGCTGAGCAGGAGGGCCAGGTGCAGTGTGCCATGCCCTCCCTGCCCTCTCAAAGGGGCTTTCTCCCCAGCTTTCTCTACTCCCAGCAGGTTCCAGCAGCCAGCAGAGAGCACTGGCTCTCCCAGCAGGTGACAGAGAGGTGTGAGCAGCAGCACTGCCCCAGCAGCTCCAGCAGCCTTGTCTCCCCTCCCAGCCAGCCCTGTCCAGCCTCTGCTCATGGTGCCAGGGGCTAGCAGGGCTCCTGCCCCATCTCTGTGGCCTCCCTGTGTCTGGGTGCAGGGCCTTGGCCAGGTGCTGAGCCCGGGGCAGGTTTGCAGCCCGGGGCAAGCACAGCCTGGGAACGGTCCTGCCTTGTGTCCTGCCGGGTGCTGGGGAGGGAAGGGATGCAGCGCCCCGGGCAGCAGGGTGGGTGCAGCAGGAAGTCAGGCTTGCCAAGCTGGGTGTGTAGCATGTGGGGATGCTTGTCTGGGCTCCCAAAGCATTTTCCAAACACTTTAATTATAGTGATTTATATGGCAAAAGTGTGGGGGCGAGAGCTTGGGAAAGGCATTAGCAGGTTTGTTCTGAGGGCTCTAATCAGAGGCAGGCCATGGGGAGAGGGAGGGTACAGCACTGGCTGTGCCTTGAACTGCGGCGTCAGGACAGGCTTGGAGGATGCAAAACTTCCCAGCTGTGCCAGGGATGTGCTGAGGGCATCCCTGAGGCCCCAGTGCTCCTCTGGGAACAGCCCTGGCATCAGGAGTAGCAGCAGATTGTCCTGAGCCTGTCCCTGGTGCTGCTCCCGAGCCCAGGTCTGAGGCTCTGGGGATTCCTGCCCCACCACTCAGCTCCAGCACCACCTGTGCATCACCTGTGCAGGCAGAGCAGGTGAACATGGCACACAAATGTCTTTACTGCAGTCACCAGAAAATGATCAACAATTCAACAGCAACTCAGTGTCCTCATTGGCGTCGCCTTGAAAGTTAATAACCTTGTCTGGTTTTTTTTGGAGAACATTGTTCTCAAATGCCCAGCACGTCACAGAGAAGCACACTCACATGCCCACACACAGTTCCCAGCAGATGAAGAGACCCCTGTCTCTGCACAGACAGCAGCTCAGCAGTCATGGGAGCACCACGGGGCATCTGTGCCTGGTCTGAAATCTCAGCCTGCCCTGCTCTGAGGACACCATCCCTCCTACAGAGCCCTGACTGCACTGGGAAAGTGAGAGAATATTGGGCTGCTGTCAGCCTGGTGGCCCCTCGCTGGCCACAGGCAGAGTGTGGGGCTGCTGAGCTGAGCCTGGCCCTGCAGCAGCTCCTCTGAGCCCTCTGAGCCAGCGCGGGGTGCAGCCCTGGCAGCGTGGCTGCAGCACGTGTCACCACCACTGCAATCCTACTGCCCAGCCTGTTTTCTGATAAATAACCTTCTCCTGTCCTTTTTGACAGTGATGTTTATTGATGTCTGACGTCCCTCACAGCCAGGTCTGGCCTCACAGAGCCGTGGTGCCCTGCACACCCCATGGCCCTGGAGCGGGGCGAGGGTGGCACAGGCAGCTCTGCTTCTCTCAATGCCCACAGCCTCCCTAAAACACTCCCTTCCAGACGTGTCAGGGTGGGCTCTAGCTCAGTCTCCTGGTGGGAACAGAGTGAAAACAGCGCTTTAAATAACCCTACCTCGGCCTCCAGGGGCTGCTCCTGCCAGGGACAGCAGCGCTGGGCAGCTCCTGCTGCGGGTCCCCTCTGCCAGGAGAGGCTCACCAGGGCTTCACCCCCAGCTCCTGCCCAGGGCACACAAACCCCTGTGCCCTACCTGGGGATGATCTGCTGATACAGAGAGAAGCAATCACTGCTGTGCCCACAGGCTCACGTTATCACTTAATTGAGCCCAGTTGATTGAGAAGCTGAAAGCAGCCTTGCCCTGGAGTGCTGCAGAGGGTGCTGGGGAGCAGAACCCGTGCTCAGTGTGCTGAACCCTTAAAAGCAGCAGGGGCAGACACAGCCTTGCTCTCCTGGAGTGTCTCACATCTTACAGTGCTGGGGAACCAGCAGCAGGGCAGTTCCAGGGGATGTTATTTCATACTTCAAGTCTGCACAACCAGCCTCTTATTCTTGCCCTTCTGCCCTCAGTGGGCAGGCTCTGCTCCCACAGAGATTTCAGGGGAAGGAAGTGTGCATCTGCAGGGTGATGTGGGGGCAGCCTGGCTCTTAAGTGGTCTAACCACGAGCCCACAGTGCTGGGAACAGAGCCCAGCAGACCTGCTGCCCAAACACAAGCGTCTGTGTGTGAGCAGCTGCACCCAGGGCTGCTGGGAACCCGCATCCCCCAAGCAGGGCTAGACGTGGGGAGATCCAGGAGCAGCCCTGTGCCCCACGAGGGAGCTGGGACAGGCACTGAGGTCACTCCAGGTGCAGGAAGAAGGGAGGGAAGCAATGGGCAGCTGCACCTTTGCCCATGCCTGAGCTGAGAGCAGGCAGGGGAGGCAGCTGAGAAGTCCCTGGATGCAGCTGGCACACAACATTGTCTGAGGCTGCTGGGGCATCTCCACACCAAATAACAGCATGAGCTCCACAAACTGCTTTTCTGCTGTGATCCTGACCATGGGATACCACAGGGGTCAGGGATCTCTCCTGGGACTCTGTTTACAATACCCCAGCCCAGATGTGCTCAGCCTTGGCTCACCTTGCACTGGTCTTTCTGATTTGATTGCATTTTCTAGGAATTCAAGACTGGCATCCCTGCAAGAGGCAGTGCATACTTTATTAACTTTGCTGCTTTCTTGTCCACTAATTAAAATCAAATTACATCTGATGCACACAACATACTTTGCAGTGAAGGAAACCTTTCCCAATCTGCTCGATGAAGCAATTTATTTAGCCCACTGAACTGCAAAGAGTGCAGCCCTGCAAAGACCCCAGGGGTGCTGAGGACCCAGCTGGAACCTCTCCTGGGCTCACCTTTTTGGTTTCATTCCAGGCTAGAGCCAGGATCCCCCAGGGCTGAGGGGAAGAGCAAGGGAGAGGTGATCTCAAGGAACGTGAGCAGCAGCAGCCATGGGCTCCTTTTTGGGTGCATCAGTCTCCTCTGCCACAGGCCTGGGCAGCACACATGCCACCAGCAGGTCTGGCTGCCTGGGGAACAGGAGAGGATGAGTTTCCTCAGAGTGATGCAGGGCACAGCATGAAGGACACGGGGAGCAGGAGCCCAGAGCAGCCCCTCTCAGGGGGTCTGGGCAGTGCCAGCCCTCCTGCAGCACTGCAGGATGCTCCCAAAAATGCCTCAGACCCTCTGGCTCAGGCAGGGCTTGGACAGATCCTGTCCCTCTGCCCAGCAGCACTGGCAGATCCTTCTGCCCACATGCACTAAAATGCAGGTACTGGGTCCCAGAAACAGCACCAGGCTCAGCATGGAGCAAGTCACAGGAAAGAGGCTCAGGAGAGGGGGCCAGCCCCTGCCCTGTGTCTCCTCAGTGAGGCCACTACTCTCAGATTTCTTTCCGTAGGGGAAGGGTGAAGTTTCTGCAAAAAGACAAGCCTTCCCCTGTGGTCCTTGTGCTGGTGCTGGCAGGAGCCATGTTTGGAGCCATACATCATCAGTGGAAGGTATCTAATGATGTATTGCCCTAATACATCACCATAGCAACAGCACTCTAATGATGTATTATTCTAATGTGCTACCCAAGTGCCCATTCCTCCGGATGATGTATGGTTAGGGTGGCTGTGCTCTGCCAAGCCCTGATGCAGCAAAGCTCTCCTGACTGCCAAGCACCTCCAGGAGTGTTGCCTGCCACTGCATGGGATGCACCACTGGCTGTTTGCTCCCACCTTGCCACCCAAGGCTGGGGGAGCTCCCAGATTTGGTGCCCATCGCAGTTCTCGGGCAGCTGCCATGACTGATGTCCCTTTCCTCCCTTCCCCTCCCCACAGCCAAGCTACTGTGTCACTTGTGGGGCTCTGAAAGACAATTTTAAAAGCATTCCTTCCCTGGCATTTGGAAAATCCAGAAGGGGAAGTGACAGGCTGGTTTGTGCATTTCTCCAGCCCCTTCCAAGGTATTAAGGCCACACAGTGCTCTGGGTTTGATCATTAACAATGAAAATACCAGCTGGAATTCTCCTGCTGCCTGTGACAGGGACAGCATTGTTTCCAATTCACACTATCTTTTTGACCATTCAAATGCCATCAATTCAGTCACCCCAATGCGTAGGACAGTTATCTGAAATGTTTTCCCAAACAGCTCAGTGACTATAGAGCAACAATTCATGGCATTGCTTGGGGACATCTGTGCAAAGCAACGCTCAGTAAAGAGCTCGTGGCCAGCTGAATGCTCCCTGTGTGGACTTCAGATTCCACAGAGGAGCAGGGAAGCTGGCAGACAGAGAGGCTGAATGAATGGCAGGAGAAATCATTTCATCTATGCAAATCCACGCCAAGCTCTCAGTGCAGCTGCTGGCAGTGGGGAGCTCTGCCCCTCTGGATTGACATGGAAGAAGATTTTATTGGGCACTGAGATGCTCTCTCTGCCAGACCAGCAGCCTCTGGTGTCCTCCACAGCCACCACAAGCATCCAGGTGAATCCTCCATGGCAGGAGCAGGGCCCAGTGCAGTTCTGTGGGATGTCCCTCTGCTCTGAGATCCCCAGGCCTTAGAAGCCCCTAGAAAGTGGAAGCTAATGGTACCCATGGCTTATTCCTTCACAGAGGAGCAGCAGCACTGCCTGTACCAACACAGGTCCTGGCACAGGCAGCAGAGGAGTCACCATCCCTGCAGGCTGTGGGGGCAATGCAGCAGGAGCTCTGCTGGCTCAGGCTTCTCCCACAGCAGCCCTGTCACAGCAGACATACCTGGGGAACCACGGATCACAGAGCCACTGCCATTATTTGGAATTTTCACTCAGATTTTCAGCTGGGGGTTCAGGGGGCTGGATCAAGACTGGTGTTCCCAACACTGTGGAGCTCACCCATGAGGTTGAGGGAACCTAAACCAGGACAGGGATCCCCTGGCACAGCCCACAACTCCAGTCTGGCCAGAGCAGAGCTTGAGATGTCAAGCCTGCTGTGTCCCCAGGGCTGTGTCAGACTTGCCTCAGCTGTAGCTGTAAGGGTGGGTGCAGAGGGGTGCAAGAGGCCTCCCCTCCCTGGGCTGCCTTTGCAAGGCTCCCGTGCTGCACCTGGGCAGATTCCAATCATCTCTCAACGTTTCAGCAATGACAAATTACAGGATTTCAGCAGGAGTAAAAAAAAAAAAAAAGGTGAAACAGAGTGACCAAAAAAGGAATTATTGTATTATCAATAATGTTTCCAGTGGCTGATGGATGAGGACACCCAAATGATTTTTAAGATTTCAGTAGAAACCCTCCAAATGGCAGCACAAAGGCAAAATGTTTATTAACCCAGGGTCTCCTGAGAAAATCCTCCAGGGATGTGCACAGCCATGGGCCAAATGTGTGCTTGGTATCATGCAGCCCATCCAACAGCAGGTGAGACAGGATCCTTTCCTTGCTCCTGCAGAGACAGGAGTGACCCTGAGAGCGTTCCAAGAGGGATGAACAGACAGACACACTGCTCCATGGGACCCCACTGCCCTTTTCCTTCCCAGGGCTCAGTGCAAATGCTCCCTAAACAGCTCTGGAAACAAACAGCCTTTTGAAAGCTGCTCTAAAAGCCCTCTGCTTTCACTAATATCAAGAGTAGGGAATATAAAGAAAAAAAATCACCTCCTAATTCCTTAGGGGACTGAATTTGCAGAACAGGCATCCTGTCTTAAAGATAAATATCCCCCTCAAAAGGCAGGCACAGCCCTTGCCCTGTGCATGGCAGGACATTCAGCTGATGGTTCTGTGATGCCACATATCCAGCACAGCCTTGGAAATGCTCTTGTGCTGGAAACATATTAGACAACATTGTCATGTATTGAAAACTGGCAAATTTCCAGGCTGGGGTTTCAAGGGATAATTTGTAGATTGACTGTTAATGAATATTATTGTTGTTATCTTGCAAGGCTGTGCTGACTTCACTCTGTTGCCCATTGCACATCTTTATTTTTACTTTTTTTACCCCCATAAAAAGCAGCGTAGGCAATTCCAGCACAGCCAGCTGAAGACACAAGGTGGGAAAAGGTGATTCTTTCTGTGCCTGTGTCACTGCCTCCCCAAACACTTGCTGACACAGGATTGTTGTTTTGAGTCCTCTCTATCCTTCCTGCAAACTCACCCAGCCTCAGCAGTGCTGCCCCAGCCGTGGCACGTGGAGGTTAGGAGCAGGCACCTAGGGCATCCTCAGCAGCAAAAATCTTCTTTTACCTCCATGGGGAAAGAGGCATGGAGGGGAAATACTGTCATCTCTTCAGCCCTGTGCTGCCCTGAGAGCTGTGATGTGGCTTTGCTGTGGGAGCCTTTCTGTGCAGAACATCAGAGCAGCAGCTCACCTGCACACCTGCAGCAGGTGCTCCAGTGCAGGAGTGCCCCCCTGCAGCTGCCCACGGGCAGGCTGGCCCCAGGGGCACCCACAGCCTGCTGCAGCCCACCGTGATTTATGTGGCACTTGTACAATTGATGTGCTTTGTGCCTGGGGACAGTTAAATGGTAGCTCTGTCATTAGTTTAAGCAGAGGTTAAAGGTGATCAATAACAAGGGTTTCACGCCCAATTGATCACCCCTTGCTATTTATTTCTGCCTTTTGCTTTCCATTCCACAGTGCTTTTAGAAATAGTAATTAAAGACATAACAAGTGTTCCACTAGGCAGAATATCAAACACTCCAGATATTGATTCAATTCTCTCCCTTTTAATGACGTTGACCTGTGCCTGTCCCCAACATCAGCAGGGCTGGGCCAGCCTGCAGGGCTGCTCCCCACAGCCAGGGCTGGGGCTAAGAGCCCTCCTGGGGGCAGAGCCACCTGGGCAGAAGGTGGAGAGCAGCACAGTGCTCTGGGACAGGCAGCTTTTAGCTCCAAGTCACCCTCTGAGCCTCAGTGCTTGGCCCATCCTGCGAGCCTTTAGAGTGACTGAGGCACTAATACACAGTGAGCTCCAGGTAATAAAAATCACAGGACTTTTGTTTTCTCNGGCATTTCCACGGAGCATCCAGCACCTCTCCTGCATATATGTGATATTTGCAAGAAGATTTGTGTGCACTTGTTCACTGATTTACTTTGAAGGACACAGCTGGTTGGGGTGCAGCCCCTGAGACAGAGCTGAGCAGCTTCAGTGAGCCATCCACCTTCCCTAAACATGCTGCCAGAACAGCCAGCTTGGAAACATGCTGCAGGAGATCCTGTTCTGTGGCTGTGGTAACTGCTGAGAGTTCTGGCCCTACAGAATCTGGTACAGCGAGGGGAGCACAAGGGGAGCAGGATGTGAGGGTTTGAGACAGTTTTCATCCCTTTGCTCCCAAATGCTTTGACACCCATGTCATGGAATGGGAAAAACCATCCTGAACACTGAGCATTCTCATGTTCCTGGCGCTTCCAGCCCTGCAGAGGACACAGAGGCACACGGGACGTGGACTCAGTCCTGAAGAGGAGAAATTCAGAGCTGCACCCTGACCCCCACCTGGCAGGATTGAGGGCAGGGGACAATGCCCAACACCACAGCACGTCATTGCTCCTTCAGGCAGCTCTGCCAGATACATGCCACAGGCCTTGTGCATAAAAATAATCCCTGCTGCTGCTGCTGTGAGCCAGCAGAGAGCTGGGGAGACCAGAGAGACTGGGCTGTGCTGGCCAGCACGGGCTGGAGCTGAGGGGAGCACTCCAGCAGTGGGTGATGCCCTTCCACAGCACTTCTCCTCAACACAAACAGCCCCTCCTGCTCTCCCCAGCCCCGGGCAGCAGGGTCAGGAGCACTTTTAGCAGATCAGGAGCATTCCCGTAGCAGTGGGAGGGGGGAGCAGGGCAGCGAGGTTCGGTCCCTGCAGCACAGCTCTGCCTGCACACGGGAATGCTCTTCCCACAGAGGGACTGAGAAATCCCCCTGCATCTCCCACTGCTGCAGCTCTTTTTGCCGAGGTGGCTCAGCAATCTGTGTAAATTAACCCTTGCAACTTAATGCCATAGTTTATGACATCACTTCATGAGAAGTAAGAACACTGGGGAAAAAAACCCTAAACATTTCTCCTAGTCCTTAAGAAAATGAGCAGAGGATCTGGGAGTAAAATCCAGGAGCTCTGACAGCATTTTGGAGGAAAGCCTGTGTTGTAGCAGATCTCATAATCGCCCTGGTGTACTACAACTCCCTCACTGCCTGTCCTTCTGTTGGTTTGTCTGTAATCAGGTTAGTCTTAAACATGACTGAAGAACACATCTCCAATTTAAAACTAGTTATTTATTTAAAACATATCCAAACATAAAGACATCTAAGGCAATAGCCTGACTCTTTATCCTGCAAATCACTGCAAAAGATGCAAATGTGTAAATTCATTTCCTAGAGTTTTGTCTGGCTACAAATTTATGATCCAGCATAATCTCAGTCGCATTGCCTTTAGTGTGACTGAGAGGCACTAATACACAGTGAGCTCCAGGTAATAAAAATCACAGGACAGATTTTCTCAAAAAAACCCCCAAAAAAACCCAAAAAACCCAGCAAACCAAACAAACCAAAAAAAGTATAGTAAAATGTAAAGATGTCCATTTGCCCATGGGTGCTCTCATACCTTCTACTGATCCCTGAGAGCCTGCAGAGCTGGCATTTCCACGGAGCATCCAGCACCTCTCCTGCATATATGTGATATTTGCAAGAAGATTTGTGTGCACTTGTTCACTGATTTACTTTGAAGGACACAGCTGGTTGGGGTGCAGCCCCTGAGACAGAGCTGAGCAGCTTCAGTGAGCCATCCACCTTCCCTAAACATGCTGCCAGAACAGCCAGCTTGGAAACATGCTGCAGGAGATCCTGTTCTGTGGCTGTGGAAACTGCTGAGAGGTCTGGCCCTACAGAATCTGGTACAGTGATGGAAAGCAGATTGCCCCTGTGGAGCTGAGAGAAGACAAAGTCCACAAGGAAACAGGTCCTGGATGCTGCTGGTGCTGCACAAACGCCTTGATCAGGCAGAATGCTCCAGAAGAAAGGTGAGAAAAAGGAAAATAAAGAAACATCTTTAAAGTTTGGCATGAAAAGCATTCTTTGCTGCAGCAAATGCTCTCAGCAGCGTGTGAGCCAGGGAAGCAATGTAAAACCTTTGCGAGGCTTACAAGAAATAACGCTCAGTTTGCTCAACACCAAAAATAATGCCATATCAAGGAATATGAAATATTCATAAGGTCTGATCTAACATGCACATTATATGGTGTGTGCAGCATCACATGCTTTAACACAGCCTTTGCAATCCCTTAATCCCCACACACAGCACAGACACTGGGTCGTGTTAGCTCAAACTGGAACTGGGGGAACTTCTGCTGGCAGAGCTTCCTTCAAGGACGGAGGAGAACACCTGAGGAAGTGCAGTTGGGCATATCTCTGCTGCTGTGCACACCTTCTTGCAGCAAATCACAAGTGGGAGCAAAGCTGAATGCCCATAAATCAGCGTGGCAAAGCGCAGTGGTGGTTCCCATGAGGGACTTTAACAAGCTCCTTCTCTGTGTGTCTCCTATATAGGCACACACATGATGCTGCTGCTCAGAGCCCACATCATACTCGCTGGTGGAAGCCTGCAGAAAACCTGTGCTTTGGAGCTGCCCATTTCAGGAAGGTACATTGGCCTTGGTCCCCCTGAGCAGCAGTATTAAACTTAGCAAGAGCAGACACCGTTCATCTGTGGACATTTAGCATTTTAAAACAAAACCAAAACATCCCTCACATCACCTCAGCTTGCTCCTGCCCCTGCTGGGGCTGATCTGCTCCAGAGGAAAAGAGGACAGCAGGCACTGGCAGCAGGCAGAGCTCCCGTGGGAGCTGCAGCCACTGAGTGCCCCTCCTCAGCACACGACAAGGGCAAGCACCAGCTCCGAGTCACCAGCCAGGACGGGCTCATTTCAAACAACCTAACTGTAAGAAAAACACCAGGCAGCTAAGGAGAAGTAATTCCAGAGTTGTGGAGTTCTGCCCTGGGGCAGGACCCAAATCTGCTTCCAGTACCTGTGAAGTGACAACTCTGAGCTGTCCTGGGGCTGATCCAGCTCCAAACAACCAACGGTAGAGTTAGCATAAAATTAAAATATATGCAAACAACATTAGCACAGAATTACAAGATTTGTTTAACCTGATGGTACTGAAATCTCTCCTTCTAGGGGAGAGAGCAAGCAGGAGTGGGCAAAATTGGGAACAAGACTCGATGGTGTTAATGTTGATGCTCCGAATTTTCATGTAAAGAGATTACAGTGTTTCAGCTGCTGCCTTGGCTCATTAGGGGCCAGTTGCACCACAGCACTGTGCTGGGATCAGGCACAGCCCTGGCTGGGCAGCCGTCAGGAGAGACCAGATTCAGTGGAAAGCAGAAGATGAACACGGCATCACTAATTACAAGTGACTGTGGCTCGCCAGGCAAACTGCTGTGCTGTAGTCACTTCTGCAGTTGTTATACAGCAAGCATTCTCTTCTCTTGCAAGTGGCAGCAGTAACAGTCAAGACAAGAAACCTGGAAGAAATTGGATGCTGGAATACGACAACCTTCTCCTAAGCATGCATGAAAGCTGATGGTGAACTGTCCACCTTTTTACAAGTAAAAGGGAAAAGGTGATACCCTACTGAATATTGTCTGCCTAACAGAAAACAGCAACGTCCTAAAGTTACCAATAACCAATTTATAAGGTGACAGCATGTGGGAAGCACATCTGCCCTCCCATGTCCCTGAGCACACAGGCAGGCTCTCTGCCCAGGCAGGGGTGGCACAGCACAGCTCACACCCTTCTGTGAGCACGAGAAGGGCTGAGCCCACACCAGGGCTGCATTTGCCTGGCACCAACTTCCCCATCTGGCCAAAGACCCCTCGGTCACCACCTCAGCTCTGAGCTCTCTCTCAGCAGTCTGAGATGTAAACCCTGGGTCACCAGCCCCTCTGGACTGCAGGCAAGGCAAGCAGATCACCCCAGTCCCTGGTGATGGATGGCACCTGCCCCAAGCACAGTGAGCACAGCCCCGTGCCACCACAGGACTAACCAGAGCCTGAATGCTCTGAAGGGCACCTGCTGGGGCCAGGCACTGCTCAGCAGAGTGCTCCGGGGTTAGAGCAAGGATTTCCCATCAGCACAGACCTAAACCCCTCTCCAAACTGCAATGGTAGTGCTTCTGTTCCTTATCTACACTTCCTACTTTGTATGTTTACTATTTACTTTGTTGAATAAGTATTTGTACATCTGCTTTTCTTCAGTGTACCAACACCACAGTCCTACCTTCTCTTGCTTTACTGATGTAGTAATATGAGGTCATGCTTTCACCTTAGTGAGAAACAACCACCAAAAAAAAAAAAAGAAAAAGTCTTCCTCCAGTAATTGCCATTTAATCCCTGACCAGGAAAACTAACAAGTTATTCTAAGATAGGCAAACCTTTGGGGCACCTGATTTTTAGAACAGCTGAGCACTGCGGCACTGCAGAAAGGAGAGATACAAAGAGTATTTTATTTTTGCTGCTCAACAGCACGAGAGAGCTAATGCAGCGGGGCTGCCAGTGCCTTATACAATGTGACACACCGAACAACCCAAGGGTGCTCATCCTCCCCAGCACTCACGGCACATCTCATCCCTTAGGAGAACACAATGTGAAAACTGACCCTGCCCTTCTGAGTATCAATACAAATCCTGTTTGCCATCCAGGTTAGTTCACAGTGAAGAGGTTACTGAAATGTCTCCTACTATAGAAAATCAGCACAATTAAACATTCAATGCAAACGAGTTTGTTTTCTTTAAGAAACGAGCAAACAAAAAAAAAAACCCCTTTTGTTCAGTTTTGATTTTGTTTCTTCTTCCCTTAAAGCCTGGCTGTCACACAGAAATTCTTAAGCAAAGGCTGCAATTACAGCATGACAAAACACTAAAAACAATGGTACATGTGTGGGGAACACACGAGGTAACAGCTAAGGACAGATTCTCAGAGTTGGAAATTAATTTAAATGCTGTCATGATACATTGACTCAAACCCTTAAATCATCCTCCTCCTTTACTTTTTTACTGGAGTGTATCATCTAAGCTACTACATCTGCAGAGCTACTTAGAAATTAGTAAATATTCAGTAAAAACAGCAAAACTTTTTGAATTCAGGATCTCTACAACATTCCTACCATCCTCTGCTCTTCTATAAAAACCAATCTCATTACAAAAAAGGAAGCTAAGCCTGTAGCAAAAGCTGACAGAACACACACTGCACACTAAACCTTTTAAGTGAGATTTTGTATTATGCTCTGCATGCCAAGGGACGTTATTAATACCCTAACCCACAGCATTCACTAGCTGCTTTGTATCACAAAGTGAACCATTTCTTTACAGAGTATTTGATGAAATAACTGCTCAAAGTGACTTTATTTTAAAATCTCAAAAATCAGTTTACTAGAATTTTGAATGAGAACTTGATAGTCTTGTATAAGCTGATGTAGAATAGCTACATTATAAGAAACATTGAAAATGCACTAAATTATAACATTATCAATGGCAAATGTGACATTGCTCAGACAAGTAATACACCTCCACCAAAGGCACAAAATGCAACAAAATCAAACTGCAACGAAGACAAGAATTTTCAAGTATAAATTTTCAAGAGTAAGTTACATTTGGTATGTTAAAAATTTTTATATATATTAAAAAGAATTATACACGAATTGCAACGCACAGTGCAGCACTTTTGCTAGAAAATCCACTTTAAAGCTTCTGTTTTCACAGCACATAATTTGTACTGAATAAAGTGGGGAAACCATCCAGTGCCAGATGTCTGAGAACATCAGTGAATTCTCTGCCAACTAAAAAGAAAGAATTTGGTCCTTTACTACCAGATTTCGATCAAGTATTTAATCAGTGCAAGAGCTCTGTATGGGAACATATTGCAAAAGTTCTCCCAACACACAAAACACCGCAGGAATCCAAGGACCTGCAAAGGCAAACAATCCTCACATGCGACTTTTCTTGGTGCTGCAAGAGAAGGTTTAAAGGTAGAGATGCAGGACCATTCTTCCAAGAACTGATAATGCAGAAACTGTATTTTCAGCCTTTCTTGGCATAACCACAAAATATTCGGGCATGAAACCACGAAAAGAAAAGATGGTGACATCAGAAAAAGCGAGAGCGTGGTTTGAGCAGAAGGAATCTACTCAGCAACACCAGTGTGCGTGGATTACCCCTGCGATACGTGGGAGGAAAGTTACGTGCGGGCTGTTTTGTGTTCACACCGCGGAGAGCCACGCTCGGGTCAGCAAAAACCCCGCGGAAGGTGCGGGGAACGCGGCAGCGCACAAGCGCGGCCACGAGCGCAGGGAAGCGGCTCGCCCGAAGCGCGTTAGCGGCGGGCAAACCCCGCCGAGCGCCGCGGGTGCGAACCGCGGGGCACCGCCGGCACCGGGAACGGGGCTCGGTGACCACCGGGAACGGGGCTCGGTGACCACCGCAGGGCCCCTCGGCCAAGGCAGCGCCGCCGCCACCGGCCCCGACGGCCGGGCTGCCCCGGCCGCACCGCTCCCGGCCGGGCGCTGAGCCTGCAAAGACGACACGAGACCGGTTCCTGGGTAAATGGTTTATGTAAGTAATAAAATATTTACTATAACATAAATAGAAACGTACCCTCGCAGTCTACATTGGTTTTGCAATAAGAGATACAAACAAAAACCGAAACCCCAGGGAATGGAGCGGACCGAACCCACCAACGGGAGGGTGCGAGCTCCGCGCACGGTTAGAAATAAATAGAAACGGGGCGGGAAATGGTTTCGAAGCGTCCCCCCGGGCGGGCCGGGCCGGGCAGAGCGGGAGGGGCCGAGCCGGGGGCGCCGCCGCCTCCCGGCCGCGCGAGGAAGGGAATAAATTAGAGATCGCAAACCTTTGGCTACTGCTGCGGCGGCCGCTGCGGCTCCGGCGGGCGAATAAATAGAGCGCGGGGCGCGGAGCGGACGGCCGGGCCAGTCTGAGAATAAATTAAAACGCGTCCCCCGCTGCCCGCGCCCGCCGCGCCGCCGTCGGGGCCGCGGGGGGCCGGGCAGTCACTGCACGGCGCCGGGCAGCGCGTGGTGCAGCGGCGAAGTGTCCGCCTGTGCGTAAACGTCCTCCATGGGGGGATGCGGGACCCCGGCCGGCGTCATCCGCTTCTCCTTCTGCCGCCGGTTGCAGAACCAGACCCGCACCACCTCTTTCTCCAGCTGCAGGGAGTCCGCCAGGGAGGTGATCTCGTGCGCCGAGGGCTTGGGGCACTTGAGGAA